>JACDOX010000007.1:4457346-4700023 GCA_014549065.1 Cardinalis cardinalis
TTGTTTTTTTGTTTTACTATTTGGTAGCTGGTGAGTTTTATGGCTCTTTTGTGTAGTTCGCTCCTGCTGATGTTATTGTGGTTCTGTGAGCAATACCGAAATAAGGTCCACAAACAAGAAATGCTGTGGTTCAAGTGTTTAATTGCAATATGTATTTTTTCACAAATGGAATGGAAAGAGATTTCAAAAAGCATTTTAATACCATGCCTATTTCAGTAATGAAGAGTCAGCCAATTAATACTTTCAGTATGTATTTAGAATATTTTGTTTTCCTAATGTTTTTAGATGAGTTCTCGCTCTGCAATGGGAATGTGTAGGTGAACCTTCTGTGGAATACTTTTCTGTAGAATTGAAATGTGCTGACAGGCAGAGAAAAAGCTGTGCTGTTACGTGAGAGTTGGGAAGTTGGGCAAGGTTTTTTCTACAGTATGGAAGGCCAGATGGGCGACAGGTTCCTACCAGAAGTGTTGGGGGATTTTTCTTTTTTTTTCTTTCTTTTTTTTTTTGTTAATTCTGTTGTGGCTATTGATCTCAGCTTTTGATCACCAAGTAATAAGGATATAAAGAAAGTCCCAAAGAACTTATGGTGTTACTAGCTTTGGAGGTTGAGGTGGTTTTGTTTGTTTGTTTTATTATTTAAACTGAAAATCAACTCAAAGATCTACTTAGTTCTCTAGTAGTTTTTGAAAAGGTTTGCATGTGTCGTACATGTGTGAACTCCTATAGTAATGGCATGATGTACAAATGAGAAAAGGATGAGAATTGAGACAAGCTGTCCAGGCAGCTACAGCCTAGTAGTTGTATTCATTTTGTTTGTAGTTGGACCTTGATCTTAGACTATTTCTATGGTAAGACGTGCATATGGCTGACAAGACTTAATGTGAGTTTCATCACGTTCTCTATTTTTCATGTTTTCATTTATTTTAAAAGAAGTTTGCCAATTTATTAAATATATTTTTTTCATAGAGGTGGTTTGAATGCAGTTGAGAATCACAGGGTCTGGGGCTATCACAGGGATTGAGAGACATTTGCAAGGACTGTCCTAAATAAGCAAGTTTTGTGGATTCTGGTGGGTTTGGTCCTTGAGATTTCAGCAGTTTGGGAAAGCAGTGAAGTCAGTGTTGGCAAGCAGCACATGTTTTTCTGCACTTTTTATCTTTTTTTTTCTTTTTTTTTTCTCTGTGACAAAAGAAGGTCATGAATGAGGAAGCTCTGGTGGAACAGGACAGCTTGAATCTGGGAAATTTATGTTCTCAGGACGTTTGGCTGTTTGTCCTGTTCAGATACAGGCTTTGAAAACTGGTTGTGCATTTCATGGGTTTCACTTTTATCAGAAGGAATTTTATTTAGAAAATAGGTGTTTACAAAAAGAAATTTCATATCTTTTACTTAGGAGATTGCATTGGTTTAGATTTTTTGGAAGTATGGTCCTTGGAATTCTTACAGCTCTGCTATGCTGTTCTCTTTCATGGAAATGTTGCTCTCTGTGGTTGTACAGTCTGTATGTTTATGGTAATTCTGCTTTGGGAGAAAATAAAGGTGAATCAATAATGTTTTATGTAGCTTCCGTAGTAGACTTTAATCACCATGGATATCAAATACTAGAACAAGTTCTTTGTTCTAGGAAAGTTAAATATGTTGGATAACAAAAATGGACTCTAGGCAGCAGTAGTCAAAATAATATCTTGACCTCAATAGCTGATACTTTAAAAGATCCTTTTCCTTTTTTGGTATTGTATTGTTTTCCCAAAACCATCTTGCAATGTATTTTTTTTATACTCAGTTGAACAGCTCAAATTAACCTCTCTGGTGAAAACTGAAACATGCTAGGTTCTGTCTAAGCACAAGGAAACRCTTCTTTACTGTGAGGGTGACTGCGCACATGCAGTGGTTACACAAGGGAGTTGTGGGGTCTCCTTCTATAGAGRGGCCCTTTCTGGTTTTACCTGTGATGTTTGTCACTGACTAGAGGCAACATGAAATGAGCAGTTTTGACTTTTGCTATCTGATCGTTTTCAAATAGCAGGAAAGGAATGCTTTGAACAGCGAAATGAAATATTTCAGGGTGTACTGAAGCAGTTTTTAAGCCTAGAGTGTATGTCCTTTATTAAACCCAAGGGCTAGTTTGAAACAAGTCTGAACTGAGTTCCTTTATGAGTGCAGTCAAAACTTGAGTATTTCATGTCTTCAGAGGGCCTGGATTGTAACAGAACTCACACACAAAGAGTGATAAATATTAAATAGACAAAGCTAGGAAACACAGAGATGACATAGCTTTAAGTCTGCCTCTGCGTAGCTGGCTGTATTTTGTTTACTGCTGTCAATCTTCTAGCAGCATTTTGGGTGTGAATACATTGAATTAGGGGAAAAGCAATTTAGAGGCTTTACATCCCAGTTTTATATTACTGAAGAAAAATGAAACTTGAACACATCCATTAAATCTTACCAAATTTTTGTTATGTAGATTATTTTAGTAGTTTTGCATTAGGGTTTTATGTGGTGACCTCTGACTGACAAGAGAAGAATAGGTGAGTGATGTCATGGAGGCAAGAATGATGAGGTTATGGTACAGCTTGTGTGGTGTGTTCTAAATCTCTTAAATACAATAGGTATAGGTAATTTCTTTGGAAAACGTGCAGGAGAAACAACTGCTCAAGCTTTTGCCTTAGAAAACGTTCATATTTAGGCTTTAATGGTGATACTCTGGTATCTCACTGTTCTGCAGAAAAAAAAGTCCACATTTATGTACAAAGGGGCATGTTGGGTGGTAAAGATGGTAAACTTGGGTTGCACTGGCATGCTTTAATTCCACACTAGTTCGTCAGTATACGTGAAAGAATTTCCATGTCTTTTCCCAAGTAATCTATGCAGTTGAGTAACTTGTATTCTGTGTGATAGCTTCAGTTCATGTTCTCTCCCTTGTCCATAGCTTTCCACCACCAGTTGCAGAAATTTTATTTCCTATTGCATCTATGCTGATACCTTCATACCTCATGTATTCCCATGCATTAAGTGCTTCCAAATATAATTAAAATTTCTATTTGAGACCTCTCATGTCCCTCTTTTGATTTTTATTGCTGCAGTTGGATTATGTTCATTCTCTGGAAGAGGGAAGAGCATGTAGTAAATAATTTAGTTCATTCAGAAGTTTCTGTTAGCAGTGTAGTGGCTRGACACAGGTAAAGGTCATGACTTCACGCATGAGAAATCCAAATCATGTGAAAACAGCTGAAAAATGGTAGCTTGGTGTATCCAAATGCAGCTGTCAAAAAAAGYGTAACTCCTCTTTTGGAGCATTTAGCAATAAATATAGCAAGATTTACCTAAATGTCAAACAAAGCTATCAAAGTTACTGAAGGAAATGCCAGATTTCAGTTGTCTGTGTAGATTAGGATGATGTGGATGGTGTATCTGTGTGGTGGGTTGGCCTTGGCCAGCAATTAAGCGCCCTCCAACCACTCACTCACTTTCTCCTGCAGTAGGGTGAGAGAAAGAATGGGAATAGCAAGAGTAAGAAAAAGCTTGTAGATTGAGATAAAGGCAGTTGGGGAAATAAAGGGGGAAAGTTAAAAAAAAAGGTAAACACCCCCCCCCCCCAACCAGCCAAATTGCCAAGCAACAAAAAAGCCCAACCAAGTGGTGCAAAGGTAGGTGCAGTCTGGTGCTCAGTCTCTGAGCCAAGAACACTACCCTGGAAGAACTATCCCCAGTTTTATATTGCTGAGCATGATGGTTTATGGTTTGGAATATCCCATTGTGTTAGCTCCAGCCTTTCTCCCACCCTCAGCCTACCCACTGTGGGGGCAAAGTGAGAAACAGAGAAGGCCTTCATGCTGTGCAGCACTGTTCAGCAATAGCTTAAGCAGTGGTGTTAGCAGCATTGTTTAAGTCACAAATTTGAAACATAGCACCATATGGGCTGATAGGAAGGAAGTTAACTCTGTCCCAGCCAGACGAAGTGCAGCCTACTTAGCATCTCACTGGCTGTGATGGAACTGTGAATTTTGTGTCCTCAGAGTTAATTCAGGCTTTTCTGCAGCAGAGGTGCAGCAGTGTGGCTCTGCTCTGTCTGGACTCTGCTCCTGAAAGGAGTGCATCTACTTTATGTTGGCACATACCAAGTGACTGGCCCCTGGATGGCCATCCCCAGCAGTGTGTTCCAGATTAAATGTTGACCAAAGCATAATAAAAATACCTTGTCTTATATAAGCAAATCTTGATTGATTTATGGATTTTTTTTGAGAGTTGAGTCCTTCTCTTGCTCTTCCCATTAGGAGTCAGAAGGAATGCTTGCGGTTTTTGTTTAGAGTGCTGAGCTGGATTTAAACTGACCCGTTGCTTTTATGATTGCAGAACTAAGCAAAATGTTTTAATGATTCATTATCATTTGTRTTCTATGAGTTCAAGTATAGTATGAGGAAATGTCAGTATTGCCATCCCTGTTTTGTTCCCTTGTCCTACCACTTTCTTTCCACTCATAAATTAGTAAATAGGTTTTGATAGGGTCMGACCCTTTTGTCCCTAGGCTTGCTAGCTGCCATTTAACATAAGTGACAAGTTTTCACCCATGAATTTTACAAGCTTGAGTGTTTATTTGCAATGTCTTTTCAGTTGGATTGGAGTAGGTTATTAGAGATCTAATAAGGCTGTGCTGCATTCACAGCTGAATGAGTCCATCTGCGCCTTGCACAGAGGGCTGTGGGCTGCCATGAGGCACAGTGCTGCTTACATAAGGAGGGAATGGATGGGAGTGCTCTAATTCTGTCTTCCTCCTTCCACATTGAGTTGTCATCAGTGGCTTCTAGCAGAGAGCACCTGCTTGCTGACTYAACTCCTGAGGTCAAGTGTTGGTGAAGGCTGTATCGCAGCTGAATTCACCCAGAGTGATTATTGCTGCTCTGTGAGGGACAATAAATTCAGGAAAGACAAGTTGTAACATTAGGAGTGTTCAAGTAAGACTGTGTTTAAACTGAAAGTTTGTTATCATTGATAGGTACTTTGCAAATCTGATTCTTCTATTTTTGGGCACTTTTGACAAACTGTAAGAATACAGACAAAAATATGTTTGACAGTGCGTGTTGACAAAGATGTGTTTGATGGTGCATAATGAGCTAAATGCTCCCTGTTTAGGTTAATTGTATTGATACTTGACTGTCTCTCCCAAGCTGTGAAGGAATAAGGTTGATTTATGCTGCAGCTAGACTAACATGCAAATTGAAAAAAAAAAAGTAGAAAGTGACAGTAGCTTCTGCGCTGTTTCTATGCAGCTAATACTGATAAATGCAAATGTTTGAAACTATCCTTCTGTTCAGCAAAGTTTATCATTTGTTGTAGCGTGCAGACCTGAAAGAATCRCTTATTTTTCAGGAGGTTTGTTACTCAAATAGTTATTTTCTGTTTTCTCTCTCTGTATTTGTTTACGGATATTAGTAAGAAGCTGCTCTCTAATAAGAGCATGCCAATTTTTTGTGTGATTGTGTTGGTGTTACTTAATCAGTTAATGTCTTCTTGAACTAAAACCTCAGACTTTTAATTCTGTGGTTTTGGCTTGAATGGCATTCTGAATTGCATTAATTCATTAAAAAAGCAGACTTGTGTTTTCGTCTGCCAGAGTATACCTGACAATAAAAAGATTGCTTAATTTGTGTTTCTAATACTTATATTTACATATATTACAATATGAGAACATAAGCATCATATTGGCTATTAATGACATTCTTGCTAATATGATAAATGKTAAATGTGTCCATCAAATGTTGTGTCGGTTATGTCAGTATTTTGATTTTTTTCACTTGGGTACCTAGGGAATGTTTGGAATTGTTGCGTTTTTCTTAATTGACAGRTTTCTCAGTGGATTTAAAAATTACAGGGTTCATACCCCACTACTAGCTTCTTGAACTTGCTTTTGTGTCTGCATGTTTTTTTGGTATTCAGAGGTATTGGTCTTTAAGATAGGTTCAGTATTTTGCAGCATTTGGCTCGTTGGATGATCCAAGCTGATGCACCATAAGCATTTTTTCTCTCTGATATAGGGAAAGATTATTTTATTGCTGATTTATCTGAAATGCAGTARTGTAGGTTATTACTTTGACTCGTTATGAAAGAGGTATCAGTGTAAATAAAGTTTTTATTGGGATACTGATTCTTCTAATAAGCAAATTGTGTCAAACAGTTATTTCATTTTTGAAATWTTTTTTTTAATAACATTGAAATGAAAACAGTCCTGAGTCTTACTTCATGAGGCTGTGACACCTGCCTGAAAAGTCAAAATAAGGCTCACTTRCTTGTTACTTCTTTAATTGACAGTGTCTTTCCTGTTTTTACTGTCCTCCTAATTCTAAACACACTGTAACCGTTTAGGCCTTGCTGTTACCCAGTTGTTTGATTTCAGGAGGGATATTTTTCTGAATACTCTCCTTGTTAGTAGAAGAGTAAGCTATAAAGTCGYTTCCTACATTCCTACATAAAAAGGAGCTGTGCAGCTGTCTGAAATATCCAGTATTTAGTGGGTGATAGAGGACAGGACTGTTTTAGTGACAATACAAAGGAAAAAAGACATGGTAGTCTCATCTCTCCCACAGGCTACTTCAGACGTAGTGGTAATGAATAAATGAGTTTGTATTTTAATTTAAACCTGTATTAGGTAGCAGTCCTGCCCTTTGAGAAAAAGTTAAGCATTTGAACTTCCAGAATTATTTATTGTGCAAACTGGACTGTTTTAGTGGACATACTGGCTGTTACTACCTAGAACAGACTTCAGCCTGATCTCYCAGTAGCTGAGCCTTTGAAGACTCCTGGAGTCTAACCTAAGTTGATCTGCTGTGCCTTGTCCTGAAGGATTTCTGTGCTGAGAGTCTTCTGCCAAAAGAAGCTGGACTTTACAGTCCAGCTGGTGATTCTAGAGTCCAGTCTTGATTCCCTAATGTCTTTCCTTTGCTTTTTAGCAATATGAAATTCAGGACCAAAAAACCCTGTAAGATTTGGTTTTGGAAAGAGTTRCACAAATTTTCATTGAAAGAGTAATGCTTAAAATGTTACAATGTCCATGCTTAAAATGGGCTGTAAGCAGTCCATTTTCTATRTGGGCACCTTCTGTTTCTTCTTTATTGGGATCTGAGTGCCTTTGGGAAGGTGGAACAGCTTGGGGGGCAGCTCAGGGTTTATGATCATCCATGAACTAGTCTTGAGAACTTCGTGACGCTTTGGCATGGGATGTGATATGTTCAGCTTCTCATTTTTATAAGTTCAGGCTGTTTTTCTSTTCTTTTCTGTGAAGTATTTTAAGATTATGCGTTTGTTGCCTCCTTCTGTTTATTTTAGTGGTGGTCATTCCTGTCTTTTTACAGAAAAGCTGAAATACTTYCAGGTACTGCGTCCGGTGGTCTGATTTTGTAGAATTATAGTAATCAAATTCTGCTGAAATATTACAAGATACYTAATTTTTTGTTCTATAGTTTTAACTCCTTTTTAAATTGCAGAAGAAAATTCACAGCCTGTAGATTAATCAGTATTGRTCAATACAGATATGATACACATTTTAATAAAAATGATACATAGATATATTATTGACCCGAGACCGATACCACTTGGCAGTATTATTCAGAATCTAGTGAGCATGTTGGGATTTTGCTTCAAAGTGTAGAGAATTTAGCACCTTTGATGATGTCMCTGCTACATTTTTGCTACTTCAATTGCTTCCGCATTGTTTTTGCATATTGCCCAGTGCCTTTGATCTCAAGAGTGAATGTTTAAAGATAATAATCTCTTTGGTTCAAGGAGAAGGTTTGAAGGCCTTTGGAAAGTCATGCATTGGATCATTTTTCAGTTGTCAATTTCAAGTGAGAGGTCAGGCCTAGGTGGGGTTGAACAATTACTCTTTTTTGCAGAGGAAAGGAAAGCCTTGTGCATTATGTTTTCATAATAGCCCAAGTATAGGAGTAGGTTTTTCTTTCACTTCTCTTGTGATGCCATTGTTTACAGAAACTGATTTTATGTCCTTTTTTCTACTCAGGCATATTTATCACAAGATTGCTTGAAGGTTTGTGTCTTGTAATAAAGCTGTGGTTTTCAGCTTTTGAAGAAATGTGGGCATTTCAGGGTTGTTATTGATAGTGTCTGCATACTATAATTTAGAGTCTGTTAAAGGGTGCAGTAAGTGTAAGTTTATGCATGAAAAAGATAAGTGATGTTTGCATCATTCTCTTACAGAGARATATTTGATAACTAAACTTTGCAAAGGAAAATTTAATTGGATCACTTAGTCCTGGAATGGGAAGTGCAAGTCCCTAGGGCATTAGTTTTTGTTGTGATTTTTTGCCTAGATAAATTGTGCTGAAGTGTTTCCTACAGCTTCCTCAACTACAAGCTTTTAAAGTTTGCTTATGAGAATTTTAGCAGGARAAAAAATGATCAGGACATAAGGTATTGATATTTTCTTTTCCCYTGTAAATGTTGTGGTGAATGAGAGAGGACTTTGAATTGGGYGCAGTAGAGTGGAAATACTATATGAACTATATAATCTTCAGTTTCCTCTGAGGAAATATAAACAGGATGCTGGAAACTTCTGCTTGTTTTRTTGTTACTTCTGTGCCTAGTTCTTAGATACATGAAGAAAAGTACTGACTCAAAGAGAAACATCAGAAACYTTGCATGTCTAGATAATAAAATAAATATTCCCTTTTTTTATGTTGTGTTGTTGATGCAGTTTTAGTTGTGGTARTTTGAAACTGAATTGTATAGATTTTTTTCCTCTTTCATGACCCTAACCCGTAGCACAAAGTGATCCCTCCTGCCAGTCACTTTTCTTAAAGTTTTTCTTAAATAAAGATAACTTTCTTAGTAATACAGTATCTTCTCAAATGTAAAATGTGTTTAACTTCCTCAGATTAATATTTTCCTTATATCATAAAGTCTTTATAGGATTGACTTCACTCATTTGAGCAGGAGAATATAGAAGCTTGCAACTTGGTGTATCAAAAGTTACATGACTGTAGGAGTTCAAAAGAAAACTGTATGGGCTTAGACTGGGTCTGTTTAAAGAAAAATACATCTCTTTCCATTGATTGAGTGTCTAGCACTTAGACTTGCAGTTTATTGCATTGCTCTCAACTGCTTGAAACATTGGTGTCGGATTTACAACTCTAAAGGTTTTAAAATAGGTTTTAATAAAGTTTTTGTAATGCCAGAAGGAGAAGAAGGTATATATTTTTCTTAGGGAAGGAGAGAGCAAGAGAAGGGAGGGAGGGCAGAAAATCTGTCTAGTCAGAACTGCTGACTATGTAGTTTTTTAAAACTTTTTTAGAAACCTGTGATGTAATATTATTAAAAGTAACCCCTGGCAGTCCCTTACTCATACCTAGTGCTTTTTGCAAGGTTTCATTTTGTTTCAGACTTAATGCGTGTTTGTGAAGCAGAGAAAGAATTKATTTCAAATTACTGGGGAAAGGTGATTATTTATGTCTGTAGTGACTGGCAGTTTGAGATATGGATACATTTGGTTGATCCTCTGTCAATGGCAGCAGTAATATTTCAGCCTGAGATCTTCAAGATTCCTTGAAGTTACGCTGTTGGATAAGTCAGAAATCTTAGAGGAATTGAAATAGTTTCTGCTTCAAATTATTCTGTTTTTACAATAAATTATAAGTAGATAAAATGTGACTTCATACAAATGTTTTRTTGCTTGTTTTGTAGACGATGTTCTGACACCAACTACAGAGAACGGTAATTTTCCCTACCAAGTACCCAACTTCCATAAGTGTGAGATTTGTTTGCTGTCTTTTCCAAGAGAGACCCAGTTCCAGCGCCATATGAGGGATCATGAGCAAAATGACAAGGTAKGAGTTGGGCTAGATATAACCAGTGTACATTGGTATTTTCATATACTGTCAAGTGAAGCTAGCACAAGACATCTTCTTCATTTATTTTCAGTCACACCACTAATAATTATTACTTGGGGATCTCAGAGTTTTGTGACATATCTCTTTTATGTTTTCTCATGTTTCCTTTGAGATAGGACCTTCCTTTGATGCCCTTTAATTGGATTGTTGTTTCCAGATCAGTAGTTTTTAATTTTAGCCATTTTCTTTGATATGTAAAATACCCAGGTGGATGACAAAATGTGTGAGTTTTTTTCAATAGAGTTTGCAAAGTGATTCTACACATTAGCAATAAAAAGAAAATAATGCTTATATTAATTAACAGGATCCTACTTGTAARCTAATTTAGTATGTATGTATTAATCAGTGGATTAATGTCATCACTTTAGCTGCTTACGAATCAAATTTGGGAAAGAATGAGAAGAATATCAGTATATGATTAAGACTGGACTGGCTTTTTAAATGCAGCTTTTGGCACAAGTTGCATCTGTAATATGAAGCATTTATTTCTCTTGCTTTCTTGTTCATAAAGCTAAAACRACAGACATGTAATAGGAAAATAATTCTGTTACTTTTTGAGGTAGCCCTAAATACAGATTAATTTTCACAAAATGTAGCTTAATAATGGAGATAATTCACATATACAAAAACAACTTATACAACTTTCAGTGTTGTAAAATTGATAAGGTTAAGCCCATGCTATTGCACACTWATGTGAGAGCCTTTATATCCAACAGTGAAAGGGCTCTTAAAGAATGAAMACTGGTTTTGCAGATACCAAGTGAGGAGCAGTCAGGCCTAGTATAAACAAGTGTTTTGCTGCTTTGATTATTAGTTTTACTTCAGGAGATTTCGTGGAACCTCAGAATATGCTGAGTTGAAAGGATACACAATGATCATCAAGACCAACCCCTGATGCTGTACAGGACACCCCAAGAGTCACACCATGTGCCTGAGAGCATTGTCTAAATCCTYCTTGAACTCTGTCAGGCCTGGTGCTGTGACCACTTCCCTGGGGAGCCTGTTCCAGTGTCCAGCCACCCTCTGGGTGAATCATGATCACAGTTAAAATASGAGAATGTATTTCTGTCTCCTGCTCATTGCTCTCTCTTACTAACTTCACTCTTTTCAGACAGTCTAAGTTTTGAGTCTCTGGTTTCCTTAGTTCCCCTTCTTTCTTTTCCGTTTGTACTCTTATAATGCTATATTTGTATTTTCTGTAATGAGATGCAAAGAGGATAAAATAATTAATATTGGTATTATTAAGCATCATTATCCTATGTAGGTACTTAAATTGTTCTTTTCTAATGTTTAACATTTTGATTTGTATGGTTATATGTGTCACTCAGAGTATATGTAGCTTATGGGAAGACTGAATTTTTGTCTTTATTTTTGTGATTTTAACAAACAGCCTCACCGGTGTGACCAGTGTCCAATGTCATTTAATGTTGAATTCAACTTGACACTTCACAAATGTACTCACAATGGCGAAGATCCTACGTGTCCTGTGTGCAACAAGAAGTTCTCCAGAGTAGCCAGTCTGAAAGCACATATAATGCTACATGAGAAAGAGGAGGTAATTCGTTAAACTCTGTAACTTAATTTTGAAAAGACATGTCATAGTGGTTGTATTTAATCCCTTACCTGTATGCTTTAGATTTTGTGKAAAGTTAGATTTTGAATAAATGATTTTGTTCTGAAGAAATATAAAACTTTATATGGGGAGTCTGTTTTAATATTAGTTACAGAAATTAATATTCTGATTATAAATAARTGTTCCCATTGTGTCTTTATGAACAAAAGGAACTTGAGCATATTTGATAGATACCATATCATACTATATATAAACATTAACTGATTGGTTATTTGCACATAATTTTATTTTGAAGATACTTCTGTGRCTTAATCTACGTTGATAAGCCTACACATAAGAAATAATGTGTGATCATGTTTGATGGCAGATGTCATGGTGAGGCACTCTCACCATTCATAGAAATAGATAAAGSTATTACCTTATCTACAGCTCCCACCTCTGTTTTTGTGTGGTTGGTGGTTTTGCTTGAGAGTACTTTTTCTTTCCCCTATCAAAATTTCATTTTTCTTTTTGATAGARTGTTGATTGAATTCTTAGCAGTTAATACATAGCGGTGTATTTTGCACACTTAATAGTCTTTACTGCATTACAACAATTGCCAGAATAGAATGCACTGCCTAAAATACCAAGTTTTTGATGATGTAATTGCCTCTTCCTCCTGTTAAGGCTTTTTTAAAATTGCACTTTGTGTTGGAGAATTGGAGCTGAATCAGGAATGCACTTTTATTGTCTGACTTCTAATCACAAATGTAACAGTGGTGTGTTTCTCCAYGCCAATTGCTGACAGCTTACAGCAGTTTTGACCTGTAAGTTGGGGATAATAGGCCTGTGTGCACTTTTCCCTAAACCAGATGCAGGGCATGCCGTCTGTAGAGATTGTATTCCTTCTTTAATCATTTTAGCTCATGTTTTGTCATGTACACAGCCAWGTAGGCAGCCAAGATAAGTGGACTGGAGTCCAGTTTTGCTATATATTAATGTATCTATAATGATAAATGGCTTAATTGGTGTTATTAAGGAAACTTGATTTATTAGTTGCTCGAAACGTCAGAATAAGAAAGACACCTGAGGCTGGTTTTTGGTTTTATTATTTATTATTTATTGTTTATTTCTACCACTAAGTGATTTTTCATGCACTTCAGCAGTGCTGATTATTTTGCTTTGGTGCAGATGTCAGAATAGGCTGTGTGATGCCTTCCMATTTAAAATTCCATCTGCAGCTTGAAAATTAAATTTATAAAAATATGAACRTATTTCAATTGCTAATGAATATGTTTCTTAGAATACCCAATAGTTTTGTGATAAAACAGAGATGAATGTAGCAATTAATTCACATAAAACTGCAGGAATAACTTTCACAGTAATTATGCACGGGACCTGTAGGAGAGCTGGAATTTGAACTTGAAGCAGAGGGTATTGGTGATGGCACTGGCTGTCATTGAGGGATTTTCCACAACGTGCAGGTTAACAAGTTACGGGTGGAGTACGTTCTCCCTCCTGTCTGCTCTTCTTCCTTTTGCTGTTAGAAGGGTTACAAGTCTGAAATCAGAGCAAAGGCGCATATGCATTAAGGGACATACATAGAGGGWAAGAAGATTGGTTCACAAAATGAAATTTGGGGAACTTTACCTTTTTGTTGTGCTGCATCAGGCAGCTTTATCTACAGACGAATGCAGGTGGGAAAGAGCAGAACAGCTCTAGTGAGATTTGAGAGAGTGGGTCTGTCTGTGAAACTTAGATTTTTGTAATTGATTGCTCCATGTGAGAGGTTCTGGAAGGAATTTTCTGGGCTGTTGATACTGAGCTTGCAACAGACTATTTTCTCCTCACATTCTTCGGTGATTTATATGTGGTAAACTGGTGTGAGGGAAAAGCTTCATAATTGAAATTCCTCACTAATATGGGGTAGCTTTCTCTTGAGAAGTCATTAAGAAAATATCTTTGTAAGTATGACCCRTCTTCTTGAGGATTGTTGAACATGTCCATTTCCTCAGTGGAAATGCACAATAGTATTCATTGCTACATTTTGCCCTGGCGTGATAGAAATGGTAAATAAAAAACTGAAACACAAATTATTTATTGCATTAGAACTGCTATTATGTCTTCTTTTTTCATGAACATGAGTGGCTTTTGGGCTTTAGGAGCACCTTAATATGTTGAAAAAGTTAAAGCTGATATTTGGTGGATATAGAATGAAAATTCCTTCATTATAAAATCCTCTTGCTTTGGGTTTTTATGTTTCACTTTGTGTGATGTTGGGGTTTTGTTTGTGGTGGTTTTTTTTTTTAGAAATACCCACTGAATTTGATTTGTACTGTCTAATAATTCGTGAGCACTGATCTTTTGAAACAGTGCAGATTAAAATCCTTTACAGATGCTGGGAGTTATAGATACAAAACAAGTGAAGATAATGAGTTCCAAAGTGTTCTTCAGATGTTGCATCTGGTAAGATAGGGAGAGCTAAAACAGGCAGAATCCAATGAGTAGAGCTTTTAAAATTTTTTTCTGAGTTTGGGAATTTTGCATATGACCAGCTCCTTGTGTTTAAACGTGGGTTTAACTATAGCGAGATTACAGTGTTCAATTACTTGCTCTCTGCATGGTGGTGATTTTTTTGTTTGCTTGAGGAACAAAAAAATACATCTGGTATTGCCTATAGCAGAATCTGTTTGGTGTGATATATAGGTGGCTTTTCTGCAGTTTTTCTGCTTTACTGTGATCTTGCTTTCCTACAGCAAATTYCACAGTACTGAACAGAATAATGAAGACTTTAATTGTCTCAAATAACTTCATCTTAGGTTATTTTTTTGTTTGTAGAAGTTGCTTAATAGAATATGTATATTTGCAAATTAACATGATACATATGCTTGTCTGAAAAATGCTGAGAAACAATTCAAAATCCCTCAGTTTTCTAATTCCTGAGCTTGGCATAGTAATTGTAGATTTCCCTTCATAAAGTTTTCCCCCACTTTTAGAAATCTAAAATCATAAACTAAATTTGTTGTATAAGAGCACTAGATGCCCATAAGAAGTATTCTGATTTGAATGTATGTCCTAGAAAAAAAAAATTAGTTATTTGTTGCTCACTCTGTAACTTGAATGCAGTAATAATGGCATCTAGGTTAGATTAAACAAATAATTTTTGAATTGGTAATTAATTACATTAAAGGACTTCAGCTTTTTAAGMTTTTGTCTGGAAATGTGATACTGCAGAATTTTTTTTTCAGACTTAAGGAACAAATTTATTGTCAAAATTTATTGTGATAAAACATGATAAAACAACGGTTGCATACCTGTGTTCTTCTTTTTTAAAACATTCTTGTCAATATCTTTCTTGAAATGAACATGGTTGTTTTCTGTTGTTTGTTTTTACTTTTCTTGTTGACCATTATGAGAGAGGAAAAAAGGGGGGAGGATAAGAAACATTTCAATTTGCGGTGATAATCACAGTTACTGAAAACTGAGCTGATAAAGAAACCTTTCTGAAATWAATGGGTTGAAGAGATACCGGTTAGAAGCACTGTGTCCTTCTTTATTTCTGTCATCTTTACTGTCAAGAAAGCTTAAAAGTCAGGGCTAGCTGTGGTGGGATTACTCTTTAAAAAGGACATTCTGTGTCATTTCAACCTGTAAAAGTATGAAATCCCTGAATCCACAGTTACAATGATTTTGGTTAGAAAGTAATTATTTGTTACAGATGTTTCTGTAGACCGTGGTGTAATGGCACTGAGGTGAGCTTCTGTGTGTGTCTTGAACCAGCCCACCAAGGAAATAGGGAGTGGTGAGGATGGTACTGAACTGCTTGTTTCTACTGCCATATGAAGTTTTTCAGAACTCCATTCTACTGGAGTTTCTTAAAATATAAATATTAATATAATCTTGCAGTGATTATTGTACATKATTTATATCACAGGGCTCATAAACTCTTCTTGCTTTGTATGCTTCCCTCGCTGCTTGCTTCCAGCTGCCCATGTCCATAGAAGGGTAAGTTAATCTRCTTGAACAAAGCTTGTGCACTGCTGTTTTGAAAAATCAGTCTCTATTATCTCTTTCAGAATCTTATCTGTTCAGAGTGTGGAGATGAATTCACTCTACAGAGTCAGCTGTCCATACACATGGAAGAACATCGTCAAGAATTGGCAGGCAGTAGGATTCACAGCTGCAAGTCTTGCAAAAAAGAATTTGAAACTTCCTCACAGCTAAAGGAGCATATGAAAACTCACTATAAAATAAGGTGACAATCATGGGTTTATAGCAAAATGAGCAGATGTTACTTTTATGGTGATAGCTGGGAAAAGCAGGAGTAGTATTTCCAGTCAGCAAAGTACCATGATTCATGCAGATAATTTCTTTTCTTTGGTATGCTGTTCTAAAATGACACTTTCTTTTTAAGACCTTGCTTAAGTGGGTRGTTATTTTTGGAGGTCTTTTTTCCCCCGTTTTTGTATTTAGGCACACATACTAAGCATAGTTCATCTGCAAGCTATTTGTAAACATGAATTAAGTTTCTCTTTTGCAAAGTGATTTTTGAAGTGTGTTCATGATTTTAAACACTAATAGCAGTGTATTTAAGCAAATGTATATTAATTTTACATAGCATTTATTATAATGACAAAAGTTTTAATGCTTTCATTCTGCAAAGATGTTACTTGTTCTTTGCAGTTTAATCATCTTTCCCTGTTACAGCCTCCCATGAGTTTCTTGTAAATCTGAAAAAGCACAAAATGAAAGGGGGAAAAAAGAGACCTGGTAAATGCTGTTCTTATTTTTAGTGAATATTTGTTCTGTTTTTTCTTTCAACTCTAGTTTACTTTGAGGAAGGTGAGAACTACTTTAAGTTAGAAGGAAGAAAAACTTCTCTTGATTTATTTTATATATTAAAAAAGCCTGAAGTCTTGACAGCTGATCTCTGTTTTAATTTTCACTGTTTCTGTAAAAAACGGATGAGAAAATTACATATTCAAAACCAAGAAATGCTGTCTAGTCCCTGTTCTTCTTACTAGAATTTAATACAGATTCTACRATCTTAATAGTTGTGTTGCAAGAGGTTTAAACAAGTGTTGTAAGTTTCAATCTGCTAACAGAAATTAAAAGGTTTGAAGTATCAAGTAAGGTTTGTATTGAGTTATGTAAATCTATTACCTACTGGAGCCATTGTTTTTGTGGACAACTCCTGTTTAGAGATGTTAGGATGAATAAACTAGTTAGTTTGATTTGTAGCTAAATGAATTTTGGGAATTTATATTCTCTGTTTCTGTGGTTCTTTGGAGAATGTGATTTGTATTTGAGGGCCAGTAGTGAATATTTGGGTTGTTAAATTCTTAACTTRCTCTTACTAGACTTCAGMMAGTGCATTTGTACTCCAGTGTATGAGATTTGTGTATTGTAGTTCAGAATAAAGGACTTTGCTATGTTCAGGCAAAAGAAATAGAGTTGAAGGTTTCCACCAAAATGTTTGTGAAGTCACTGTATACTTCTGGCAGAATATACRCTGAAAATGTCTTTCGAGAGCCTCTAAGATGTGTCAGGTCTTTACTGCAGAAATAACTAAAAGTCTTGGTGCATGTAGGTGCTGAGAAAAGAGCTGTTGGTATTGTTCTTTCAGTACCATTATGGAATTTGGGTTTTTGCTGTTGCAGCTGGTACTATGTTGCTATCAAATTAACACTGTGTTAAAAATGATGGGGTAAAAGAAGTATCTTCAAAAAAACGTTTCATTTTATTTTTTTTTTAATCACAGGGTATCAAATACCAGATCTTACAACAGAAACATTGATAGAAGTGGGTTTACCTATTCCTGTCCTCACTGTGGGAAGACGTTCCAGAAGCCGAGTCAATTAACACGGCACGTTAGAATACACACAGGTAAGGCTGTGGARGTACTTATTTTAATTTGGTTTTGTTTTAAAAATATCAGTTAACCTCTGAAATGCTGTGTATATGTTCTCCCTGTTGGGACCTGAAATATTATTAATACATTTGGCTTGTTAGATRCAGTTACCTGTTGGTTTAAAATAAACTTTTTATAATTCATTTGCTTAGGAAATTTATAGGCTTTTAAATTTTCCAGATTTATTTGATTAGAAGCAGTTTAAAAATGTGAAAAAATGTATACATTTCATTTGTTTCCAAAAATCAGTTTTGGTACTTAGAGTTTCAATGGGCCCTAAAATCAGAATCTCTTGATAAGGGCCAATCATCTACTTTAAATTAGATCTTGTGTGCTGTAGAGAGCAGGTTCTAAAATCYAGTTGCAAAAAGAGCACAAGTACATGAGAATTAATGATACTAATAAAGTAGTAGTCTTGCATTTTTAAAATTGATTAATTTAAACTCAAGAAATGGTCTTCTGAGATGATAAGCCTAGGTTGTAATAATTGAAGAAGTGCAGGTGACTGTTCAAATTTGCAGAATCAGTAGGAAATGGTTTTTGCCATGTTTCTGTCATAAATATGTGCATGTTTAAACCAYAAGCAATTGAAATAATTGAAAAATGCCAAGCATAAAATAATATAAAACTTTTGAARTGTACAGATGACTACAAAAGAATACTTCTTATGTTTTAACCAGGTATACATTATTATAGCAGGAGTTTTGCTTTAAACAAAGACTTCATTGAAGATATTCCAGTGATGTATTTTTCATACATATTGAATAGATTGCCATTTGTCTAGTTTTTAGTTATTTCAGGTATTCATTTGTGTAAGTGTACAATTGTGTTATTACCCTGACTGATACTGTTGTAGTATCAATCAGTGTAATATCACTGTTCAGACAGTGATGTGACGAGTTGCCATTTACAATAATGGTCCTGTTTACAAAGAAATAAAAAGACCATTGTGTGACACTTTCTTAAGAATCTTTTGAAGTTTTACAGATCTAGTTATAGAAAAGTGACACAAGAGGTCACCCTTGTACCTGCTTTAAAACAATTGCTTGAAAGTAATATCAAAARAAGATCAGTGAAAATTAACGTCAGTATTTTAGATTCTTGGCTCTACTTAATTTATTAGCTTATTTTAGTCAGAATAAAGAAACAAGATTATARTTGCTTATGGATGCCTTTTTAAAGCTTTAAAAAGTTCAAAGGCATTTATAATATTTTTTTAAGACTGAAAGACATTTGCCTTTTGGGAAGCAGAAAATGCAGTCCCAATCTGCACATGATGGGAGGTCGTTTTAACTTCCAATTAGCTTGCAAATACTCATTTGATTTGTGAAGTATGTTARTACTCCAAATCTGCAATCTGTCTGGCATTCAGCTGCTTGAGGTACTGTAGATATGTAGAAAAGAACAACTCTGTTTTAGAGAATCTAGAATGCCCAAGTCTTTAAGTGTTAAAATAGCAGAACTGTGCACAATGGGTAGCATTACATTAGTCTCTTAATTACAGTACTTTTTTTTTGTTCTAGCTAGTCATTTCAAGCACTTACGCCCTTCTAGAAAAAAAATCAAGTCTCAGGGACTGCAATTCCCACATTAATAATTGAGTAATGAACCCCTTGTCCCCCCTCTCAAATCTGTATTTTATTAAGTTACACTTGAGAAATACAGAAATTTCACATTTCCACAATGGASTTAAGATTTTGTTATTATAATGAGATTTACTTACATAGGCAAAYTTAACCTGAAGCAATACTTCTGTGTGTCCGCCAGCAACTCTTACTGGAAGCTAAGCTTTTTGCTAATGAAAGYGTAATAGGAATTTTGTAGTTCCAGATGTGAATCAGTGTTCTTAATTTTAATGTCTTTAAAAAAAAAGACAGTTAAAACCTGCAATCCCTAAGGTACCTTCAAAACCCCTAGGCAGCAGAAGATATACATTCCTTCAGTGAGTTATATGCTTAAAATCAATTTCAGAAAAATACCTGCTTTTGTTCTTTTGTTTCTTAATTAAGAATTAATAAGTTTAAAGCAGATGTAATTACAGCTATAAAATTATAAATCATAGAAAAATAATTATTAAAACTGATTTAGTGTGTACACGATAGGACTTACTGGTGTAGCAAAGATAGCACCCAGTGGTGCTTGTACTGGTCTTGGCTATGGAAATGTGCAGAGGCAAGGTGTTAAATATTTTCAAGGTCCTAGAGTTACCACAGCTGAACTATTTCACTAAAAGAAAAAAATAGTAGTACTAAGTTCAAGTGGAGGTTCCCAGGAGTTAAGTAGGACACATGGTTGTAAGAAACTGAAATTTATCATTGTTAAGTTTATGTAGCTTTGTAATCTGTTTATGCAGTCCTCTTATGTCCTGTAACTGGGGGGTTCTTCATGCTTATCTGGTAACATACAAAAAGTGTAATTATGCACAGCACTGAGGGCACCAAAATTGGGAAATTSTGACAGAGCATTTCTGTAAAAATGTTGGCTAGTTTTTCTTTAAATATTCAATATTAACAGTTTTAAAAATTATTTTCTGAGCAGAACTGTCTAAAAAATTATTTCATTGCGTATTTTCAGTATGTGATTGCAAAGAGTGATTGGCTCTTAATATTTATTGGGGAGTGGGAACTATATACCATCTTTTGCAGAGTTGCTGTAAGACTTTCTGATTTTAAATTAGATAAAGGTTTTAATTTTTGACTGTTACTTATTTAATACTGCCCATTTACCCTCTGGGCCTGCTTGTTCCTGTGAAGGTATATGCATTTTATAGGATTTGGTATACACGTGGGTTTCTTTTTTCTTTTTCCCTTTGTTTTTTTTTGCTCCAATGATTTTGCATRGCAGCTTTTGAGGGAAGATGTTTTAAATAATTGCTTCATTTAGATTTCYTTTATTTTACCCATTTAAACTGATAATCATCAGCTAAGTCACAAAACCTTTTTAACAAGGCTACATTTTCATCAGAGTAGGTGCTGAGGTTGGTGGTTGAGGTAAACAATTTTATTGTCAAAACTTCCTAATAACATATCTAATAACGTTTGTATTTTATTTTAATGGATACAATTTTTTGTTTAGCTGCAGAAAACTGCTGGCATTTACTAAAATCTCCTTACCCTTCCTTTTCCTGCTGTTGTTTCCCTGCAGGTGAAAGACCTTTCAAGTGCAGCGAGTGTGGGAAGGCCTTTAACCAGAAGGGAGCTCTGCAGACCCACATGATCAAGCACACGGGGGAGAAGCCCCACGCCTGTGCCTTTTGTCCCGCTGCCTTTTCCCAGAAAGGCAACCTGCAGTCACACATCCAGAGAGTTCACTCTGAGGTAAAGGCCATTATTCATTGAGTCCTGGGTGCTAACATGCATCTTAACTCAGTTTTGCTATTCCTATGTGCTCCCACCAGTATGCATTTATTGCTATAATGTGGGTTCTGGTTTGCTGCTTTTACCTGTGAGCTTTCCTTAGTTTGTCTGAATAAATGTATACTTAGGACAAGTAGCAAAACCTTCATTTGCCAGTGTCTTTTCAGTACACGGGTAGATTAATAAATAGTGGGGTTAGGTGCACAAAAATGTATCTGTGTCAGTCTTGGGAGAACAAGGGCTAGAATCAGATGAAAGTAAGCCAAAAAAAAAGCCAAGCAGAAAATGGTGAAAAATTTCAAGGCCAAGCAGCGACTCACTAATTCTATTGTAGAAGATACTTCATACTTGCCATTTTTCTTTGAAGTRTGTTTTGCAGCCTTTTACAGAGCTTTTTTGGTTACAAGTAGAAGAAAATTCCAGAATAAGTTTAAAAAAAAATGACTCAGACCTCTTTATGTCTGGCTTTTTTTCTCTTTTTGACAGACAGTTTTTAAGACTCAGAAGGTACTGCTGTGATAAAGTAATACAATCTTCTTAGCAATATGAGCTATGCAACTTTGTTCGGTAATTTCCTTGCAGACTTTACTGAGTTGTGGTTGGAAATACCCATAGAAASAGACCTAGTTTGGGTTTGAAATTGTGAAGTGATAGAGGTAGTGCTTTTTGCTTCTTTTATTTCCCGTGTGCACAATATCATCTTAGTTCTCACTCTTCCCCTAACTGAGATTTGCAGTCTTGTTTTCCATTTTTGTGTTACAATGGTAGATATTACTAAGGATCCTCTTAGCATGTTAGCTTCTTAGTTTTARGATATGCCTTAGTATATGGATATGTCTTAATAGTTTGTGATACACTTARTTATGTTAAGTCATATAACTTGGAGTACTGTCTCCAGTTTGGGACGCTCAGTTCAGGAAGGACATTGAGGTCCTGGAGCATGTCTAGAGAAGGGCAGTGAAGCTGGTGAGGAGACTGGAGCACTCTGTGAGGAGTGGCTGAGGGACCTGGGGATGTGTAGCCTGAGAAGAGGAGGCTTGGGGGGGACATTATCACTCTCTACAACTCCCTGGAGGGAGGCTGCGGCCAGGTGGGGGTTGGCCTCTTCTCCCAAGCCACCRGCGACAGGACAAGAGCACAGTCTTAAGCTGTGYCAGGGGAAGTTTAGGTTGGACATCAGGAGGAATTCCTTCATGAACAGGTGATTAGACATTAGAGTGGGCTGCCCAGGGAAGTGGTGGAGTCACCATCCCTGTAGATAAATATTTAAGACTGGACTTGGCACTCAGTGCCATGGTCTAGTTGACATGGTAGTGTTTGGTCATAGGTTGGACTTGAGGACCTCAGAGGTGTTTTCCAGCCTAATTGATTCTGTGATTCTCTGGTGTGACTAGTTATCCTCAAGGTTAACAGCTTTCTATGTGTTATAGCTTATGCTACATRAAAAAATGAACCAACATAATTTAAAYTGACTTTTTTCAGTATTACTTAGGRGTGAAGTAAAAAATACTTTTTRCTTYTTTCTCTGTTACTCTGTTTTTCTGTAAGAAACAAACAAGCTATGGGATAAGATACTTTAAATAAATGCTACCTCTTGGTCACATCCTATGCTGTGTTTTGCAGTCCTGAGCCTGCATTTGAGTTACTGCTTTGGTTACTTACTGAGTTACTGCTTTGAGTTACTTATTGATTTTTTTTTTCTTTTTTGCTGTTGCTGTGTTTTCTTCAAGCCTGTGTGGAACTCTCTGAATTCTTTGTTTTATTCTGAAACAGTTACAAAATAACATTGCAGCTGATAATGAATTACAGGTTGATTCTCACTTCCTAAAGCACTCCTAAAGTTTAATTGTAGCATACTTTATTACTTAATACCTCTTTTTGAAARTCTTGTTGGCAGTTTATTATCACAAAATATAAAATATCAATAATATATTGCAAGTACTGCAGTGTGTTTTCTTTTAAATACCTACACGTTGCAAGTATGACACTGGATGTTATTGCTGTGTGGTGGATTGAGGAGGGAAGGTGAAGATGGTTTCAATCTGCAAATTTAACTGCTTTAATTATCTTAACCCATTGGTCTGAAAGTCTCAAAACAAGTGGCTGCTGATCACTTTCTCATTCTGTGTGTTCAAATTCAGTTCAAACTAGACATTAAATTTCCATGCTCTTCATGGTGTTGGTTTTGTCTGTGTTTTTTCCATCTSATGCTTCCAGACTTCCATTTGTATTATGTATGATGTTTCCTCTTCCGGCATATCTTAATTGTAAAGTTGCACTTCAGTTTTGCTTTTAAGTGTGAAATGGCAGGAGATGGTAAGGAGAGAAAAGTCTGAGGCCTTGTTTGCTGCAGGACACGAGTTTTGCTGTCTGCTGCGTCACAGTGTTGTCAAGTGGTAGTAAGCAATTGAGTCGTGCACAYAGATGATATGTAATTATATGAATCTGCATATATCCAAGAGGTACCAGCCTGATTCCATAACTACATACTGGTAACTTAAAAAAATAAACCATTGTAGCTCTCATAATCCCATAGTATACTTGTTATATAGAAAAATAGTGAAAAAACATAATATTTGGTAGGTGTAGGGAAAATTTACTTTATTTTTTTTTTAAGGTGAAGAATGGCCCTACGTACAACTGTACTGAATGTAGCTGTGTCTTCAAAAGCTTGGGTAGTTTAAATACACATATCAGCAAGATGCACATGGGTGGTCCACAGAATTCTGCAAGTGCTTCAACAGATGTATCTCATGTTGCAGCGGTAAGCTTTGCTTGGTATTTAGTGAAAGTGCCTTTAAGAATTTAATTAGGTCTATATCTTAATTCCAGTAATTCTTCAGAGAGGTTAGAACTTCTAGACCTGTAGCTGTCTTTTGTCTTTTTCAAGTTTTATGTGATTTTTATTATTAATTTGCAGGATTAAATATTGGGAAAATGTAAATTGGCCAACTGTATGCAAAAAAGTATTTACAGTTCGACACTTTGGTTGAAAATGTAGCAGTTTAATTCCACAACTAAGTAAAGTATAATTCTTGTTCTTAGAGATTATGTTAGCCTCCTTTGATAAARTAAAAATTATGGGGAAGTTTTAGAACTATTGAAGAAATGTATTAGTTTCAACTCATTTTCAGAAATTATTTGTATAATTCCAGTCTATATAAACACATGGTGGATTCTTCTGTGTATATCTGATAAGTTTTTTTTTAAATGCTAGCTTCTTATTAGGCAGATTATAAAGGAAAAAAATATAGCTTTATTGGAAGCAGTGGATGTTTATTTTTCTTTACCAAGATACAAAAAAGAGCTAAAATTCTGAAAATGTCTCTGGTTTCATAAGACTACAGTATTTTTTGAGTCAGTGCATATTTAATTTATCATAGTACTCTTCTTTTTTTTTCTTTGTTAGAACAATCTTTTCTACTTCTAGTCCCCTCTGCTTTGCTTATCTCCAACTCATGCTTTAATGTTCAATGGGTGATGAGTAATAGCAGTCTTTGAAAGAGGAAGGTTAACATTTGAAGTCTGAACTTCATTTTGCAGCTGTGTCTTCCTGAAATAACCTGTCTAGTAATGGTGTTTGGAAAAGCTTTTTTTTACATTTTCTGAAGTTGTTTTATAGGGCAGATGCTATTTGTTTCTCCATGTTAATTCATAAAAAGAAAGACTAATGTGTCTTATTTGTTTGCAAGTACATATATTTTCTGTCTTTTTTTACATTTACAAATTCTCAAGCCTAATCCTAAAAGCAGGATGGAAAAGAATTCCTTCATTACTACCTCATGTGTTTTTTTTCCCTGGCCAGCTCTGATTTTTTTTTTAATTGTTTTTTGTTTACTTAAATATTTTGGATTTGCTTAGCATATTGATATTACAGCAGTGTGGTATTACCTCTGCTTGCATGAATACTTTGCTGCTTGCATGCAGGAGTGGACTAGCAAAAAATGCCATACAGTAGTATAAGCAAAGAGAGAGGAGGGAGAAAAAGATTCTTTCTAAAAATAGATGCCAATAAGTTTAGCAAGGTGGAGCAGAGATAAAAAATGGCATGTCAATTGCATATTAGAGAGGATTATGCTTTTAATTTGTAATTTTATGTCTGAATTGGCATATATTTAATTATTTCTTTTTTTTAAAATTGCATTAGAAACTTAGTACATTATTGGATTAGCACTAACATTCTTACATTAGAACTTTTCTTCATTCTGCTGAAAACTTGYAGAACTGCTTTAACAACAAATCTCCAGTATAATAGTTCTATCCTGAGGTTTGCCATCAGTCTCTGTCATCCCTTGGTACACACCTGGGGGTAAGCAAGGATTATGTCCTTATTAAGTACCCATTCCAAAAGCTGAAGTTTCCTGAAGTGCTGTGCTACCAAAGAGTGTACTCTTGTGTGATACATGAGAATATTTCTAAATTATAGTGACTATAAGGCTGTCATTTGCTGCATTAGTATTTATAGCTAAGATGATTTAGTGTACTTCTGTTTCTCTCACATTGTCTGATTTTTCTGTGCTACTTTTCTSCCATGTTTTGTATCAGCCATATTTTTCTTTTTGAATAAGATTTAAATTATTTTGATTTCTTTGTAGGACTCTGTCACCCAGCCTTTAACGACATCCCCTACTAATCTTTTGCAACCTGTTGATAACAAATGGAAGAATGTAAGTTTGAAGTTTTGGTCATATTTTTGCATCACGACTATATATGGGAGAAACTTTACATAATTTTGTAAATGTTCATTTACTTGGTGAGAAACGGTATACTGTGATACTTTGTGATAAGTTGGATCAGCTAATATGTGAAGGGAAGCTCCTTGGTGAATGCAGCTGGTTATTTAGAGGTGGAACAGATCTTAAATGTTATGTTTGCCTCATTTGCCATTATGTTGCCTCATTTGTTTACACACTCATGATTTTGCATATAAGTCTCTTTAACAGCTCTTCAAAATGGAGGTAAATAGTTTTCTGTATAAAAGGTCCAGAGAGTAAGGATTCTTAAAAATCCAGGATTGCCCTACCCTTCTGCCTTTATTTTGCAGTGATTACCATGGTTTGGTTGGAGAGGGAAGAAGCTGTGTTCATACAGGTTGAGTTGATTGGAATTTAGGCAGCAGAGGAACTGTSGGGCTCAGGAAGAGCCATGGAGCTCGGGAAGGATGATGCAGGGCTGACTTTCTAGAACTCCATAGCAAACAGTTGTGGTGTACAGGAAGGTCTGTATGTGCCTGTTCCCCTGGGAATTCTGGCAGGTTTTGTTGCAGCTGTGCAGCATCTTGTTTGTCAGCTGTAGGTTGCAGCATGGTATCTTAGGGACAGACCCTCTGACTTAGTCTCCCCTTCCTAATTTCAGCTACTGATTATTTTGTGTTGTACTCACAAAACCAAGATCTGGGAAATGTGGCAGTACAGCTTTAAAGTCACCATAAACAGCTCATCCACTGTAGGCAGGGCAGAAAAGGTGGAGGGGAGGCACTGAATGTGTGTAATAGAAGGGTTAAAATGTTYGGAACTCTCAGTTGGCCGTGGAATAGTTGAGTGCCTGGGTAAGAATCGAGGGGCGAACAAATAATGCAGGTATCATTGTGGGATGTAGATCTGACAACCTTCCACGCAGGATGATGACATTGAGGAATTATTGTCTGAGGGACAAAGAGACACCTCTGAGTCAACTGCCCTTCTTCTTATGAGGGGCTTCAACTTGCCAGAAATTACCTGGGAGAATCACACAGCTGATAGAACCTGGGCCAGAAGATTGCTAAAAAACCTGGATGACAGCTTTATGGAATAGGTCCTAAGGGAGTAGACTCAGAAAGATGCCCTCCTTGATCTACTGCTTGTCAGAAGAGAGGATCTGATCTCACAAAGTGGAGATTGGCAGCCATCTTGGCCATGGCAACCATGAAGCAATAGAGTTTAAAATTGTTAACAGGAGGAAAAATGCCAGCAAAACCTCAGCTCTGGACGTGACGAGAGCAGACTTTGGGCTACTGAGGGAAYTAGTAAATAAGGACCCCTGGGAAAATATTTTTGCAGGTGCTGGGGAATATCAGTGCTGGTCACTTTTTAAMTACCACCTTCTGAGGGCACAGGAGCAAGCAATTCACAAATATCATAAGTCAGGCAGGCAAGGCAGAAGGCCRCATTGGCTGAACAGAGATCTTTTGGAAATAAGGCAGAAAACAAGGGTGTATGCCCTGTTGTAGCAAGGTCAGGTGACACAGGAAGCATACAGAGGTACTACATGTTTCTGTAGGGAGAAAATTCGTGTGGCCAAGGCTCAGCTGCAGTTGAAGCTGGCCAGAACTGTGGAGGACAATAAAAAGAGGTTTTTCAAATGTATTAATGACAATAGGCAGTGTAAAAATAACATTGGCCCATTACAGGATGAGGATGGTCACCTCACAAATAATAATAGGAGCTGGTCTGTTCAGCCTGGAGAAGACTTAGACCTCATTGCAGTTACAGCTTCTTCATGAGAGGAAGARAAGGGACAGACACTGATCTCTTCTCTGTGGAGACAAATGACAGGACCTGAGGGAATGGCCTGAAGTTTTGACAGGGGAAGTCTAGGTTAGATATTAGGGAAAGGTTCTTCACCCAGAGAGTGGTTGTGTACTGGAACGAGCTCCCCAGGGAAGTGATCACAGCACCGAGAGTTCAAGAGGCATTTGGACAATGGTCTCAGACACGTGGTGTGAYGCTGGGRGTGTCCTGCACAGGGMCYGGAGTTGGACTTGRTGATCCTGATGGGTCCCTTTCTAAAATACTCTGTGATAATGTGATGGAGAGTGCCAGGTTGTTCCTAGTGAGRGGTATGAGTTGGGAGCAATGGATCCCATTGCCCTCTCCTCCCAGAATTGCCTGAAACTGCCAGGCAGGTTTGCAGCCACTCTGCCCCCAGCCTGTATCACTGCCTGTGATTTGTGTGACCTAAGTGCAGGACCCAGCACTTGGCCTTGTTGAACCTCRTACWACTGAACTGTTAACACAGTCTCTCCAGATCCAGGGTTGTATCTGGTCTGTATTTCATTCTGGCAATTTTTAGGKTTTTTTTCAGTTGTCTGTTTATAGTGTTCACTATTGATGAACTGTATTCAATGATACAGGAGGAATCAGAGCCATCGAAATCCTTAAAATTCACTGTGGTGTGTTTATTAGTGAAGAGATTCAAGGTGCATTAGCTACCTTGTCTATCAGATGAAATACTTAGACATGATTTCATCTTATGTTTTGAAGAAGAGGGAGAAGTCTGTCATCTTAATAGAGGAGAGGAAATAAAGTTTGAGGGTCATAGCTAGGCAAATTGACGCTTGGAAATAAAGTATGAAATTTTAGTGAAGATAATTTACTCTTGGAGCCACGTATTGAAGTTGGATGGCAACAGAAAAAGTTAACCACAATAAACTACTCGATTTAAAGAACAGCTCAAATATTTACAGTTACTGTGACTTGAAGGAGTAATTCACTCAGAGCAAGCACACTGTCTGTGTTACACAGCAGATCAGACAAACCAGGGGTCATCATAAGGTCCACTATTCCAGTTGAACAACAGTGTAATTATGAAGCAGTAATAAAACACTTCATTCTTCATGTTATCTTTAAAATCATATGTTCGAATAAGACCTAGAAAGAGACCTCTGAAACATTTTGTAATTAACAATGTATCTTAAGAGTAATGGTAATAAACTTCATGTATGTGCATGTGTGTACATTATTGTTCAAAAAAGATAACCTCCATGAGACTGTATATAAACTAGTGTATAATATGCAGGACATATTGGCTAAATTCATGTAATGCTGTAATTTTCATATCAAAGATGRTGTTGAGAAGTTCCTTCATTAACAATAACATTAATTTTAATTAAGAATAATTAATTAACAATAACATCAATTTTTCTCTTGCTAAAGCCTGGGGGTATTTCACACACTTTTAGTATAGGCATCCTGCTCTACATAAAAGCCTCCTTACATTCTGTTTCCAGAAAAGAAATTGTGTCTATAAAGAGCTGTTGCGCTCTTCAGCAAACTGCTTTCCTTCCATTTAAGTTTGCTTCCTGTATATGCCATTCTCATTGCAGTATAGTGTGTCACCCATATTGAAATGTTTATAGCACTTTTGCTAAATTGGAATCTGAAGAGAGTCTTTTTGTGTCTCACTAGTGAGGTCAAAAAGAACTAATGGTTAAATCAGCAAAGTAGCAAGTGGTATTCTCACATGCATGCAAGAGAAGCAAGATAAGGATTTGGTTTTTATCATCCCATGAGAAGGCGTTAAGAATACTTCATGAAATACACAGGACATAATCTGAGTCAAGCTAATGTTTGTTAATATAATTATTTGTAACCATCCTTTCTTTACTACATTGAGTGTCATCTTAACTGCCTAGTGTAAAGTGTCAGTATAAAGAAAATCTCAGGGAAGTTTTCAGATTAGAAGGAAATAGTACAAATGTGAAGCCTAAGATTATTGTTTGCTAAAAATAACCTGAAAGAAGATAGCCTTTTATAACTGTATGTGGTTGCACGTGCACCTTGAAGTGATTCTTTTTAGGGAACAGAAGTGAATATTAGAAGCAAATAACCAGTATATTCTAGGATACCCAGCTATGGGGCTAGCCATTGCATAAATACACATTTCTGTTTTCTGCAATAAAACAAATTATTTAAAGAAGTTATTTCAGTAATGGTATACTTATGCAGTCTATTCGTCACAAGAAGAGAAGTTTATAAATGTAGGCAAACAGGAATCTTTATTTCTGATKTAATTTAAAATAAATACCAAGGGTCTTTATCACTTTTTTCCTTCATATTTGTTACTGAGGTAGTCTAAGATACACAGTTTCAAATTGGAAAATTAGTTTTTTTAACTTCAAATTTTTTTAGTATTTTGACAGAGCCTGATGTCAAGAGAATGAATGTATGTATGAAGAGATTGCTCTAAAACTAAGTAGTTTCAAGGGTTCCAAATTGAAGGGGAAAATTTAGTAGTTTGTTCTGAAAGGTTTTGATATAGGAACACAGATAATTTAGTTTAAAAAAAATATCTCTAATGGAAGGTTGTTTTTTATGGAGAACCTACTTGAGGTAAATGTGAACTTTAAAAAAATAGCCATGTCAGCTTATTTCTTTTGGGAATTACTTTTCATGTGGCCTTTACACGTGAAGTTTTGTATTCAATCCGTCCCTGTGTTTTCTAAATTGATTGAAAGTTCAGTAGTTAACAGTAAATTTAATTCAAGCTGTAAGCTTACAGTTTCAAGCTTGGGAAGAACTGAAAAAAAGGGGATGTACAAAAGCARTTCTATAATGGAGGAAGCAAACTTTGAATGAGGCTCTGTAAAATCATTATGTCTTGTATAAGTAGCCATCCTCTTAGCACACAGATACCAGACATTTCAGGTAAGGGAGCTGGACAGGTGAGTTCATAACACATACTTTTGATCTTCCTTGACAAACATGCCACTGTGTATTTCAGGCCACACATTTTCGGTCTCCACTTCTTCAACAGACAGAAAACCAGGTGTCTCCAGCTGCTGCTCATCAGGGTCAGCAGACTGTCACTGATGTCATTCAGCAACTCCTTGAGTTATCAGAACCAGGTCCTGTAGAAAATAACCAGCCTCAACAACCTGGTCAACAGCTCAACATTGCAGTGGGGATCAGTAGAGATATTTTGCAGGTAAGAGCTCTATGTGAGAATAGCTTTACATTTCAGTGTTTCCTTTCTCATTCTTTCTTATATTTTAATGAAATTCGTTCTCAGTATTTTCAATTATAGCATTCCTTATGGATTTCTAAACAATCCATTAGTCAAGAAAGAATTGTAAAGATTTATTGAATGGGTGTGGGCCACACCAAGTTRTCTTTGTATGGCTTTAAGTGTACCTCGTATATGGATGTTTTTACTGATACCTTAAGCCTTCTTTTTTCCTGTTGGCTGGAAGCAGCTTGTGGTGTGTCCTTAGGTTATGCGGTGCTTAAAACATGGCATCATTCAAGAGGGGAAAAATATTTTATCTGGTTAAAAAATGAGAATTTATACCTTGCCTTTACCCTTTTCTAATTAATAAGGGCTATCTGAATATTTCCTATTTGAGCAGGAATTTTTTTTCCAAGGTCAGCCAGTGTTTTTCCTAAAAAACTTCTATATTTTGTCCTTAATAATGGCAGAAGGCGATGCAGTGTAACAGAAGAGATGTAGGGTGAGGAATTACTTTCTGTGCTTATTCTGCATCCTGTGCCCCAGAAGGGTACAAACAGGATGTAGCAAGGCAGAGAATAATATTCTTTAGTGTTACTGGTAGCTTGCTAACCTGTCAGGCACATTTTCATCTCTCGACTTTTAAATACCATTTAAATTTGGGGTTGGAAGACCCAAATGTTTTACGCAGCTATGGGCAGGTTCACCCTGTTACCTGTGCTGAGTTCTCTAGTGTCTGGAATGTGATGAGGAATTGCAAAGAGTAACAACATGATACATAACTATTATCCTGATMGCTATTAGAAAAAAAAGAGTAAGTTCTTGTTTCCTAAAAGACTGCTGTAAGTGCAGAAAAACCAACCTAAAATTTCACAGACAATCAGAAAGCAATGCTGTGTAATAATGTGTTTGCAGGTTTGAAATATAGCTGAAATTTTGTGAGAACGAGACATTTAATTCCTTTAATTATATTTTCATTGTATCTTTCAGGTACTTGTTTGAGAAAAGTTGGGGATAACTGTGGAATGTTTCTTCCTTAATCTAGAAGTTTTTTTGTTCTTTTTTTAGCAAGCATTAGAGAACAGCGGGTTGTCGTCAATTCCTGTCTCTGCACATTCTACTGACTGCAGCCAGACTAAGGCTGCTGGGGCCCAGGATCAGAACCCAGATGTCCCGAGCCTCTCAAATCATCAGGCTGATTCTAGTAGTGCTGAACAAGATAAGGAGCAAGAGAGTACGGATAAACTAGATAAAAAAGAAAAAAAGTTCATTAAGAAAAAATCACCATTTTTGCCTGGTAATACTGCCACTGCTTTCTACTTCTTGTGCTGTAAAGAGTGTAATAAATGTGGGTGTRTTTATGGCTTTATAAAGAGATTTCCCAAAATGTGTTGTGGATTAGTTTTGAACAGTATTTGTTCTTATCTAAAATACAATGTAAGGTATGTTTAATGATATTTATAATTTTCATTATGAGATATATTTTCATAAAAAAAGCCATGTCTGGATGACATGAAGTGAAATTATACTTCTGAATCTTTTGGATTAAATCAGTGGAGTTACAGGAACAAGACAAAGTATGTGAATCTATTATTYTCTTCCATCATCCTTCTCTGACAAGGACTGGGTTTTCAATGTGTGTCCCAGAGTAGAGTTCTTGCAAGGACTATTCTTCCCCTTTGGAAGTGAAGCCTTCCCGAGACATAAGGGCAGGACTGCAGATCTTGACTGATCCATGTAGGGAAGGACAAAGGCTGGCATTATGAATAATTCTTCATGTCGCCTGTCTCTGGAATTGCAGTACTGATGTGATATTGTCACCATAAATACATGTTGTTATTCTGCCTCTGTACTGTGCTGTGTGTATGCAAGCCTGCATTTTGTCTCCGTGTGCTTAAATGCAATTTCAGTTTCAAGGTTGCTTGAGCTTTATGGCTGCTAGAAGTTGTTTGTTTGTTCCATGTAAAGTCTTCATACTTTAGCAGCCAGCCTGGTATATACAGTGCTATAATGCAGCCTTTGATCTCTGTCTGTAGTATCTGCATAGGTACACTGATGTTGCTTTTTCTTTTGCAAGGAGAAATTGATCTAAAGTAAAAACTTGTCTTCTTCAGTATAGCTGTGATAAAAATTAACATTAAATTTTTCCTTTGGTGTTTAATTATTTTGTTATTTGTGTTTAACAGCAACAACTCTCTAGCTGTGACTGCAAATAAAAATAAAAGGTCACTGCTGTAGAGTCAAACACAACCACTTGTTTTTGATAAAGTAACATGACTTCAGTGTGTTGACCAGGAAAAAACACGAGGTTTACTGATTTAAATGAGCAAACAATCTGATATTGAACAACATATATGAATAAAAAGCTCAGATAGGTTTTAGAAGGGTTTCTTTCATTTTTTGTTGAGGAAAAAATGTCCAGTTGTCTTAGGACAGACTTTAGGATTCTTGGATCATAAACCAACTTTTATAAAAAAAGTAGTCTTAAATTGTTCATCTATTAGAAAGACTTGTGCAGTTTTTCTTCTTTTGCAAGTTTACAAAATGTAATTTAAGTCTGAATTTGCAAAAGAGGGAGTCAAGCAAAGTATCTCCTCCAGTTAGGTAAATGTTGAGTACGTAAAATAACCTGRTGTGGTTGTGGTTAAGGATTTACAGACATTGTTGGATAAATTTGTGTTAGATATGTTATTTGTAAGTTTACTGGTATATTATATTGCATTTACAACTGCATTCTACATTTCTAAGTGGTATAGAAATTGCGTTATTTGAATTTCAGCAGGATTCTCTTGGGGTTTATTTTGTCATTACAGCCCATCACCATTTTCATAAAGTAGAATATGTCTGATAGAGAAGTTAATCTTCTATGAAGCGTGTTGTGATGGCATCTATTTCACAAAGTGTTTTTGTGGTCTGATTGTTTTGTACAATAGCATCAATGTAGTGGGATTTTTCAAGAATTGTTAGATGGTTTAAAAAGCATTCATTTTGATATTCTTTGTTTCAGGTTCTATACGTGAAGAAAATGGAATCAGGTGGCATGTTTGTCCATATTGCTCTAAAGAATTTAAAAAACCAAGCGATTTAGTGCGCCACATTCGCATTCACACCCACGAGAAGCCATACAAGTGTCCCCAGTGCTTCCGCGCCTTTGCCGTGAAGAGCACTCTAACAGCACACATAAAAACACACACTGGCATTAAGGCTTTCAAGTGCCAATTTTGTATGAAAAGCTTTTCCACCTCAGGGAGTTTAAAAGTTCACATTCGCCTGCATACAGGTAAGGCCTTGAGATGGCTTTGTGTATTCTGTGACGTGTGTGGGACCTCGAATGAGTGAAGACTGTGAGATGTGTAAGTCATAGACATGTCTGCTACGTCATTGTTAATATCGATCAGAGAATGTATTATTTTAGTGCTGTAAATCATGAGTGTCATTTTTTGTCATAACTTTCTAGTGTTTCATGGCTTTGAAACTTTGGGCTCTTACAAAAAACATTGACATTTAATTTTCTGATTATGAGTCAGCTGTTGTTCCTTTCTAGTATCAGTGTTCTGAATTGTGCTTTCTGAAGAGTCATACTCTTGCAATTTGAGTTCTGATTTTACTTATCCCCAGTCATCTCTAATATTTGCTCTTGATCTTCCCTCCTCCTCCCCACACTTTTTTATAATTTTACTGTAACACTCAGGGCGGGTTGCTTCCCATTTTTTCTTCTACATTACAGTTTGCGTCATGTTTTCACCAGCTTACCCGTTTTCAGCATCTTACAGTGAATATCCTAGAACTCCTCGGATCATATGGTCTTTGTTTACATATGATGTCTGCAAAATGTTTTTATGTGATTGAACTATCCTTTCCATAAAAAGCAATGAATTTTCTGCTTTTRGTAGGTTACCTGGTTGTTTTCAAAGTTCTTTCTTTGTTCATTCAGGTAAATAAAGTTTCAGCAGGATAAATGTGCTGCTCTTCCCTTTAATTCCTGTTTATATCATTGCCTTCTGCAAAAGTATCATTTATTGGCTTAGGTGCATTTGGGATCCAACGTGTTTTATAGTTTGATGTATTTCATCCATGAAATATCAATGTTGGTTCATCTGCAGAAAGTCTTCCACTTTTTTTTTGTAAACTTGTAAACCAGTATTTTTTTTCTGTTAAAGTCAAGCTTACTTCATACAAGCATTCAGATTAATTCAGAGTGGCAGAAGCACTAGGTGGCTTGGAGAACAGGTAGTCCAGTGTTTATGGAGCTGCTCTGTACTTTCAGATAATGTTTCATTTGTTGCATTGTGAAGAATGGTTCATTCTTATACATTTTTTCTGCCTGTGATTGAACTTGATAAAAGCTGTCTTCATAATACCTGGTCATATTTACTAGTCTTTTAAGTCCAAGATTTCCCCTTGAACAAAAGCTTTGCCTGTCTCTTACTTAGCAAGTTCTCTAGGAAATCTCTCTCAAGGAGATATTTYTGCTGGATTTTGCATTAAAAAGGTCTTTCTTTAATGCTTTTGTTGACATGCTTTTTTGACTGTCATCAAACAGAGTTGATGTTTTCAGAGATGGATTTTGACTTGATTTTTTTGAATTTTTTTCMCTTTGTTACAGCCCTGTTCCCTCTCTTTTATCCTGTTGTATAACATACTTGTCTGTGTTTGCTGATTCCTTTTTCTAACAATTTTTTAAAAGTTTGTTTTGGAAGRACTTTAACCTGCCATGTGCAATTCTTAGGACAGCTTCTGAAACACTTGAAATTTGCTGTCACTTTTGTTTCATCCAGTTTCTTGATAACAAACTTGCTTCAAGTGATGTGTTTCAGTCATTAGCCATTCAGCAGATTAGTTGTTATTTTGATTGAGTTTTATGGATCTGTTTTGAAAACCTGTGTTACAATAAACACTATGAGAGAAAGCAAAAAAAAAAATCACAGAAAAGAGAATCTGTATTCTAAAGCTACATTTCTAGGTCGATGGAAATAAAATTTTAAGGTTTTTTTTTTTTTTTCTTTTGCAGGCGTTAGGCCTTTTGCTTGTCCTCACTGTGACAAGAAGTTCAGAACATCGGGCCATCGGAAAACCCATATCACTTCACATTTCAAACATACAGAGCTAAGAAAGCTGCGACATCAACGTAAGCCCACAAAAGTTCGAGTAGGAAAGTCAAGTGGTCCAGTACCAGACATCCCTTTGCAAGAGCCCATACTCATAACTGATTTAGGTAAAGAGCGACTAAATCCATACTCTCTTGAAATTTGAAGTTMAATGGAATATAAAGGCTGCATTGTAGTCAAGCAAAAGCATTCAGAGCTCACTTGTAAAGATGCTTATTGAAATAAGTCATCAAAAACATTAGCAAAGTGCCATATTTTATAGTTTGCTTACACTAGAATTAATAAGAAGGGTATTTTTTTATTTACAGYTAAATTGTATAATCCTTACCAGAAAGAAGCCCTGTGCATTTTTGTATTAGGAGTTTAATTTGAGTATTGTTAGACCGTTGGTTTAGRGGAGATGACAATTCATGACCAAGAGTCTTCTCAAGATGATAATGTCTCAATCAACATTTGTAATAAAGATTACAGATAATAATGAGTCAGTCTGTTACATGTTTTTAAAGTATTTGTTTTAATTATGATCTCAACTGAATTAGTAGTTGTCATTCATGGTCATATCTCAGAAAAAAGGCAGCTTAATTCTGGAACCTGCTTTGGAGAACTCATCCRGTTATTATAATTCTGTTGTATAAATGTTGTCACAAGATTATGTTAAACTGCTTTTTGGAAGAAGTTGTACAAAGCAATATGTAGTTGTCCAGTAGAGGTCAGTGTAGTGGGTGAGGTGTTTACTCTTTGTTGTTTGATTGAACAGTCTGCTAATGCTAACCCCTGGCTTATCTATCATACAGTCATTTTTATGGTGGAATCTTACATTGATAATACCTTTATCATATATCGATAAAATTTTTTATCACTCTTTAAACATCCTTTTGCTTTCACTGCATCCAGGAGTTACTGAAAGCAAGAGTAGGGGTTATTTTGGTACCATATAGAAGAAACTTAAATTTTTCAAAACTTAGCTGACAGCTTCAGACAGATCACGCATTATTTCTTTCTTGAGTGAACCCCAGAAGCAAGTATAATCCCATTCTCAATTCTGAAGAGAAGTTCCACTTCAACACAATTAAGATCTGTACCATCAAAGTCTGATTTTTGGAAAAAGATTAATATTAAACAAGAAATACTAGAGAAGTTGTTTCCTATGGATGCTGATAACACATCAACTCTGCTGATATTAGAATGTTCAATATAAAAATAAGTTCTACTGTTTATCTAGAAGGTGTGTCATGTTTTTTACACCCCCTGACAATATTTCCACGTTTTTACTCCTTCCCCCAAAAAAGAATCATAATTCTTTTAGAGGTGTCAAGAACCTTAYTATGTTATTTTGTAATAGTGTTAATCTTTGAGTAGCACTTTTGTTGATATATATTTTGCTTTCTATAATAGTCTTAATTTTTCTAAAAGTCTATTAAAAAGGTCTGCAAATTGTTCTCTGTCTTTTTCAATGCTTTTCACAAAAGGCATATTAAATATTTGTCAAGCTGTACCTGATAATACTTGATATAAATTGATTAAATATCATTTGCTAAGGTAGAGTTTGGAAGAAGATATTATTGGATCAGCAATGAATTCATAACTGTCAACTTTAGAAGAAGTTAATGCTCGTTTTAGACAAGGCTGCTACTGTAGTGAGGTGGACCTGTGGATAAAAGGAGAACTTACCATTAAAATACCACGTACAGTATAATATCTATAGTGCTGTATGTATGTATAATTTTAAATAAATGCTGAAAACATGCACATTTTCTTTATATTTTTGGATACTACAAGTTTAGTCATGCTTTCTTTTCAAATACTAGCTCTTCAGACTATTGCATCTTTGGAATAACTTTACCAATCAATTTTTCCTGTTTGTGTGTTTATGTATGCAGGTCTTATCCAGCCAATCCCGAGGAATAGCCAGGTCTTCCAAAACTATTTTAACAGTAATTTTGTGAATAATGCAGAGAGACCATACAAATGCTACTATTGCCATCGAGCCTATAAAAAATCCTGTCATCTTAAACAGCACATCAGGTAAAACAAACACAATCAAGAAAGGAAATGTATGCCATAACAAATTTGTGGAAAGACATTACATTTAAATGGTATTCACTGAAAAKACTTTTTTTACCATCTCCTAAACACCGAACTAGTGATAATTGGGTTTTTTTTCTTGTTGAGTTGGAGGAGGCTTTGGACTAACTCATGGRTATGTGCAGTTCTAGCAGTATAAGTGGTTGTGTTCAATGTGCAGTTTAGTTTACTGATACTTGAATTCTTTCTTCCAAAACTCTGTATAGAAAATAAAAAGCATTGTTTGTGATTTCTTTCGGTAATTTTGTAATTGCATACTCCAGATTCCCTGCTTTGTATGTAACTGAAAACCCAAAAGAATTGGAGGTTACATTGTAATTGAGTAAATGTTGCTGGGGATCATTTTGTTGCTTGAAGCTCAGTTCAAGGTCTGTATTGTCAGTGCTTGTTAGAACGACAGTCATGTAGTCATAGAAAAATTTAGGTTGTAGAAGAACCAGTGGARGTAACTAATCCAGTCTTGTTTTGAGAAGAAGAGTAGCTTCAAAGTTACATTGRGTTGTGTTTTTACAGGCAATTAGATTAAACATTTAGTCAAGGTATGAAACAGTGCTCCCTGACTTACAAACTATAAACAACTAGAAGAAAAAAATATGAAAAAACCCCACCAAAGATGGTTACTGGAATTTAAGGGGAGAGTCCATACAAGCAGGTGGCAATCTGCTTGTTTCTGCAGTGTCAGCTCTGTACTGCTTTCTCACTCTCTCTAGCTCAGATCATGGTGAGCTCCTCATACTCTCTTTAAAAATCAAGTATTTTTAAGTTCTCWCATTTGAAACAGTTCTTGGGTTTTWTATGCTGTCTTAACAGGAGGAAGGGAAGCTTTACAATATCCCATCTTTTCTTTTGTAGTATCCTACCTAGATTTCTCATTGTCTTCTGTAGACACATTCCAGATGGATTGATTTAAATGAAGATACTTTYGAATTATACTGAAAATGCAAAAATAGGATGTGGGTACCAATCACCTGCTGCTGTGTTTCTTTGATCTTTCAGCTGAGTACTGAGTGAAGCCTGGCTTTGTTTAAGAGTTGTGGAGGAATTAGAAACTTTTTCTTGTCACATGTTTGCTCTTTGTAAATTGGCATTGCTGTTATTAAATTCTTTGCTTGATAATTTTGTGGACAATGTGTCCTCATGGCGTAGTACTGATCATTGCTTACAAAGCTTCTTTCCCTCTGAAAAAGAGGGAAACTTGTAGTAGGTATATTTTCAGTAGAGCAGTGATTGTGAACAGTGTGTCAAATAATCCACCAGGCACACCAGGGAAGGTCAGGATATCCTACTGCTAATTATTATCATGTGTATTGGTAGCAAAAGAGTAATCTTCATGTCTGTCATATACTTTGTTTTGGTCTCTGATGTGGTGGTTATAGACTTCGAAAGTTACGGTAATCATAAGTTGTCCCTTACTTTTCCTGATTTTATTAAACCTTGCTTCTTTCATCCTCCATTTCCTAGCATTCCCATTGCCTTCTTTCTAGCTCTCTCCTGGAATGCTACAGTTGTAACCCTTAAAATTCTTGTTGCCTTCCATTTMATTTCCTAACTTTTCCTTCTGTCTGTTTTGTATCTCAGTGTAGTCCTAAAGGGAAACTGCACTAGCACTTTTGGGAGGAAGGATATAGTGAGTGTGATGTACTTTGATAAACAAGAAGCTTTCCCCACTTGAGTATTTTTTCACATAGCATTATGAGAGACAGGTTTTGCCTTGTTTGGGAGGTATTCAGGATGGACACAGTTCTTTTCCCGAGAGTTTTGTTGTTAAGTGTAGTGGTAGTATATATAAGGAGAACCAGGTCTTTTTGTCCAAACTTTTGTGGACAGTTTGTTAGCTGAATTGAGGAAAATACGTGTGAGTGATAATATACTAGTCTTAAGAACTACTGCACCATCTGGAATGGAAAAATTAAACCCAAATATTGTGATGGAGACAAAGTACAGTTAGAAAAGGAGATTGGACTGTACAACATCACTAAAACTACACTCAGTATTGTTTTTAGCCCTGCCAGGTTGTTTATAACTTAATAAAGTTTAATTTCTGGCTTTTCCTGGTTGGGGCCTCTTCCTTCCATGCAGCTGTCACCCTAGTTTGGTTTATTTCACTCATTTTACGATTGAGTCCTTTAATAACTTTGCAAATCAAACATTTAAATCTATTTTAACTTCTACTTTCTCTTGAAAAGGTCTCATACAGGTGAAAAGCCATTTAAGTGCTCTCAGTGTGGAAGAGGTTTTGTGTCAGCTGGAGTTCTGAAAGCACATATTAGAACACATACTGGATTGAAAGCTTTCAAGTGCGTTGTATGCAACGGGGCCTTCACTACTGGTGGTAGCCTCAGGCGACACATGGGGATCCATAATGACCTTCGACCATATATGTGTCCCTACTGTCAAAAAACATTCAAAACATCACTCAACTGTAAAAAACACATGAAGACTCATAGGTATGCTTGCAATTTTTGTATAAGTCTTCCAGTGTAATTCAGCAGCCATTCCTTAAAGATGCTTGGAAAGGCAGCTTTGCTGTGTAGCAGCTGTATATGTTTGAATAAGGATTTTTATTTATGGGTAGCAAACCTTAGGTACCTTTGCAGGTATAGTAAATTGTGGTGTACAGTAAAAATAAAAGATTGTTYGTATAAATAGGATGAATGTCTAACTGAAACCGTAAAGACTTTCTCACCTCACTTTGTAGATACGAACTTGCACAGCAACTTCAGCAGAATCAGCAGTCTTCTTCAATAGATGATTCTACAGTACATCAGCAGAGCATTCATGTTTCTACACAAATGCAGGTGGAGATTCAAAGTGATGAGCTACAGCAGTCAGAAACTGTTGCAACAGATCAGCAGGCTATTTTAGAGTTAGACCAGCAGCCAGTAGTAGGCACAGAAGAAACAGCACTAGAACAAGAATTGGCTGATCAGCCTTTAGAGCAAGATGAGGGTGAGTATTTGAAATGTGATAAGGTTTATAATGAGGTAAGTTTACAATTTCTCAACTAATTGCTTCTGGACAGGAACYACAAAAATACATGGAGTCAAGGCTACTTAATACATACTTAAAGTATGAGTATAGTTTCATTAATTGGTGTTTACATTTACTATTAAAATACAAAAGGATTATGATTTGCACCCTTTAGTTGTGGCAAGCAGAATTACTAAACAAATATACAAAAAAATGATCCATCCACAAAAACTTACCATGTCAGTTCTCTGATTATTGAAAAGCACTGCTTTATAGTCTACTTAGAAAGTAATACTTGTGGTTTGAGGTGAATGTTCCGTGTTCTTATTTTATTTGTGATAGTGGAACAAAGTATTTTGGTTTTGCTTTGCTCCTTTTCATGGTGCAAGTTATCAAGTACAGCAGGGGAATATAAATAAAATGTTTTATAAACAAAGATTTAAATACCTGTTCAGCTAATAATTTTTAAGTTTATTTTTAATGCAAAAATTTGGATAACTGTAAAATATGGGGTTTTGAAACAACTGAAATATACATTTAATTATATCTTTTTTTCTTGATATCTTTTTTTCTTGATATTTTTCCGTTTTCTTTCCCTCTTTTCCCTCTCCTTCCTTTCCCCATTTCAGATAGATTTGTGACATCCCAGCATGCTTTACAGGAAAACATCACTCAGTTTGAACAACAGACTATAACACAGCAGCCATTTGATCAACAGAGCTTATCACAAGGTTAGTGATAAATAAAGGAGGTAAAAAGTAGTTTTATAAATCTGGCTTTACAGCGTAGCTATGATAAAACATTTTTAAAGTGGGCATCTGCAGTCAAAGTAACTGCAATGCAGATCACTTSGAAAAAAATTACCATTCTGAAGCTATACTAGAATATTATGAATACTTAATTTTTTTTTGCTTGTATGAGCCGATGTCTAGTCATTACAGTATGGGTTTTATAGTCAAGCATATAATATTCTTTCCTTGATTGTGTTTGAACTTGCTGAGGCAGTMGGCAGTTTGCACAGGTTTCTCCTTGGTATACATGCTCATAACCTGAGATGATCAGAAACAGAGTCTTAAGATTTGAGTGAGTAGCTACTGGGATTCATTTTGGAAAAAGACAATGCAAAATATWGTCACATAAAAATCATACTTTCACCTATCCACAGCGGTTTCTTTTTATATTTTATAGATCAATGAAACTAGCAAACTAAGAGATTGTAAGCACTTGGAAATTATTTTTTCTCCCTAAAATACAGAGAAATATGTGTAAGTGTGTGTAGCCTGCAAATAGTAAAGAAATTACTGTCTTTTTTTGCTTTTTGCAGATGGATTTCTTGAATTTTTACATAATATGAAGCTACTAATTTTGTTTTGGGGTTTTCTTGGTGGTYGTTTTGGGTTTTCTGGCAGGGGGGCTGTTGCTGAGGTGGGGAATGTTCAAGGGGTTTTCATTTGTTTTGATTTGGAAACATCACTGGCTTATCCCTTGATCTCCTTGTTTCTGACTCCAGGAAATAACTTTCTGTAGCTGATAACCAGTAATTGGTATTCTATGTGCACAAACTTCTCGGTTCTTAGTTTCATTCCTTTTAAATTGTATAGTATCATTTGTAAAAACTTAATTGACTGTGRTAAGTTGTATCACACTGTGAAGAAATAGTATAATTTGCCAATTTTAATTCTCTAGGTTGTGCTACTTTGCGTGTAAAGAAAAGAAAATTAAAGTCTCCACCTTTATTAAACAGGACTGATCCAGATCCTCTTAAAATACTGTGATTATTTTCATTGGTTGGCTTTTACAGTATTTCAAATGAATGAGAAGATGCTATGGAAAAAAAAGCAGCCTTTTGTTCTACATTATTGTGAAGAGTGGTGGTGGTTTTTGTTTGGTGTTTTTTAATGGCTCCTTAGAATTTATAAACCCAATAAGTAACTCTTGTTTTATCATCTTATTTAAACTTCAGTTTCTGTGTATGTGTATCTTCTGTGTTATATAAGTATCAAATGATTTCTTGGGGAGGGAAAAGGCTCCTAGAACCCACAAAACAATTCTTTCATCATCAGAAATCTAGATTGATCATCAATATGTTGAACAATTTGTTCAGAGAAGCAGAACATGTGTGGTGTGGGCATTATAAAGTCTCATTTGTATAAGATGTCTCCTATTCTACTTGGAATCTCATCCACAGATTCCCTACTCTTTGAAGTTTCCTTGAAGATCCTGGAGCCCTTCAAAATTTTTGAATTTCAGGTAGGTAAGCATTTGCGCGGATGCATGCGTTAAATTGGTCGACCCTCTCCCTATGTCTGCATCTGTGCTTCATGCTCCTAATTCCTTTTTTCTATCAGCTAGGCAGAAAAAAGCCTAGCCTAAAACACTCTTTTTTATTCTTTATATTTATAGGCTATATTCTTGATTAAATATTTTGATTCAGTGTTTATTAATAAAATGATGTAGGAGTTTAAAAAAAAAGTCTTTGAAAGGTTGTTTGATTTTTCTTTTTCCTTTTTTGAGGGAAAAATCCCAACTTTGCATTTTAAACAGATGAGGGTAATCCCTAGGTCTGCATAGACCTGGCAGAACTTTGTTTCTTTTTTCAGGTTTGTTCGTAATACTTCTGTTGAATTTCTTGTTTATTCAGATAGATTATTTTCTTCATATGTTCAGACTTGTAAAGAAGTGCAGATCCTATGAGGGTACTACAGTATCAAATKATTAATTTGAGCTAGATTTGGAGGCTGAGGAAAAGGACTTAAGTTCTTTGTAGTGTGTTCGTCTTAATTTGAAGACTTTTAAGTGAAGTCAGAACAAAAAATCTGTCTTTTATCTGAAACTGTCTTTGGGTTACTGAATATCGCCTGTCAGAAAATGTGTATTCATATAAATTATATCACCTTTACTTCCTTTAAGGTGTCCCTGTAAGCATGGTTGAATGATAATTCAAATAGTGGTAATAGGCAAATGATCTTGAAGAACCAGAAGTCCAAATGCTGTTAGTTCTCTAGCCCATACAAACATACCCTTGCCACCAGAATGCTGTTTGCTTTCCTAAGAAGCTGATCTGCAATCTCAGGACTTAGAATACSAATCTTTCAGTAACTGTTTACACGTACTTGCAGTCAGTACTGCCCAGCTGGTTGCCTTTGCCTAAGAAGCAAACCTGCAGAACAAGTAATGATCCCTGCTGAGATGCACATGTTCATGTCAATGTTTATTGTGTTAGAATTTAAAAGATCTGTCAGTAAAGATGTGAAATTTCTTCTGAATTAAATATTGTATTTACTACAAACTATCATACTGTTGTTTTCTCATTCTCACATGCAAGACACATCTTTCTATGAAGGAAATGATTTTCAGAGTATTCTGTTTTTTGCTATGTTTTGTTAATATAGAAGATAAAAGGTTGGATGATGTCCTAAAGGTGAAAAAACCCCAAGCTATACAAATGATTACTTCTGCTGAAAACCACCAAATCCAATTCCAAGTTTAGAGAACTTTGTAGTAAGAGGCTCCCCTTATTATACAGAGCTTAAGATACTCTGTTTTTTTAAGATTGATCAAAAGCTTCTGGGAGACAACACACAGTGATGAAAATAAGAGCAGAAAATAAATGTTGTGAAATTTCTTTCTCAGACTGAGTGTCTGGSTTTTGGTGTTTGGTGGTATGGGGTTTTTTTAGTGCTGTTCTGTAGAAATAGTATGGCAGTAGCAAATGCTTTTAGAATACTCAAAACTGTCAGATCTTTATTAAATTTTGAGAGGAAATTGACCCTTATGCTAGGAATTGAGCAAAATGAGGATACGTTGTGTATATTCTTGTTACAGCTTTGGTTTGTATTTATTCCCAAACTACTTTCAGAAGTAKCATTTCTTTCTTCAGATTGTCCTCRAATACCTCTACATTCAATGCTCTTCTTGGGCATTTTGTTGTATGATCCTGGAACATTTGTTAGAATCTCAATAATTCATTCAAACATTGTGAAATGAAATAGGTCATAGTACAGTAACTTCTTTTTTCTTTCTTAGCTACTAAAATATACCTACTGATTAAAAAAGAAATTTCAGGTTTTTACATAGTATATTTAGTAGTTGKTTTTTTTTATGTAGGGCATGTAAGCAACATCACTTTGCTTCAGTTTCTTGAGTCTTGTTTTTCTGTATTCTCATCCCATGTAGTGGGAATATCATTTTTCTATAAAGTTAGTTTTAAAATTAATTTGAGAAGTGGAAATTAGCAGCCCTCTTATCAATACAGAATTTTTCTGAAAACAGAAGTTTTCATTGCTTTCTTCAGGCTACTTTTTTGTCATTTCACAAAAGCCAATTGAGGTACAAGGTGCAGCTTTTAGGATCTTTTTTTCTTGTACTCTTGTGGTACTTCYAGGAGAGAAAATAATATGTGAGTTTCAGCATTAAGTTTGGTGACTAGTTATGACCTGATTAATAATGCTTTCAAGATTTATTTACATTTTTGAGTTTTCATTCCATGGTCTAAGCAGTAGCRTGCAAATAGGGGTTTTGTTCTCTACTGATTACAATATTCTTCTGCTGTRGAAAGTGTCTTTTGGGAACATTCCTGCTTAAACTGAACAGATCCAGGTTTTTGTTTTACTGTTGCTCAAAAACATTCTTTAAGCATTGCTTTTTGGCCTTTGATGCTGTGATCATCTGATRTGGGTTTGTTTCTACCCTGTGTTCGTAATTTTCACCCTTTTTGTCCACTAAAGGCAAACTGCAAAGAAGTACTGAAATTGTTGCCCRTACATTAGTTACTGATACTTGTGGTTTAATTTTTTCCACATGACATTTTGKGTTATTTTTTAATACTGGAAGTATTAAGATTTAAAAGGATTGGTAAAAGGACATCTCTAATAGCATCAAAAAACACTGCAATCTGAGCTCTCAATAATTGGTGCTATAATTTCATTCATTGATTTAGAAAAGATGATTAAGACCTGCTATTTCAGGAGAACAAAACCAAATAAAAATTTCAGGGTTTTATACCAGAAATGCAATTAAAAATGTGTTTATTTTTTACTTTGCAGTTTGCCTTTGAGAGGCTCTACTTTACTATTATCTAAAGAGTGGGGATATGTGGAGGAGATCCAAAGTAGGAGAAAATGGGGTTACTTTATCAGAAACTGGAGTTCTCCTATTGGGTCATCTCCTCCACTCACCCGCCATCCTCCCCACTGAGCTTTGCATCCTTGTGATCGGCTTCCAGTGTAGTTAAGGGAGCGTGGTACCAACGTGGATAAAGGGAGATGGGTCAACCTGTTTGACACATGCATGCTTACATACAAGAAATTCAAAATTTCAATGGCTCTAAGGTAATTGTGGCACCATGAAGGAACTTCAAACAGTGTTTTTCTGTGGAGGAGATTTTCCAATAGAATTCCAGCTAACGGTAAGTAACACTGTTATGCCTATTATGTAGATGCCAGAAACTTGTGTATGTTTTGATGCTCARCAGTGAAGAGTACAACTATTACTATATGGTAATGCTACTTCTTCTCTTTTGAAGGTAGTCTTCAGAAAAGTGTGGTGTTGTTCAAAGTCCAAATCAGTGTATTTTACACRTTTATGACTGTTTAATTTCTGGCAGGTTTTACTGTGAATGACAGCTACAATCAACAGAGTCAATTTCCAGCTGTACAACAGCTGCAGGATTCAAGCACACTTGAATCTCAGGCTCTTTCAACGAGTTATCATCCACCAGCTCTTCTTCAGGTTCCAAATACAGACACTATTAATGTAGTAAGTACTACTTGAAGGCAGGATTAATTTTTCTGTGTTCAGTTGTGACTTCCTTGCACTGTTTCATTRGTGATTAGGTAAAACAAGAAGTCAGAAAAGTTTTGGGATTTCTTCTCTAGATTGCTTACRTTTAACAACTGGAAATTAGAAACATGAGGAGAGGATAAGTGCTTTGACTACAGTTTCTGAAAAGGAAGTGCAAGTTTTRATGCTCTAGACTTAAAAAAATACTATAATGTTGGATTGTGACTTTAAAACTAAGGAGAGGATATAATGTTATGAAATAATTTAACATTATCTCATTATATTCTCTTCTGATTATTAAATCTATATGTTTATAGACACATATGATCAAGCAGTTAAAAAAAGCATTACATATCTTTAAGTCATCATTCATGAAGCTTGCATATTGCAGTGTATGATGTTTTTGCATGCTTGTCATTTAGTTAAATTTGTAAAAGGGCTCAATTTTTAAAAATACTGTTTAACTGTAACTTTTATGACATTAGAAGTACCTAACATGAAGACAATCTGTTGTAATGTATTTACCAAGATGACTTCTAGGAATTGCTGTCTCTTGAAGCTTGTTTGCAAAGTGCAAATGTTGTCAGAGAACTGATGTCGATTTTAGGATGTGGAAGAGTTTGAGTCATTTCAGCCTACAGGCTTCGGAATTTCCTTGTCTTCARTTTTGAAATTTCTTGCTCTCAAGGATTATTCTGTTGTGGCTTTTACTTACAGGAATGTTCAGAAAGTAGTGACGTTTGTCAGCAGCACTGTGTTTTGCTGCTTACTCAGTATTTAAAATGGCTGGTCTAGTTTTAAATTTAACTCCTCAAACACTAGAAAATGTAGACAATTTAGATACATTTTTGTGGAGATTCAGGGTAGTGTAAGTGTACTATGTTGTCTGTTTATTCCAGTTCAGTAGCTGAACATTTTTATGTTCTCCTTCTCAGTATAGAAGAGTCAGGTATTACACTGCACTCTTAATTTCCTATCAAAATGCCTGAAAGCATAAATTTAATTACTTGTGTTGACTGTTAATGCTGTAAATTTTTTCTTGCCGATTTGTGAGACTATATTTAAATACTGTGTTGCTGAAATTCACTTGAGGCTTTGATTTTTAGACCACTCGCTTGATGCAAGACCAGTCACCACAGGAAGAACTTGAATTGCACACCCAAAGGCCTCATTTTCTTGAGGATAATGAAGATCAAAGTAGGCGTTCATATAGGTATGTTACACTTCTAGCTTTTGTCACAGAATTTCCTGAATGGCTAATTACTACATGTAATTATTATGCCTAATAATTAMATTAAACTAACGAAAACTATTTTCTTCTAACAGATGTGAATATTGCAACAAGGGTTTTAAGAAATCCAGCCATTTGAAGCAACATGTACGATCACATACTGGTGAGAAACCTTATAAATGCCAGCTCTGTGGCCGTGGTTTTGTTTCTTCCGGAGTTCTTAAGTCACATGAGAAGACTCATACAGGTAAATAGAGTATACCAGCTCTATTATTAGCTTAACTCATGTTTGGGTTTTGTAAATGTCCTGTATGTGTAAACTTAAACAAATAGCATGCTACTTATTTGTTTCTGTTACTTTAAGGAGTTAAAGCATTCAGCTGTAGCATTTGCAATACCTCCTTCACAACTAATGGCAGCCTTACCAGGCACATGGCAACTCACATGAGCATGAAGCCTTACAAGTGCCCGTTCTGTGATGAAAGCTTTCGAACAACTGTTCACTGCAAAAAACATATGAAAAAACATCAGGCAGTCTCCTCAGCTGTAGCAGCAGCTACAGATACAGGAGGAGGAGGTAAATGATTTCATTTTTACTTTTACAGTCCTTACTACATAAGAAATACCAATGTTATGGTGCATTACATGAATGCTATAACAGTAATGGTACAAAATAACCTTCCAGCATGGATTATGTCTGCTGTTTAGAGCTGCTGAAATCTCTCTGTTATCTGAATTGTTTAAATAAACTAGTTTTCCAGGATCTGTTCAGCACAGTAAAGGTATTGTATGTAACATAACTATTTTTGTATGTCACTGAAGTAGGTCTTTTGTCCTGTATTACTTAATCTGTGTTGGTTATTATAAAGATAAGAATTATAAATCCAGCTTCTTTTAAAATAAAGTACAGCCATGAGTAGTTAGATCTCTAGAAGAGATTAAAGTCCATAATCGTGCAAGTCCAAGCACAAAATATAGTGGCTATGTGTTTAATAATAAGCCCTTCTATTTTTTGTCATTTCAGCTGACAGATTAAACTGAATAGAAATTTCTATTTTGGTTTGATTTTTTTTTTTAACTTAATAGTTGCATGTGTTGAAGATGATGATGAAAGCTCTGAAAGAACTTCCAGAAAATCTCGTCCTGGTGTCATAACTTTTACAGAAGAAGAGACGGCAGAACTGGCAAAGATTAGGCCTCAAGAAAGTGCCACTGTGTCAGAAAAAGTTCTTGTCCAGTCGGCTGCAGAGAAAGACAGAATTAGTGAGATGAAAGATAAGCAAGCAGAGCTGGAAGCAGAGCCCAAATATGCCAACTGTTGCAGTTATTGTCCCAAAAGCTTTAAAAAACCCAGTGATTTAGTCAGGTGAGGAATGGAAAATGTTCATATGTTTTTAATTTGCTGTATAGTTCACCAGAAACTTCAGGAATTACAGTTTCATGTAACTCTTTATGCCCAAGTTGAAGTTTGACTAATATTTACATAAATTTTTCTTTTTCACAGTGGTTCAAAAATGTGTCAAAATGTTACATATTCTGAGTATGACTTATCCAGCTCTTTCATTTTTATTTGCCCACAGTATGAAAGTTATTATTATTATTATGAAGTTTTAGAATAAATTGGGGTTTTTTCTCTAATACTTGCATATAAAAACATGTAATAATCTATTGAAGAAAATGCAAATACTTAAATCTTCTTGTTCTGCTTAGTCTGCCTAGTGTAATGCTAGTATAAGTATTTAATTTATTAATAAAACTAATAAGATAGAAAATAAATATTTGTAAAAACTGACATAAAAGTAGAATTTCACTTGTACGTGTATCCTGTATTAGGCATGTTCGTATCCATACTGGAGAGAAGCCGTACAAGTGTGATGAATGTGGAAAGAGTTTCACTGTAAAATCCACTCTGGATTGTCATGTTAAAACACACACAGGTCAGTAATTTTGCATGTCTTTGTTTAGAAGCTGTTTGAGTACAGATTTTGCAGGGAATGTTATCTTTCACTGTGATCTAGTATTTGGAGCTGTGGATGGCAATGCTAGGGAAAATTTGGTACTTGTGACACCATCAAATGAATCACATCAGAACATTCTGAATAAACCATGTGATTACAGCATGGTTCTAAAGCATGGTCTTAGCTCATGCTAAAAACTGTGTTTGTAAGTCTCCTGAATATGTTCATGTCAGGTCTTCTGCAGCATTTCAATGATAAATTATTTTCCTGAGCAAGAAGGTGGAGTTGAGGGAATCTTATATAATTTAGAGGTTAAAAAAAAAACCTATAAACGTTAATGTTTGCATTGCTGCATAAACTGGAAAATAAGAGTACAAAAATTTTGAGCATTTGGCTGTTTGAATTTTGCAAGTTGAATGTAAACCTAAAAATCTGCAATATTTAGATTTTTAGGGTAGGCTTTTGTATTCCTGAGAGAGGTCTGATTTTAATAGAAATGTTTTTCAACTACAATTTTGTGCCAATTAAAAAAAGCCTTCTAAGTCTTTCATACTTGTTTTCTTCTTAGCATTGAACTTTTGTAATAAACCCAGTCCTGACCTWATTAATTTCTAAATCTGTCTACAGTTTTGTTAAGTTTCATAATGATCTCTTTTCAAAAATTAAAAAAAAAACAAGATAGAAAGCTTTTAATGCTGTAATGCGTTATTATTTTGCTCATGGAAGCTCCCTTTTCATTTTACTGTATTTGTACTTTCTACTGTTGTTTAGTAAGAAGTAGTACTCATGTTACATGAAATTGTTGTGTAGATCAGGACAGACAGTAGCAGATAGTAAGGATAATGAAAGGAACAAAGCAGGGATTGTGTCATGTTACCTCCAGATTCAAGCAGTTCACAAATTGTGGGACTCTGAATAAGAGGTTGCATCTCTTTGCTTGCTAGCTTTAATGGAATATTTTATATTAGTTTCATCCAGCTGTTTTCTGAATGCAGAAAAACTGGGTAAAAAGGAATGGCCTTCAGTAGTCAGTAGTAGTAAGTTTCTGGATTCAAGTTTGATTTTCAGTTTGCTGTTTTGATAATTTTGTTCATAAGCCCACTAGATTTTTGTTTGAGAAATAAATTGTTTCCTCTTCTTAATTTTTTAGCTCTTTATGGTTGTACAGACGTTTTGATAATATATAATGGAGCTTTGTAAATTTTTATTTTAACATCCTTAAACAGACTTTCCCAACCTGCTATTCATTCTCTCTTTCATAATACATATAGTACAATTTTGATGGTTTGAGTCCTTGCTCAGTTGCTTAAGAGCTCTTCTGCTGACTTACAGCCTWTTGAAAATTGTCCATGTAAGTCATTTGTGTTTAGTCTTAGAACTGATTTTCTTTAGTTCATGGAAAGACTCTTTCCTGTCATCCTGTGGCAGCATTTTTATTAAGATCTTTTCATATAAAACTAGCGTAAAATTCCAAAAATCCAGATACACTGGAAATCTGATCTTCTTCAAAGAGCACTCACAGATTTGTGAGGGGTAATTTTCACTGCAAAACCCACATCCTTTTCCCTGTTGTAATTCATTTTATCTAATGGGAGGTTTTTTCCATGTTTTTTATACTTRGGCCAGCTTGCACTGGATGAAGTTTAGCTAATGTGCAGTTTTCTGCATTTGAGCCTAGATTGCTTTCTGGAATGCTGTCTTCATCTCTGGGCAATACCTACACTTCCTAGTTCATTGGTTTTATATTGAGAGATACATAATTTATTTAAATGAATAATAGTAAAAAAAAAATTACAGTATTAATATCTGTAACTCCCCTAAAAATAGTTCCGTTTGAAAAGCTACTCTATTCCTCACTTGTAAATGAAAGTTGCCTGGATAGGAACCTGTTACAGATATCATCTGTAACCAACATTGATCCAGAGAATTAGTTTGGAGCTCTACTGGAAGATTGGAAGTTTCTCAGAGAGGTATATGGTTCTTTGTCTGAACACTTAGCTCCTGCATCCTGATGTAGCWTGAAGTGGGATAACTGAAATCACACACTATTGTATTTCTGTCTTCATTGCTTTTCCAGTTTCCTGATCACAGTTCTTTCAGATATATTGTTTCAGATAACAGCTCTTGTKAACTTGTTGGTTGTGTAGCCAGTAGTGTGGTATGACAGTGGCATAAAACACATTTAATTTTTGCTGCATTTGGAAGCAGTGCCAATTTAGTGTTTGGCATTCCCTGATGACTTCTCATCCGAATTTGTGATCATCTTCYCTCCAAGTTTCCCTTGTGGACTTTAACTTAGGACTACTAAACTACTGAAAACAGTTCAACCATCTTTCTTTTTTCTTTACAGATTCCTAGTATTTACACGAAAGGCCCAGGAGTCAGATCACTCCTTAATCTCAGTCTTAATCGTGTTATTTAAATATGCAATCTCATTGCATAGTTAAATAACAGGACTTCAAATGTTCTGTTTGTTCCTTCCTGCTTTTTTTTTTGTTGGTTTTCTTCTCTCTCCCTCTCTCTCTCTTTTATTTTTCCACCCCCCTTTCTCCTAGCGAGTGGGGATTTTTTATTTTGGGAAAGACTGCTAGATGGCTTCCTTTCTGGCACTGTRAATGTGGTAGATGACTTTGCTGCAGCCCAGATTCCCATTGTTTCACTGGTTCATGTTATTGGGCTCTTTCTTCTCCATTTTTTTGAAACAGAACATTGTCAGAAGTTTACTTGGTTTTGTTTAACAGGAAATGACAACAGTGTGCCAAGGTTTTGTAGTTTGAAGTAGGTTGAATTGTATTTCAGGAAATGGATGAGAGATTCTTCTGTGTAAATGAAAACTAGAACTCAATAGCAGGACTCATAGGCACATATTGCTCTTGTGATTTCTTTACCAAATGCTTTGGTTTCTTTCCATTGTTTAGCTAGGAAGCAATATTGTGCTGGAAGGCCTGGGAATTTCAGGAGTTATAGTGGGTTTTCAGCTGCAGTGGCATGTTATCTGCCAGATAGTTACATTATGCTTTTGTGAATTGTATAGCTGTGTGTATGGTTCAAGGAATAAACTGTAGTTTTCTTTTATTTGTAGTACATTAAAAATTCCATTTGAGACCAAGGATATTTTTAAGATGTTATGCACTCCGAAAGGAGAGACAGATGTCTGTATATGTATAGACCAGATTTCTGTACTTTAGGATTACTTGATATGTTGTTTTAGAATGTTATCTCACTTAATTTTCATAATTTCTTACTTGTAATCCATTAAGACTGGTTAGTTAGGGCAGCATTGAAACAGAAGAATAAAGCTGCTGGAATTAAAAAGGAAATGAATGGCTAATTAAGTAGGAGCCAAATGCTGAAGAGGTCAAGATGAAACTTCTAATTCTCCAGTTTATGGTCTGTGTAGTTGAAACGACTGGATTAGTCAGGAAGCTGAGATGAGGAGGATGACAGAGGCATGTAGGTGACCAAATAAGATTCTGCATGAAAGCTTTAAAAGCATATGGAGTTTTAGTAAAAGGAAAAAGTTAATATGCTCTTCACTGAGAACCTTAATTCATCTGAATAGCAGCCAAATGATAAAGTCCAATTATTTCTAATTTATATGTTCAAATTAGTTTAGAATCTATTACAGGGTTTGTTAAATGGATGATTTAGTCCTCTCAATCTTTTTAGAGGTTTAATCACTTATCTTTCTGGTTTTGAAACTTTTCTAGGCCAGAAGCTCTTCTGTTGTCACGTGTGCAGTAATTCTTTCTCTACAAAAGGCAGCCTAAAAGTCCACATGCGCCTGCATACGGGAGCAAAGCCCTTCAAATGCCCACACTGTGATTTGCGGTTTCGTACTTCAGGGCGCAGAAAAACCCACATACAGTGTCATTATAAACCGGATGCAAAGAAAGTTAGGAAGCCTGTTGCCCGGACTTCAACTGAGGGATTACAACCAGTCAGTCTTCTTAATTCGTCCTCAACAGACCCTAATGTTTTCATCATGAATAACTCTGTTTTGACGAGTCAGTTTGATCAAAATTTACTTCAACAAGGACTTGTGGGCCAGGCTATCCTACCTGCCTCAGTGTCAGGTAAAAATGGATGGGATGGTGGTGGAGGTGCTGGTGTGGTGATCAAGTTATGAAATTTGCTTTCTGTTAGAGTTTGGAGAGTTTTACCAAACACTGCTTGCCAAACAGGTAAAAGTTTGATTCACAGTGGTGACATCAATAGAAATTTGCTTGTTTAAGAATGAAAGAAAAATACATGCAGTTCACCTAGAAGTCTCTTCAGTTCTCCTGTGGTATTGCATTGCAGAGTGGAAGAAAATGCAGATAACAAATAGCTGGAGTACTTGTATTTTTTGTGGTAATACTTCCTTGGTTTTATTTAAAAAGAAGTAAAACAGTTACTCTGTTTCTCTACACTACTTATTTATGTGAATTATGAAGAATGTCTTGTAAGTGCACATCCTCTGCAGTACATGTGTAGTTATTTCTCCAAAATAAAATAAAAAAACACCCAGACCAAAAGAAAACCAACCAAAAGACCCCCAATCTCAACACAAAGCAAGAAAACTCGTTAACAATACAAAAACCTAGTAGTGTAGGTATGTTAGATAATTGAGTGCCTAAGATATGAAATCTCACCAACTGACAGTGACAACAGCTGCWTTAGCACATTAAATGTGCCACAGGCTATTCTTTGACCAACTGGCACGGAATACCCAACATGCTTCATGTTGCAAGAAAATGACCTTTTGAGAATTATCCTTGCTGATTTCTAAATTTTTTTCAGGTATTTTTTGCGTAGGTGCTCACTGGCCCAGTGTTTGTATAAGTGCTCAGGTAAACTTGGAACAGGGACGATCTTAAAAGCTGAATAGTGTTATGGTGTCTGGAGATGTGCCTTGGTACTCTTAAATGTACTGCTTAAATTGTGAGTCTTGGACTGTCTGTCATCTCTGAAAGTGAGACTTTGATTTTATGTGCTTAGGCATTTTTTGCAGTCCATGTCTATGACTTAGCAGGTATGCCCACAAATTCAGAGTATTATATCAGTCTCATATTTAGCTGTAGCCATTCCAGCTTATCTGATTTGATTTAAACTGTTGTCCAAAATGAACAAATTTTGTACGTTCAGAAGATACTGATGTTATTTGACAGGTACAGTGAGTGATAAACTTGTGATGAGAAATTGTTTGCTTGGATTTTTGAACATTTTAAGGTGGAGTGTTTAGCTTGTTCAGATGTCCTAAAAAGAGACCTTAAATTGAGACTAGTTATGTGGGTTTGGCCAGAGCAGGTATTTTTTGGGTGCATTGTAAACCAGATTTATTATGCTAAAGAATTCTCAAGAGGGAAGGATAGATGTTTCTGAAGCATCTACCAAAGGAAGCTGGTTGATCACACTCAGGGTGTATGGAGAAGAAGGTACGTCAAACACAAGATGACTTTTCCCATATATGCTCTCAAGACCTTTTGTAGAGATGGCCTATTCAACTTTTGAGATTAGAACCTTTTCAAGGTCTAAAGACTTTTGGATTTCAATTGCTAATGCGCCTTTATTTTCATTCATGTAAGTACAGAGGATGGACTTTGACAGTTCAATACTGAACCRTGTCTGTGCTGTGCAAAATGTGGCAGTAACTTTCTTGTGTATGTTCAGAGTCAGAATGTAAATACCCTGTGTGTGTGCTGCTTTGTTTAGGTGCAGTACACTCTCCAAGGAAATCTAAACCAAATTTTTCCAGGTTTCTAATGCTACTGTGGATGGATTCTTGTTTTGTAAGCCACTAGTTAGTGCCTAAATAGCAATCCTTAAATCACATGGAATTTATGAAGCTTCAAAACAGGCGGTCAAATTACTTTATAATTATACACTTCAAATTATCTTTGTGATAAATAAATGTGTATGTATGTAGCTTTTATATTGATTTAATTTATAAAAATAAGCACGCTGAAAGAGGTAGTCAGTAATAGTAAATAAAAACATTACAATATAACTGTTTTCTTTGGTAGCTGGAGGTGACTTAACTGTGTCCTTGACAGATGGTAGCTTGGCCACTCTTGAAGGAATACAGTTACAACTTGCTGCTAATCTGGTTGGACAAAATGTTCAGATTTCTGGAATAGATGCCACTGGTATTAACAACATAACGTTACAGGTAAGTTGCTCTCTGCTCCTTACTTTTAATTCTGTAGAGTCACTTTGGRGGCTGAAGAAAGTTTAAGGAGCCTGCATAATTCTGGAAGAGTGCTTGAGTTGAGTGAGTTAGTAACATACTGTATCACTTGTACAATGTTAGAAGACTTAAAAAATAGGTGCACAGTGGGGTATGCTTCTGGTTTGGTTTCTTTAATTTTCATTTTTTTCAGGATTTTTTACCTCTAAGGGATTTTGACAGACTCCTTTAAAATATGTATTTTTTTCTTTTAAWTGCGTTTTGTCTTTAAACTTCAAAAGTACTTTAGCTCCCACCCAACCCCCAAAAGGCACCCACCCACCCCCCAAAACAAACCCAAATTATTGCACAGTATTCTTTTCTAGGCATAAGGCATAAATTCACAATTTAAATTCCCACTGAGCTAATAAAAAGAATGACAGAAAGAAGTGAGATTACTCCATTTAAAAGTTCTTGAGATGTGTGAAATAATGATTTTCTTGAACGTGGTTGTGTTTGATCAGTTGCACAGAATTGTTGYTGTTGGAGGAGCCCTCTGAAGGTCACCAGGTACAACCCCAAGGTCACGGAGGGGACATCTGCAGAGTTGCATTGAGTTGCTCATAGTCCCTCTGTTCAAGATGTTTTTAGCATAAAATGGGGACATTTTCATTTTGTTTTTCTCATCTGCTTAATATCTCTGAAGGGGAAAATGTCTTATCTTTAAGTATAGAGAACAGTTGTTGGCTTGTGAAATGAGACCTTAATGACCCTTAGGAGCTGAAAAATTAAATAATTTCTGGTATCARTCTTCTCTCTGCTCCATGCCTTTTCACTTTCAAAGGCTTGGAGACTGTGATAAGCATTATATGCACTAATAGGACAGTACAGAATACCAGCAATGTGTTTGCCTGGGGCTAGGTATGCTGATATGTAACTGATCATGATTTCCCAAACATTTTGCTGAAGGAAGAGAGGGAAAGTGAATCTGAATAGACTGGTTACATAGTCACTTTAGAGACTGGCTAAATACAGACGCATAAAAACTAAATAYAAATTTTAAATTGTTAATTATAAATTTTCAGTACTGTATTTACTCTCTATGCAGTAAATATTTATTCTGGATTTATGTTAAGAATATTCATTTAACCCAGTTTWTTAACTTCAGATTGATTGCTAAAAACTTGTTTTTCAGATTGATCCAAGTATCCTACAGCAGACATTACAGCAGAGTAATTTACTTACTCAGCAGCTGACTGGAGATCCCACCATGGCTCCACAGAATCCCTCCCTCCAGGCAACAGAAAATGCAGTGCCAGCTAAYGTGGTTATTCAGCCCATATCAGGCTTGTCTTTGCAGTCCACGGTAACATCATCTGCTAACATGACAATAGGGTCCCTGTCTGAGCAGGAATCTGTGCTGACAACCAGTGCTAATGGTAAGCACTGTCAGTGGTTTTATTGTGCATTCAATTTCTTAATTTTACTCAGGGTATTACTCACAGTGAGAAAATATCTACCCCTGCCTCCCCCCACTCCCACCAAACATCTCATTTTAATGAAATAAACTTGCAGTTCTTGCTTGAGCATCTTCAGCAAATTTTACAGCTTTGCGTTACCCTTTCTTAATAAGATTTTTTTTCAGAAGGTGAATTAGAGAGTAGGTTTAGGTTAGCTRTTAGGAAGAAATYCTTGACTGTGAAGGTAGTGAGGCACTGGAAYAGATTGCCCATAGAAGCTGTGGATGCCCTATCCCAGGAAGYGTTCAAGGCCAGGTTGAATGARGTTTTGWKCAGCTTGGTGTAGCGMAAGTCATGTCTGCCCATGACAGAGGAGTTGAAACCATGTAATCTTTAGGGTCCCTTCCAACCCWTGCCATTCTATGATTCTATATAGTGAAATACTTAGGAACTTCCATAGTTTTGAGCAAAATACAAAAATCTTCWTTAACTGCAGAAGAATAAAGTGGATGTGAAAAAAGTTTTTACTTTCTACTGCAAGTTCTAGCATCTCCCCTTGGCTGCATCAGTTATAGTATCTCAGAAAATAATGTATAAATTGCTCTAAAAAGTTCTGTCAAAAATTCCACCAAAGGATATTCATGGATTATTTTTTTTTTTCTACCACTTTAATTTAGGTGCACAAGACATTACTCAAGTCATGACTTCACAGGGTATGGTGTCATCTACAAACGGACAACATGAGATAATGTTGACCATAAATAATTCCAGTTTGAGTCAAGTTCTAGCTCATGCTTCAGGTTCCACTACTGCGACCTCATCAGGAAGTCCTCAAGAAATCACTCTTACAATATCTGGTTTGTGTTTTTAAAAATCTTTAATGATATCAGATCTCTATTTCATAGAGTACCTATACAGTAGCATACAAGGATTTTCACAGTCCACAGTTTTCCCATGGCGTATTTTCCGTATATTCATCAGCTTKAAAAGATACTCCCCAAATCCGCATTTTAAACCCAAACGCGTTAGATTGGTTCATTGTTTTATTCATAGCATCAGTTAACAGCTGGATTTTTACAGATTGATTAAGTTGGTGCTTTGAATCTAGAGAAGTAAGATCCATATTTGTCTAAATATTACTAATCTCAGGTATTTCTGTACATGTTAGTATCTGGATTTGCTTAGTCACATCTGTATTAAAAACTTGCCAAACCACTGCATAAAAATCTGCATGCATAGAAGTTAATTTTGTGTTTTGGTTCTATTTTCTACTTTTATTATTTTATGATTTATTGCAAGAACAGTAGCAGAATAATGCTGAGACTATTCCAGTTACAGTAAGACTTATTTCTATTCAGGCCAAGATCTTATTCAGCATAATTCTGGAAGCACTGATCTGAACACTGGCTTAAGGCTGACAGCACCAGCCATCAGCAGTCAGACTACAGGTGCTACATTAACTATAAGCAATGACCAGCTTCTTTCTCAGGGCCCTTCACTAAATGCTCCAGGTATGCATACAYTTTTTCTAATTGAAAATAATACTTTTTTAAAAAGTAAATACTCGAATTAAATGGAATAATTTAATTCAGGAACTTTGAGTGTTTCGTGCGTTTTCTCACAAGCTTTAAATTGTTATGTCAGTTTAAATGAACTTTATTCCACAGAATAGGAAAAAATGAAAACAAGAAGACATGTCTTAAATTAGTACTTTGAGGCAGTTACAGGAGTACTGAAGAATTATATCTATAAACTGTAGGACGACAAAATCYGGTACATTCGCTGCAGAAGTGATAAAATACCAAATTTTCTCTATTACTCAAATTTTGAGATTTTAAATATGTTTATGAATTGTTACCTATATATGTTTGTATATGCATGTGACCACCTGTGAATGCAATACTGTATTCATGAAGCTATGCTTAAATGTAATTTCTCYGATTTTATCATCTGACTGACAACCTTAGGTTCTTGGTTAGCAGTTTAACCGATTTTGTTGATTCCACAATGGGAAATCCTGGCAATGGGAAACAGAAATTACTAAGTTCACTTAAAATAAATTTGTAGTTTAGTGTTTATGTATATAACAGTTTTTTTTGGTTTTTTTACCATTTATGTTCCAGAACTTAATACAACAGGGGGAACAAACCTTCCTCCAGCAACACCTATATCTCAGTCTGCAGTTTCTGCACAGAATTTGGTCATGTCTTCATCAGGAGTTGGAGGAGATGGAAGTGTCACTTTGACTCTTGCTGACACTCAGGGAATGTTGTCAGGTGGTCTTGATGCAGTTACACTTAATATCACTTCGCAGGTAAGATGCCTTTCTGAGCTGACAGATAAATTTAGGATTCTGTCTTACAGAACATAATTTCTTTTGCTTAGAAAATAATTTTGTCCTTTAAATACATAATATTTGATATTTTAGTTAATTTTCCTTCTCTCTGCCAACCATGTGAGTTTGGCATCTAGAAACATAAACTGTTGGAACAGAAGTGCCGATAGATTTTGCAAGGTTGTTTGTTTTTTTAAATTAGCAGATAGATTCTACTGTTTCAAACATGGTTTGAGATCAGTTTTTGGTGTTAGACTRTGTACTTTATTACCACTATTCAGTAATACGGCTTAGTATTCCTAATGTATTATTTCATTTGATAAATTTTTCTTTTCCTACTTGTGAATTGGGAGAGTTGAACAGCAGTTGTGACAGTTCTTTTCACAGCAAGTAACAGGACAGAATTTAATTGGRTATCTTTAATAACAGCTGGCATTATAAGAAATTTTATTAATATGGAGCTGTGTGGACTGTCATCTCTCCAGTAACCTTACTATTAGTTTCATTTATAGCTTAACTTAAAAATTTTGTGRTGTTATCAAGAGCCAAAGACACATTTGGCAAATAGAATCTACCRAGTGGGGCAATAAAAAATAATATTAAAAGTCTACAAAGTGCAAAGGTTGTGTGGTTGACATTTCAATGTAGATTTTACATCTGAAAACTTGGGCTATTTCTTCTATTTTCTTGGTTTAACTAGGTTTAGATTGATTTTTATTTACTTTTTGACCTGAGTTAGTATGTAAATGTATACAAATTAACTTGTGTGTGCTGTGATTAAAACAGGTGAAGCAMAGTTATATGCTTTCCTCTGCAGTTGTGCTCTAGGGAAGTGAAGAAAAGATTTCTTAAATAATTCTTATGATATGTTTGTGATTTCTGGTATCACAGAGTAGCAAAGCAGAACATGGTTTTATTTCAGGCTTTGTAATAATTTCAGTGATAACATTTGGCAGTGTTGCTGTTTATGAATAAGATCCCATGCCTCCTGTTAAGACAAGCGTAAATAAAATTGAAACGTTGAAGAATAATAATAGCTGTGCAAACACAGTATATGTTGCAAGAAATCATRGTGAATAGACAGGCAGTACGTAAAAGATCTGTGTTTCCAGGGGAAACTGAAGTCATTAGAAGTAATCATTAAAAGTAGAAATAGAAGTAGTAAGATACTAGTAACCATATATCCTAAGTAGTGATTTTGTATTGTGATTTCACGGGGTTTGGAAGTATGCTTAATCAAGAGGTTTGAATAAAGGTACCGTGGGAAGGCCATGCAGGAGAGCAGAATACAAAAGTTAAAGAAAGGCAATGGAAGGCTAAAACATTCAGCATTTCATGCCAGGCTGGTAAAAATTAATTGGAACTGAATCTAGTCTTACAAACTTCCAGCTGTTGTTACCCTTAAATGGYTAGATATAAATTTAAAGGAGAAAAGGAAAGAAAACAGGTGCATTTGTTCAGATAGGGTTCTGAAATGTTTCTTTCTAAAGGAAAAAGAAAAGTACTGTTTAGGTGTGAAAACTTAGATTACTCCAGTCAGCTGTTTAAATGCAGCTTTTTAAATATACTTTTTTTTTTTTTGGTGCTTTCCTCTCTGACAGGGTCAGCAGTTCCCTGCTATACTCACAGATTCCAGTCTTGCTAGCCAAAGTGCATCAGGATCACAGCAAGTAATACTGGTGAGCCATACACCCCATTCAGCACCTGCAAACTCTGATGAAATAACATATCAGGTAGATACTATACATTTCTGTATCTTTTGTGGTAAAGGACTTCTCTTTAATCAAAATACTGGAGCAATGTCTTTTATCTTGAATGATGAAGCCTGATGTCATTCCCAAACAAGAGTTTTGGGAAGAGGTTCTCTCTAACTTCCTAGTCATGCAGATACTGTTTGAAGTTTTGAATTAAAAAACACTTATACATTATATATAATGTATATACATGCACACAAGAAAGAAATGTAATTAATAATGTGTTTCTTTCTACAAATCACATAATCAYGTGCTCAACACAGACTGCTCCAAAAATTTCCAAGTAAGTTGGTATTTAGGAAATAAAAATAGATGAATTTTGRAGCTGTGGGGAAAAAGTAGTGCCTATTGGTACACTTTTTCCATTCTCTTTCTGAATCTAAGTTGTTTCAGTGATGGTGCAACATAAAGTCTTTGCAATGTCTTATGCCTTTGAATCACAATAGAAACTCTTACATAAGTAATACAGTTTKGGTATTAGAACAAGTGGTTCAGACTTCTTTTCTTGAAAGCAGAATGAATGTTTTCAAGCAGCCTGATAGGGCAAGCTCTAAAACAGGAGAAATGAGAGAGGCGGATTGTGACTTGATTTGTTGCTTTCTATGTTACTGTACTTAGGATTCCTCTGTATGTATCAAGTTGAATTTGGTATTAAATGATCTGAAGAAAGTAGTTTTTCCAGGCAGTTCTCACTAATTAAAATAATACTGCAGCACAACACCATCCAATTTTGCATTGTGTTTCAGTACTTCTGGAGGTAGACCTTTACTTCCTTATGAAAATAGAATCCCCAATAAAGAAGTTAAACAAATAGAAAATATTCTTCTCTACAGTATCAGAGATAACTTCTTTCCTGTCYAGAATGCTTTTGGCTTTGAATTTTATTTGGTGACAGATTGAGGATCATCTGCATGGTTCAGGAGCATAAAACTGAATGTAGAAAAATACGGATCCACACGCACACATTCTATTTATGATGTGTTAAGCCAATTTGATCATGGTTATTAATGTTGTTTTCTTAAAATACATRTGTCATTCTTTAGAGCAGTGAAATAGAAGTTCATATTTACATATAACTGACTTCTTTTATGTCTTCTTTTGTAAGTTGCTTGCAGATGCTCTCCAAAAATTTGTCATGTTGAGGTGGATTTTAAAAATAAACCAGGGTGGATGTGCTTATGAAATTATCTGATAGTGTATTTGTAAATTGTTACAGGTGACAGAAGTTTCCCCTAATGTGAGTAAAAGCAGTCAAGCAGAAAAAGAAACTCGCGGGCACCAGTGTTTTGAGTGTAGCCAAACCTTTTATTCCGTCACCATGCTGACGCACCACTGCAAAGAGGTTCATGGCAAGGAGCGAATACACGTTTGCCAGGTCTGCAATAAGGCCTTTAAGAGGGCAACACATCTCAAGGTATTTGGTAATAACAGTTGATAGTTCTCTAAACTCCTTTTGTTTTGGACTTTCTGTGATATTAACAAAAGGTACCTATTAGCCCTTTGTCTTTGCTTTCCCTTTACAGTGTGAGAGGTGTGCATCAGAGAGAGGGAGTCTAAGTGATAATGTGTGCACAGATAGAGAACTCTCTTCTGGAGCATGGAGAGGATTTTAATGCATATGTTGACTACAGAATGAAAATGTTAATGCCTGTCATGCAAGTAGTAGTGTCAGGAAAAGATTTCACTTACTTTATTTGCATATGAATATCATCAATGCTAATCCTGATTTCCAGATAATCTTTTGCTATCTCAGGAAGTTACCTGCTTTACAGTCTTACCATTTCATTTGTAGATTCTCTGTCACGTGAGTACAAGTGATAGAGGGAGCATTTATTTTAAAATGTCTTTATACTATTGCTGTTGTCTAGTGATATWTTCTCTGTTTACTCTAGATTATGAACAACCTAATACTTCCAAGTATTTTAAAAAAATTAGTGGTGTATCTAAGTTTTTAATTGTGTTATAGAATGTTCTTGTTATGAATATTGTGCTGTACTAGAGAAGTGCTGTGTTCGGGCCAGTATCTTACCTCTGAAAGATMCTTAAAGGAAGTAATTTGAAGAGCTTTAAGAAAGGAGTAAACATATAAGTTGCYCAGAATCTTGCCAGCTTCCCAGAATTTATGGCAAGAAATTTTTGGAGCCAAAGGCAATGTATTTATATTAATTTGTATTTATATTAGCTTTTAGGAGACCTCTTCAATAGATTTTATTTCACTTTGATATAATATTTTAATGAAATATACTCTCTTTGTGAAGTTCACCCTCTTGGAGTGATCAAGTCTGTCAACTAGACTATTGGAAGCTATCATAAAATGTATTGTTGTGAAACTCTTAACCTCTGAGTTAGAAGAAATTTTCCAGGAAAAAAACCCAAAGGAGTCTTGATACTTKTTTTCCTTAAGTAATGATAACAAACTCCAAAAATCAGTCTCTCTTCAGTTTGTTTTCTTAAAACTGGGCCCAGGTTAAAGATATGACAAGATAACTTCTTACCCTAGTATGTCCCTTGGATTATTTTCCATAACTGRTTTTTCAGGAAGGCAGCGATTGAAGTTGCAATAAGAAGTTCCGGGGCAGTCACAAGAGACATCAGGGGCTTGGAACAACTTGTTAAGGGATCAGAAGCACAAGTAATCTTCTCCTCTATCCTTCCAGTTGCAAGGAAGGATAGGAAGAGCTGGCAGATCAGCAGCTGTCTCTGAGACTGGCATCACCAGCAGAATTTAGTTTTTGACCATGGATTGGTCTACACAACAGCAGGCCTGCTGCAGATGGGCTGCGCTTGTCTCAAAGGGGGAAAAAGATGTTTGCTGAGGAGTTAGCAGGGCTCGTTGAGAGAGATCATCTAAACAAGGTTTTTAGGGAGGAAGGGATAAAACCAGACTTGCTGGAGATGAGTTTGAGGGCAGCACACCAGTGTTKGAGGGTTCATGTGCCAGCRAGGCCCTTCAAGCTCCACCCCACTGTGCTGAGGACACTGGAGCACGTTTGAAATGTCCCAGTGCTGGTGCGTGCAGCACGTAGCCATCTCAGTGGAGGTAGGGGAAATGGTCRGTGACCTGCTACACCACTTCAACATGCACAACTTGTCTATAGGACTGGATGGAATCCACCCAGGGGTACCAAGGGGCCTGTCAGAAGAGCTTGCCAAACCATTTTYGTGATGAGCAGTGCTGGCTAACCAGGGAGGTCCCAGTTGGCTGGATCTTAGCACCTGTAATGCCCATCTACAAGGGCTGGAAATAAGATCTGGGAAACTACAGGCTTTTCAGCCTGATCTCAGTGCCAGGAAAGGTTATGGAGCAGCTCCTCTTGTGTGCCACCATGTGGCACATGCAGGACAGCCAGGAGATTAGGCACAATCAGTATGGATTTATGAAAAGCAGGTCCTGCTTGAGTAACATGATTTCCTGTGACAAAGTGTCTTGCTCATTGGAGGAGGGAAAGGCTGTGGATGTTGTCTACCTGGACTTCAGCAAAGCCTTTGAYACTTTCCCACAGCATTCTTCTGGAGAAACTCACCTCCGTGGCTTGGACAGGTTYACTATTTTCTGGGAAAAAATTTGCTATATGTCCAGGCTCAGAGTGGTGGTGAATGGAGYTACATCCAGCTGATGACTGGTCACAAGTGGTGTTCTCCAGGGCTCAGTACTGGGGCTGGTTCTGTTTAATATCTTTATCAATGATCTGGACAAGAGGATCGAGTGCACTCTCAGTCATTTTGCAGACAACACTGAGCTGGCCAGGAGTGTTGATCTGCTGGAGGGCAGGAAGGCTCTGCAGAGGGATCTAGACAGGCTGTGGATCAATGGGTTGGGGMCATTTTGTGARGTTGAACAGGGCCAAGTGCTGGGTCCTGCTCTTGGGTCATGAAGAACCCCAGGCAGCACCRCAGGCTGGGGGCAGAGCKGCTGGAAAGCTGCTGGTGGAAATGACCTGGGAGTGCTGAGTGGCAGTGGCTGAACAAGAGCCAGAGTGTGCCCAGGTGGGCAAGGGGGCCAAGGGCTTCCTGGCCTGTGTGGGGAATAGTGTGGCCAGCAGGAGCAGGGCAGTGACTGTCCCTCTTTAATTTGTGCTGGCAAGGCTGCGCCTCAAATCCCATGTTCAGTTTTGAGCTCTCAGTTCAAGAAGGACTTGAGGTTCTGGAGTGTGTCCAGAGAAAGGCRGCAGAGCTGGTGAAAGGTGTGGAGCACAACTCTTAGGAGGAGCAGTTGAGGGAAGCTGGGGTTGTTTAGCCTGGAGAAAAGGAGCCCGGAGGTCACTTAACACTCTCTCCAACTTCCTGAAAGAAGGTTTTGGCTAGGTGGGGGTTGCCCTTTATTGGATAATGAGCAAAAGGACAAGAGATWATTACCTCAGTTATGTTAGGAGAGATTTAGATTGGATATTAGGAAAAATTTCTTCATTGAAAGGCTTGTCAGGCACTGGTACAGCCTGTAAAGGGACGTTGTTGAGTCACCAACTCTGAAGGCATTTAGAAGATGTGTAGATGTAGCACTATGGACAGTGTCTTAGCAGACATAGTTTAGTGGTAGACTTGTCAGTGCTGGTTAATGGTTGGCTGTGATCTTAAAGGTCTTATAGGACAGTTTCATTTACCACTGGACCATCAGGTACTTAAACAAATTCCACCCCTCATCAGACTCTTTTCTTTATCAAGGTGTTAATAGCAGCTTCAACTGTAAGCAGCCTTTAACAGCAAATTCAAAGTTAAATGTTGGGGTTCAGCTTAGGATTTTGGGAAGACTTCAGTGATCTGTTACTCGTGGTCTTCATTTTATACGGGTGGAATTCTGGAGATSACCAAAAAAATTAAGGGCGCTACCAAACTTCAGGCTTTTCAGAGAAATACAGTAAGAGGTAAGGGTATCAGTGTTTAGATCCAAGTACTTAACTGTAGGTGTTTTTTCCAAAGATGTCAGTACCAGCATTTTCATAATTATACACAAGAAAATGCTCTTTAGAGATCATGTACAAACACCTCCACCACCCACCCCACCCCCAGTGTTRAGGCATTTCAGTCTAGTGACTCAGTTCCCCTTTTGCTGGCGTGGGTTACTGTCCTCTTTTACAGCTTCAGAGAGGAGAACCTTAAGACATGCGCAGTTTCATGTGAATATGTCGTGGAAGTATCTGGAAGTTGACTGTTGATAGTAAATAAGGCACAGACATGATTCCGAGATGAAAGGAAAAAGGCCTTATCATCTTACTAAAACAATGGAATGAAACAAACTTTTTATTGCCACACTTTGAGAGGTGGTTACAATTAATGTTTCAGGAGTGATGGGGTATAAGAGTAGCATACTAATGCATGAACCATTTCAAAGAAGGTTTCCTGGTCTTATTTTTTAATTAGATAATGCTTGTTTGCTACCCCAAGATAATTACTCTCTGAAGACTATAAGAATTGCACAAATAATGTTGTAAACATCACATGAACAATCAGTGAAATACTAACTATGTCGATAAAGGGATGATTGCACTTCATGAATGTTGCATTTCTATGAACTATTTTCAAAAGAATATTTATTTTACAGGAAAAGTATGAGAGGTGCACAGATCAGTGGAACAGAATTGCATCACAAACTGTTTCTTCAGAGAAAGTTGGCAGAAAGTTTTACCAGGCTATCTGGATATGTTGTTTGCATTGAAGTAGAAGATGGGGTGGGAGTTGTTGGGATTTGGAGGCTTGGGGTTTTTTTGGGTTTTATGGTGAAAGAAAGAAGCAACTGGTTTCAGATAATTTTTTTGAAGTAGATTATAGTGTGCTTCCACCATTTCAATGCTTGAGGGGCTTATGAACAAAATAAAACCTAAAGATTTTTATTTCCACCTAAGCAGGGGTTTTAAGATAGCTAATTTTTCTCAGAAGACCTTATATTATTTCCCTATAATACTCTATTATTATAAGTACTGTGATAATAATATTCATCCATGTAACTGTCTCACTGATTTTCCAGTGTAAACAACCTATGCAGACACAGTTTGCTTCAGTTCGTGGAGTGAGGAATAGGACTTCATAGACATCAAGAAGGCTTATTGTTTAGGTATAGTAAAGACTAATTAATAGTTTAGTCTGTAATCAAATAGACTAGAAAAGAATATCCACACACATTTTAGAAAGTGGACAAGTATTTGCAGTACTGTTTCACAGACAGTTCTTGATTAGATTTTTTAGTTATATATATATATTTTTATTTATTTTCTTTTGTAATTTGAATTTTAACATGGTATTAATAAATAAATGAAAAATGAAAAAATTAATAGATAACATAAATACTCTTCTAAGTTTGAAAAACATCTGGGCCTAGTATCAGTGTATTAAAACCACTGAAATTAGAACTGTTATTGATGTTTCTTCATGAAGATAAAACATCCTGCTATCTTACCGTTAAGAACCTTAGTGATTTAATTTTCTGKTKTTTTTTTCAATTAAGAGTCCATTGTGAAGTGGTTCTTTTTGCATCTTGCCATCGTGCAGCTGTGTGTGTGTATGTTGTGATAGTTGCCTCTTTGAGGCCTGTGCAGTTTGACAGTGTTACCAGTTCAGGTGCTGAGGAATGCCCGCATATCAGACCAGGAGGGAGATGGCTGCTGTAGAGGAAAGGGGGGAAAAAAATCCAGTGTTAGTTTACAATGCACAGTTGTCAGAATACCTCTCTGTAGATGAACAGAGCATTTAAAGAACTCTGGTTTGGTTCTCTGTATTTTATTTTGCTTCMGATAATTAGTAAAAGGACTAATGCCAAAAAAAAGCAAGACATACAGTTATTTATGGAGTTTTTCAGAAGTGTGAAGACTGATGGTTAGAGAGAGTTGATACACAAAAATAATCTCTCATTTAAAAGAAAAAAACCAATGCAGGCTTCCATTTTCTTCCAGCTTGTCTGCTGAAGACTAAGATCCTCTGCTTTTGTCTTCAAGGTGTGAATATATTTTTATGTTWAGTACTAAAGTTTTTTTAAAGGGTCTGAAATTTATTATTTTTTTCCTATGCTGGCTTAGGAACACATGCAAACCCATCAAGGTGGACCTTCAYTGAGTTCCCAGAAGCCTAGAGTGTTTAAGTGTGATACTTGTGAAAAAGCTTTCGCTAAGCCAAGTCAGCTGGAGAGACACAGTCGCATCCACACAGGTGAAGCCAGAAATTGTTTTTATCTTGAGAGGTTTTCTTGTCAATGTTTGGATGTTATGTTTGGAGCCCTTGCTTATGCTTTCAGCTAACTGCATTTAAATATCAACTTAAGCTTAAAAAACCAAGTAAATTTCTTTCTTCAAATGTATGGAAATTAAAAGGAGRAACAGCAAACTTGAAAACTCATGTGCTTCACTAAGTTGATCTGTATTTTGGGACTGGCAGTACTGCAGTGATAATGTGAGTGCATGAGCTTGTGTCTAAAGGTTTGTCAGCCTTTAGAAGAGGTTAATAAAATCATATTTTWAAGTATTGTTTGAAGTGATTTAAAAACACTGATTATGATCATCCTCAATCATATAGAAGGATGTGCAAATGAGGGGTGTGCTCAGCAATGTTAAACAAGGGATAGGTTTGACTGCTGATGTTGACTGCTCTATGCAGTGCTTCATTGTCACTGAGCTACATGAACAGGTCATCTGTTTCTAATGCCAGAGCTTTTAATTTGTTATTTTCCACGTATTCCACTTGTATTATTTCCTTCAACAGTTAATCTATAAAAAGTCTATACTGACTTCTCCTAGGGAGCACTCATTTTCTGTGATGTAAGTGAAATGCTTTTCAGGTGGCAACTTCTGCCCTACTGTAAGTTGAAGACTGTACATGGATGATAGCCCAGCTGCCCTCCCTGTCACCTTCTGTGCCTGACAAACATTCTTCTTCAGACCATGATTTCTAAATATAGCAGTCAGTTCTCTGAAACCAGTTCTTTCTTTTCCCTACCACTGCTACCAATAAATAGCTGTCATGGCTGCTAAACGTAAACAGGACAGGGGAAAGCTATCTGTGCTGCTACTAAGCTGGAGAGGACCAATGGTGCTGTARAATAAGAAGATTCCCTCAAAAGGGTAAAACTCTCTCTTAGAGTGAGTCARCCAGAGTTTTCTCTTTCCCCAGCATCAAGGTGCTTTGTGGTTACTGCATTAGAAAGAACATTCTGGTTCTACTGTGGCTAGGAAAAGAGRAGCAGGAATTAAAATCCCAGGAGACTTAAATACCCTCAGTAATTTGCTTTTTGCAAAACTGACTTAAATAACACAGACTCTTGAAAAAGTTACTGTCTCCTAGTTTAAGGGTTCCACAGAATATGCGGGAAGCAGGAAAGATGACCAGTTGTCATTTTCCATTCTTAGTTTAATTTCATGCTGCTGCCCCATTGTAATAGGCACAGAGCTGTTCAGGGAGGCTGAGAACAGAGCAGAATCCCTTATTGATCTGTTTCTCATAAATCTTCACCATCATAGGATGAGTTCTTTCTGTTTTGGAATGACTTGTAATTCACTCAGGAAATCCTTAAATCCTTAGATTTTTTGGGATTCTTGTATAGGAGGCTCATGTGCTAGACTATAACAGACCTTGCTAAATTAATATTTATTTTTGTGTTTCAACAATGTCCGGAAAGAGTAGGTCAATCTATATGATTGTAATTCTTTCAGAAGGGAATGTTCTTTTGGAAATCACTTGAGACCAAAAGAGTGAAAATGTGCTGCACAGAAGTGTTTAGATGGATGCATTTCCATAAACTATGCTAAACCTAAACTGAGTAAACTAATCTAAACCTAAACTGACTTATTTCCATAAAGGTGTTGTCCTTGTCTGTGAAAAAGTGTTTGTGATTTCTATCTTGACTAAACATTTTTAACCATTTCTAATGGGTAATATCTACTGAATCAATGACCAGAAGGAAAATACATTATTTCTCTGAATAACTCTAGATATCTTGCTATTTGGGATTTATCAGTGAAGAGTGGKTTGCTGAAATGTTGAAATCAGAGGGAAGCAGTTGCTTCCAGTTCTACCAAAAAACTGTGTAGCAATCCATTACACCAAAAAGGCTGCTTACCCTCACTGAATTTAAAAATTGGAATCAAAAGACTTTCAGTAAGCCTGGATTTCTCTTCAAACTAAAGAAAAAGTTGTTAACAAAAATAGAAGGAAAATATCTGTGCTTTAAAGAACCGTCTGTTGATTGTCTGAGAAGTTGGATTTGGCATGCAGGTGGGAACATTAACATAGAGATATATTTTTCCTGTAAGAAAGAATTTGGAAAAATGTTTTTACTCATGCTTGTGCTTTATTGTGCTAACTAATAGCAAGAATATMTTAGAAAGTGCTTTTAGAAGTCCTTAATGACATAGAGTGTGTTTATTTATGTCAGAGGTTATGGTGTTGAGTGTTAGTGTTGAAGCAAAAGTCTGGTCTTGCAAGGTAGGTATTTTTARATTTTAAAATATTTTTTAAGTTAATAAGTTTTTGTGTTTGTAGTTAGAAATCAGTAATATTCTGGCAGAATTGGAACAATAAGCCTCTTTTGGTGAGATATGAGAATCACTAGGTTGGCATAAGAAGCCACAAGTTCCATGTAGAATTACCAGGAGACTTTTTTTTGTTAACATATTTGACTTTTCAGTTTCTTAAAGGCATCAGCTTTCTTAATTGTAGTACATTGCTTTGTCTGCATTACTCTTCATGATGCAAAAAGGTGATGGTTTCTTTGAGTACAGAAAAGTCAATTTGGTAAATTGATTTTTTTTTTGGTACTTCTGTTAAATAACTTACCTAGGTTATAAATTGGATAGGAAGGATAATATCAGTAATTTAGTACTTATGTAATTATCCTGACATTTAATTTGAGATTTTTGCTGACAATGGGGAGCTATAGCCCTGTTTGAAGAAAGTCTCAAGGAAAATGATGATGTCTATTTCATTTCTAGATCATCTTGATAATTTTTAAAGAATTTCAAACTGTATTTCAATCTTAAAAGGAAAAATTATGGTGTTTTTMTTTCTTATAAAGGGGAACGGCCATTTCAGTGTACACTGTGTGAAAAGGCATTTAACCAGAAGAGTGCTCTTAAAGTCCACATGAAAAGGCACACAGGAGAGAGACCTTATAAATGTGACTACTGTGCAATGGGATTTACRCAGAAGAGCAATATGAAGCTGCATATGAAACGGGCTCATGGTTACACTGGTACGTAGCATGGTGGTAGTACTGCTGAGGGCAGGACTCCCAGGACTTTGTTAGGAGAGCACAGAGCACTTCCCTTAAGTTATTGAGGAATCAAGCACTGATAGCCAAAGACCACAGTTGATGAGGTAATAGTTGCACATGCAACCCAAAAATCAGGTTGAAACAGCAAATCATTGCTTTTTATGGTTCCTTGTTTTTGATGTGGAGCTCTGTGTACARAAATACAGAGTTGAAAAATTATTCCAGGAAAGCTGTATRTTGTATTAGATTTTTTWAAAAAAYTGAATTTTCCAAGACCATCCAATGAATTTACAGTATCTGAAGCAATTGTATAATACTGTTCCCATCATGGTTCCTTTATTCCCAAGTGCTATATTTGCCTTTTACTTACACCATATGTCACATAATACTCAATTGCCTTTTCTGTTGTACCTTGGTAGGTCCTGTACAAGAGCCTGCAAGTCACCAAGAACAAGAAGGGGAAGACATCAGTCGTGCTCTGAATTTAGAAGAAGTGGTACAAGAATCTTCAAATGAATGGCAAAGTATAGGCAATGTTTTTCGATAACACCTTGAAATTTGAAAGTTAAAAGTATATCTGGGACTTGAACTTTACAGTTAAAGCTTCAAGCATTGAAGATACTAACAATATAATAATATATTATAGTTTTTTTAATCATTTACAAAAGATACCGAAAAGATGATTTCTTTTTTTTTAAGCTTGTTGAGGAATATTGGGAAAACTTCATTTAATCTGTGCTAAGTTGTCTGTGAATCAGTGAACTCAGGTAATAATGTATACAGTTTCATCTTTGAATTCACAGCCAATATATCTATTTAAAAATAAACTGGAACTTTCTATCAGAATAGAATGATTCCCATTTTTAATGGAGATGAAGAATTACTTCACATGAAAATCATGAAACTGTCAGTTAACTTTTTTAATGTGTTTTAAGAAACAATTGAGATTGGAAACAAAGTGTTGCAGTTGATGATGCATGCAGTATAAAACAGTGGAGTTTTGCCTTTTTTTTTTCTTACAAGGCACAGGAAAAAGCTGCATTTCTTTTAAAAGCTTTCTTTTTTAGTGCATTTTGAGAATTTATTGAAAAAAATAAAATACTACGAGCTCATGGCTTTTTTTGAGGTAAACTCTTGAGAGGGAGCATGTTCATTTTCATTCCAACCACAGAGGCAGATAGATGTTAGTTTTTGCAGTAAAAGTCTTGAGGTTTTTGACTTGGCAATAATTACTTAATAAGAATCCAAATGAAAAAGGGTTCCAGTAAAAACCTCTGTTGCTGTTTGCTGTACTGGGTCAGCAAGTACGTATCTCAGTATCTGTGGATAACAGCCAAATACTAAATCTGTGAGGTAAACAAGTACCATTTTGTGGTAGCAGTGAGAAAATKAGGTGCACACTAAGTCACCTATACTATACAATGTTCCCCTGTGCTGTAAACAGTTATCACTTTGAATCTGTAAATTCCTTATTATTTTCTTTGTGGATTTTGGAAATATGTTATGTTTATTTGTTGTTTAAGTCATTGTTTTAGCAAAACTACCTAGCTGACTGAGTATTGCTTTCAAAGGTGCCACTTGTTAAGTATATTCATAGCAGAGAAACACTGGAGTAAAAGCGTAGTTGTCTTTTAGACATTCCAAAGACAGAAGCTGTTTTCTTATTTTTGCCTTGTTCTTTTGAATTTTATTTATATGTTACATATATATAGATCTATATATATGTGTGTGCTTATATATGTGTATATATATATATATATATTTAAAGTCTACGAGCCTCTGTGTGGCCGATCAGTATATTTTGTAAATATTAATCCGAGTTGCAAGGAATTCATCTGTTTGGTTGCCACAAGTACTTCTAGATCAGTGGTGGATATGTTGTACTATAATACAGATCTGGACTTCAATTTTCCTTCTAAAAGATAATTGTTCTCAGATCCAAAAAGCTCTTTTCTGTAAATATTGTCTATACTCTGTCTGTGATACAAATTAGTTATTTCTGATTGCTGAAGCAAGAAATCACTGTTGGTTTTGATAGGGCATCTCTTAATTCTTTTGTTAACTGTTCAGCATATGTATATAAGTAATATAGTTGGTGACATGAAAATGACACTTTTGTTATGTGGAATATTTAATTGAAAAACATGCTAAATAATATTACTTTTTTCCAAATTTTGTTTCGYGTGTTTTTTAAGCATATGATTCTGGATTCTAGGAGATTGGAAAAACTGTTTACAGAAGTGCATGTTTGAATATTAGATGTGAAGAATAAAGTCCTTCCATCAGTGCCTTCCCTTCCRGTCAGCCTGTGAATGTTTCAGCTGTTAAAGAAAGATATTATATTGTACAGTTGTCTGGCCTCATGGCATAGCACGCTGTTTATCTGTAATAATAGAGCAAAATGTGCTGTATTGTGTGTACCATGTATGGAATATTTTCCCTGTTATTTCAGGGAATACTGTATAAATGCACAGAGGGCTTGGAACTAGGTGATCTTTAAGGTCCTTTGCAACCCAGACCACTTAATGATTCTGTGATACTTGGAACACAGAACCTAAAAGCTGATCTCATGTGTAAAAAGATGGCATTTTTAAAGGGTCACTTCTCAAAGTTTTATGCCTTGGTTAGAGGCAGTGAGTCTGTTCAGCAAGCCTTGGAAGTGTTAGCTGAACAGTGTGAGTTATGGACTCAGCTGACATTTTTCCTGAATTCAGTTTGCTACTCTTCCAGCACTTGGAAATCCTGTCAGCTACAGTAATAGACTTTTAAAAAATTTCTTTTTCACATTGTATATGATTTGCTTCCCTGCATCCTCTTCACCTGTGAACTTCAAGTTTCTTGACAGAGGTTTTTATAGCCTTGGAGCTTTTCAGAGCATGTGTATTTGTGATGTTCAGAACAAATACAGACACTGTAAACAGTATGTTGATATTTTCAAAAGCAGCGTTAAAGCAGATGCATTATGTAAGGAAGCAGAAGAACTCTTGTTCTGAGGAGTGCTTGATGTGTCACATTCCATAGTGGGTAAGTGGACAGCCCTTGTTCTTTCTGGTTTAATGTAGTAGTAGGCTTGTGCTAGCCTTGGGGTTATGGCTTGTGTCTGCTCACAGTTTCTTTTGGTTTATGTCCATTCCTTTGGAACATTAAATTACACGCTCCTGGTATTGGCTGTGCATTCTTGTTTCAGGAAAAATCCTTTGCTTACAAATCAGATGGCCATTTAAACTGCTGGTTTTCATCAAATCTGCTGGTGTGTAACTAAAATAATAAATTTCAGGCTAAGTTTTAATCTCTTTTCATATTGGTAAAATAATACTTTCAAGTACTGTACCTATTCCAAAGGAATTATATCAAAAAAGACACTTTGACCCTCTGGCAATACAGTGCCAGATATACAGTGCAGTATATTGAAAGATGTATTTCTCTGGGTTTTTTACCCTAAGTAATCATTCACATTTTTGAGGGCTGTTTGCGCCACAATTGTTCATGAAGAGGACTGGTTTTTATTTCCTCTTCATAGACATTTTATGCCTTGCAATATCCCTCTGGCCTGTAGCTGTCACTCCTTAAACACTGGCATTCCATAATTCTTGTGTCCTGTTGTCAACCTTCTGGGCCATGCAGTGTCACTAGAAGCCTGTGTGCAGGGTCCCAAGGTATCATTGTGTTATTTTCTACTATCTGAACATTACTCATAAACTCTGGGGGATGGTGGGGGGGCAAKAAATCAAACAGACCTAAATATATAAATATATATAAGTATGTATAAATAATATATATCCTTTTCCTTTGTAAAAAAACAAAACTGGCCCAAGTTTCATTTCAAGTTGATTACTTTATTTCAATAGTGACTATTTTTAAAAGCTGTGTTCCTATAAGAACAATACGTGTTCAAATTAAATCAACTATTATGTTGCAGAGTATACATCTGAATGAAGCTACAATAGAAAAATACACATAGCAACCAACAAAGGTAATAGATGTAATAGTGTGTGTATGCATAATAATTTTGGCAGTYTTGTTTTCTTTAGTCTCTATGTATTTTCTATCATCTCATCTTCCATTGCTTCATATTAATGGACACTGATTTAAACCTACAATAGATCTAGATGTGAAGTGTAAATAACATATATTTATAGGTAACTTTTACTGGGCACTTATTAGGAATGCTGTTTCAACCTAGGAAGCACTAACTGTAATCTACAGTGCATAGGCTAAAACTAAAAAATAAAATAATTAATCAGACACTTAGATGACAGGTTGAAGAAATTGTAAGTTTAAGTAATAAAACAGTGCAATTCAGAAGAGCCTTTTATTTTCCTAAGTGTGGTTGGAAATACCATATCCACCCATTCATTTTAGTAATTTGTGAACAATTCATATCTAAATCTAACTGAACTACAATCTATTTCTACGAGGCAACTACAATACAACAGTTAAACGTTCACAGTAGTTTACTACGAGTTTGCTTTGGTGCACTGCCCTTAAAAGGCATCCAGGTGTTACTCAGGCAAAAGATGAGCCAATCAAATACARCACTGCTGCAATACCAAGAGAAAGATTTGAAATTCTAATGTGAGATGTGCAGGACTATCTGAGATACCAGTACTGAAGGGCTTTCTTTCAGAAATTAGACTTTTTTTRTTTATATGCTTATTTACTTATTGTACTGCTAAGTTAATGCTATTGCAGCAGAGTTTATGTGAAGCACCAGTGACGTCCAGTGGTCACTTGTGCAGTCTTAGATGTTTCTCTGGGAATATCCCTTGTTTTGTAACATTAGTCTAACTCAAATTTGAAATCCTCTTTCTCTCCCTCATCTACTCTTTATTCTCATGGTTTGGATGCAATGAGCAAATCATAGTRTGGAAAGAATTTCCTTATTGCTATTGCTCCACATCATATTGATTCTTCAACATCTGCCCCCTCCCACACTTCACATACCTTGAACTCCCAATGTTTGATAAACCTTTCCATGACTGCCTAATCCTGTTATGAAAATAAATTATTCTGTGAGTGAGAGAAGGAAGATTAAAACAAAACAAAAGAAAAAAAAACTAAAAAGAAAATTTGGATAAACAGTCCTTACAACTTCTGCACATGTTGGAATTTTTTTGTTTGTTTTTTAACAGCAGTGTCTCAAAAATTCATTAACAGCAGTGCTCAGTATCCAAGACATTATAGCTCTTTATTTGTAATTCTGATGTTCACTAAAACGAAACCAGAAGGGTTGAGCTTAAATTAGGTGCTTGGGAGAAATAAAGGAGTCCAGCATACAGTTAGGGCATCCTGAAGAAGAAGGGGTAAAGTCAGAGATCTTGTTACTTCACATAAAATAAGGAAAACATCTAGCAAAKCTACTTTTTGTGTTCCTTTCATTCAACTGTTGCTCAGGGATTGCCAATAGAAGTTTGTATCATCTACTGCATGGCATTACTACTAATTGGCATTAAGTAATGGATTGCATCTATCTAGGTAATTGTGGCAGCTGTTACTAATTTTAAGGCAGTTATATTATGAAGCAGAGTACGTGATCCTTGGATGGCATCTTGGAGCTTCAGCGCCTAGCAATGGGGGAACCAGACCGCGATCCAGGTCGGGACCCAGAGCCTCCCTGTGGAGGGAAGAACAGAGTTGCATCAATTAGAAATTAATGTGTATTTGGGCCTGTGCATTGAAGAACATCAATCTCTTGTAAGTATGACAAAATTTTAAATACTATGTAATGAAAATAGCCTGCAGTTGCCTCTAGTATATCACTAAATATTACTGGGATTTTTCACTTCAAAATGAAGATTTATTTTCATTGATTTTCACATAGAATTAACTTAGTGTCATTAAGTCTTCCACAGAAGACTAGACAGTCTCTCATTAATAACTTTTAAGTGCATGTTCTTATTCCRGCCTTCCTAATGAAAACTATTTATTTCCTTGGACAGCATGGAAAATTTCATTTTTATGAACCCTGTACTGTGTGTATACTTTAAAACAAGTAACAAAAGAAAATCTCCAAACCTTGCTTATGAGATGTAATAGTTTCACATCTGAAAGAACTGAAATTTAGTAGTTTCATTCTTCAGTAAATTCTCAGTGTTATATCAACTTGAGGCTGGTATGAAATGGAAGATACAGGAGGAAATGATGCAGATACAGGAGAAAGCTAAGAAAAGATAAAAGGGCTGAAACCTGCCCTATTCTTAGAAATAATAAAAGAGTGTCAAACTGTGAGGAAAGAACTGTGATAATCCATAAATCTGCACTKAAGAGGCATTTTTATAGCAAAGATTATTCAAGCTGAAATTCTGACATTACATTATTTGGAATTTGAGATTAAGSTAACTTGGTATCTTGTCCATTAGCTTTAGCAACTCTTCTATAGGCAAATCTTGACAAGTGCACTTAAGATCACAAATGTGAGATGGTGTGGTAATTTTTACTCTAATCAGGTGATGACTAAACTGTTTACTTGGGAAAAAAAGTGTGTACTTTGGGATTTCATTTTCTTCATTTATGTTCTTATTTTTCAGCACTGCCTYCTTAGTTTTACAGAACTGTTACAGGAAAATTCAGTCTAATTCATTAGGTAACTGGCTTTTTTCTTTCAAAGATATCTTCAAAATGGATAACTTTTTAATATTACAAGACCGTTGAACTATATAAAGAAACAGTAATTAATGCCTCATGCTGTAAACAATAGGTCTAAATCAAATAGGCATGAATAAAACTCTTACCAAAGTTCAGAAATTATAATGGCTGGGAAAAGGTTATCTAAAAAGTAAAACTGGTGTATGTATCAGATATATATGTATATAAAACTAAGCTAAAATAGCTATGATGAATATGCAAAAAAGAGAATGTTAAATTTCATGAGAGMTCATTAATGCATATTTCCAGATCTTGAAATTAAGAAGTTTTACAAATAATGAGAGTGTATAGCCATGGAATAGTTGATGTACCTGAACCCCACTAAAACTACCAAGTGCACAACATGAAAATGGGACTTAAAATGTGTTGGTTTGATTTTTTACCTGGGCCTCTGAAGAGATCATTCATTTTCTTAAATTGCAACATAACAATTCCTACTACTTCCTTGAAGTTTTTATGCTGTCACTTGGTGCTGCATATATTTGGAAAACAACTGTACAATGGGAGATATAAAACCTAAACTGTTTAAGAGACAAAAATGTGGGTTTTGTTGCAAATGAAGGCACTGTTACATCTYCTCTTGAGGAGAGGAATAGTAAGTGTCTGAAATTATCAGCTCTGCTAAGGATCCCAGACCTTCTGACTTGAAGTTAAGATGACTGCTGATGGCATCTTCATGTGCTAATATTGTACTGGGTGATTTGTTATGAGTGAATTCCCTGCCATCATTTCCTTTGAGGGAAAATACAATGTCTGTTAAAGTATCTGCCAGTGGATATAGTCTGCTTTTCGTGTGTCTGTTTCCTGACATAGAATGGGAAAAATCCTCACAACTGACCTTTTCTTCCTCTTCTGTTTTCATTTATTGCCCGTGGTGTTGTGGCTATTCTGTGCTTTGAAATGGGGAATTGAACCAGACTAAAGATAATCTGATCAAATGTTTATTTCTAATATGACAGTTGTGTAATTTGTCCCACTCTGTGGTTTGATAACTTTCAATACTGACATATTGTAAGAGTTTTCCCACCTTGGGTAGGAACAACCAGGGACTGCTGGAGTTGTTACTGCATCCAAATATGTATCCAACACTGCTCTGTACTACCCTTCTGCAGTTTATCAGTTCTCTTTCATTTTCACTATCCCAAATAATTCAGCAGCAACAAGCTGTGTCATCTCATTTGTCTTCTGTATTTCAGATCATTTTTGCATTCAGTGACAACACTGGTCTGGTGCAGGTCTTTGTGGGACATTGTGGACTTACCTTCTTTCCTGATGGCCACTAACTGTGTATTTTTACCTTTGTTTCCTATCATGTAAGTAATCACTAAGCCACAAAATAAGCATCTGGTTTATCCATGCAAGTCTAATTCCATCAGAAGCTTTAAGGAAATATACTTGTTTCAAGCATGGCAGGTTCTGGAGAGGTTAGGCTTCTATTTTTCCCAGTTCAATTTTTTTGTACTTAAAGTTCAGTTGTACTTTACCAGTTTAAAGATTCTGGAAAGAGTGCCCTGGCCCTCATGATAGGATCCCTTGTGTCCCTTATGAGCAGATTTATGCTCATAGAATTTTCCACTTCCATATCCTGGCTTGTGTGTTTCACCACCCTGCAAAGAAAGATTTTCATGTATATTGCAAATTGTCACATTCAAATTACCATATGCATGTTGTAGTCTTTATTTGTGATCACTGAAATGTAATACTTAAATGAGGAATTTGGAGGTTGTTGCAATAAAACAATCTTTTATGTAATAAACGAGGATGAAGGAAAATGTTAGAAAATTATCTGAATAGATTCAAATCTGAGGGAAGCATCAATCTGTAAAAAATGAATTTATATTCGAAAATTAAATACTCAGAAGGTTAACCTGTGTGAAAAAACTTAAAATGTTTTAATTTCATGAGTTCTAAGATGTCAAACACATCAGCTAATATGTGGTGTTCTGATAGTAAAAGAAATGCTTAATGGCTTGAAGGCTTTGATATTTTGTCTTAAAATGCCAGTAATTTACATGCCATCTCATATAAAATCAAACCTGTGGTAGAGAAGTAGAATTTAATTAGTTGTGAGAGAACTGTGGGARGAACTTGTCTAGGAATTGCTTAGGCAGATCACTTGTAACTGACAGGAAAGGTGGAACAAAATACTGAGGTTAGTGGCAGCATTAGTTTTGCACATTGTGTAAAAGCAGTTGCAAAAGTAGAATAAGCACCTATCTTGTCCCAGCCTTCCCTCCCAATTTTGTCCATCCCAGGAGAAGAAAAATGCACCAGATGAGTCTTCCAGGAACCTTTAAAGGAAGAGAACTTCGCCATGCAGTGGATTTTGCTCCCTTTGTGCTGAAGCAAATTATTGCTGCAAGGGCTGTCAAATTGCAGGATAAGAGCAAGCAACACAATTGCCATCCTCAAGTGCTGTGGAAGGAAAGCTGAACAGAAAAAGCAAAATAGCAAACTTGAGACAAAACAAAATTATCACATTGCTGAAGCAGCTTGAGGCATTGGAGTAAAAGATGCTTTGGCGTGGTAAATAAAAGGGCTGTTACTGAAAGCACGTTTGTCACCTACCCAGCTAAATCTGGTGAGGGATAATCCTCTTCCCTGTACATGCAAGAAATAGAAACAATGACATGGTGATCACTATGGAACACAGGACCTGGGTCTGCTATACACAGAAGATGAAAAGATAGCCAAAATTATGAAATAATGGCCAGATAATGAGGCAAGCAGGAGTTGAGAACAACAGTCTGTACAGTCATTTCATGAAGCAAAAAAAGGCAAAATTGTTAATTGTGATTACTAGAACTGGCTTTACCAGCTGTGGTTTGTTCAGTATCACTACTTCAAAAGCCAGCTGAGTTCAGTAAATGGAAGGACAGCTCCTTGCTGGTGAGGCTTTTTTGAAAGCCTTACCTATTATTAGTTCATTACCTAAAGCAATCACACCATAAATKGAATATAAAAATCTCTGCAGGTGGCTTCAATTAGTCATTCATGAAGTCAGGAAGTGCGTGAGGAAGAGAACCATGGTTTCTGTGTCTTAGGCTCTTGCTTTAAATTGTTCCCAGGGATACCTGTAGACTTTTACTTAGTGCCATTAGGGACAGTGAATCAGGCTTGCAGTTGAATTAGTGGGAATTAGCCCATAAATGCCTTGAGTCCCTGAAATTGCTTACCTTTGCTTGCATTGGGGGTGGTGTACGGGGTGAGACCTAAAAACCAACACAAAAAARTTGTCAAATGAAGGCAAAAATAAATGCCAGAAATCATCAGGCCTTTTGCACATTACCCGTGAGCTAAAAATGCGAATTGCATGGAGAAGCTCCTTTGCTGTCTTAGTCTTGACTGGAACATGCTGGATTTCCGTCCATCTTGAAGCAGTAATAATTCCTTAATACTGCCAGTGTTAAAGACACAAGGACAAAACCTGTCTATGGTGAAGCTGTATAACTGACRTGGTTAGCATTTGGCTGTGCTAATGGAGGTTCACATGTTTTTTTGGTAACATTTCAGTATTGTTTGTCTTCTGGGTAAAAATTGTATTTGAATGGCATGAGCTGAAAGGGCACAGTACAATTTGAGGCTTGAAATAAAGGGTAATGATTGGGGAGYGTTTGTTTACTGATGGATTCTAAAGAAAATATTTCATTTTGGTGCATAAGAGGAGGGGAGACTTACAATGTTCTTGAAGAAGTGGACTACAGGGTTGTCATCAACAGGCCGGCCATGCTGAGATCTTGGGGGGATGGACCCGACGTGGTGGCTGACCCTGGCTGCATGTATGTCCTGAAAAGCAGAACAGGCACGTGGCCCAGTCAGCTGGGAAGGACAGCTTATCAGCCATGGCATGAAGAATCATTTTCAGGAGAGAATAGAGGAGGAATATGTCTTGGGAATCTACAGAGATTGCCCCCTACAGTTGTCAGTGCTGTGAAATGGCAAATGCACAGTATGTRTAGGCACATATGTTGGGCATATATATGGATGCACATGTTCTTGACGTTACAGCCCAGTGTGGAAATAAGGCTCTTAYTGGAAAGTTGCGGTAACAGAAACCTTGTAATTTTCCTTAAATAGGAAGTTTTTCTTAAGTAGGGTCATAGACTGTGATTTTAGAAAATAAACCAAAATGGAAAAAACCTTAAAATTATGTTGGCTCATTCTGCATGGGAAAGCAGGAATAGATCATGTACCATTTTTAGTTCCCAAAGACTTTGTAACACTCATGAGCTGTAAGAGCAATGTTATTTTCAGAGTCAAGGAACCAAGGGGGGCTGACAATTTCTATTTCAGTAGGGCTTTCTATTTTCAGAAGAGCTTCCTGAGCAGAAGTCCAAATGAAGTCAGATATTGATTTCTGTTGGAAAAAAACTAACTAATGCAGAGAAGTTTGGCTGATTTTTATGAGGGTTGGTTTTTTGCTTGCTGGTGATATGTGGGCACTTAATTGTTTTAAAAGCAGGAAGATCTGAGTTTTGGATCTGTGAGATCTCCATAGTGTCAGGTAGTCAGTCCTACTTATAAATCTGCAGCAGTTTCTACTTGGTCACGAGTTCCAGTGTTGCCAAAATAGCCTCTGCTTCCGTGGTTAGGAAGAGAGTGTCAGTTACTGCAGTCATGGTTTTGTCTTCTTAATCTACATTGAAATCACCCCTTGAAARCTGCTGACTGCCTTGTATGTAGCATAAATATCATGATGCTGCAGATCTGATGGGCTATGAATGAATTGCCACAGAAATGGAGAGAAATTGGGATAATAAGGTTTTAGAATCTAGACAAGGTGGAGTTTCTTGATTTTGGTGTTCTGACCAATTAGGGTGCTAATAACTTGGCTTATTGGAAAGGTTATTGCGCTATAAATAAAAAGTTTCTTCTGCCTGCTATGTCAAATGTCGTCACAGGCTTCGATTGTCTCCTGTTTTAATGTGTATGAAGCAGTGAATCTGAAGTAATTTTCAATGAGTGTTCTGGGTGAGTTTCTTGGTGTTTAAAATAAAGTGCTTTCCATTCATATTGTCATCAGCAAACTTCATCTGTCTTCAGAACTTTTGATATTATTATTTATTTGTGACAGGTAATTTAGACATTTCTGCTCAATTCATTGTTGAAATTACACTTTCACCTCTAGTTTTTTCTTTCAATTTTTGAACTCCTAGGGACAGAAAACAAAATCCAATGGTATTTTTCAGAGACTGCTTTTGTTTATGTAATATCTGTAGCTGTTAAAAGATAAATTCTGATGGATTTGAAATTAAAAGAGAAATCTGATTTATACTGCTATGATGGGCTACTGAGATGGTGTGATATAAGTGGACCTTTTTGAATTAATTCAGTGTAACAGTTACCATGTGTTTCATTAATGCATTCAGAGCATCACTATTTACCTTTAAATATGCTTTAAGTGCTTGGCTTTAAATAATCTTGTTAAAACCTTACAGGAATAGAGAAGAGCAACTGTGTTTTAGGAAGGGATATAATTTGCTTCTTATTTCTTTATGTTACTTGTTTCTTTTGCCCAGGGGCTGCGGTGAGTTCTCCCCACACCTCTTGCAATGTTGTTAAGAATTTCAGTCTTAAGAGCATTGCCAATAAAAGACATCCTTGGCTTCCATATMGATGTATTTTGAAATGTACTTGCCAAGTGTGAGTGTGAATTCAGAGCCCTTGGATATTGGTGGTGAAGTTTAAAATGGAGGTGCCTGTGTTTGTGCCCTTAAAGGAAGTTTAAACGTACCATAATTCTTCAGTAACTGACCRGAAGAACACTCAGCTTTTCCTGTTCCCAGTTAACGTAAATGAAATGTTTGACCTCTGTCAAGGATCTCAACTAAGTCAACTCTGCTGCACCTTCAAAAAAGCCAAAAGGAACCCCGAAGATGAATGATCTTAGTAAAAAAGATTTACCAGTACTAGAAATTTAAGCAGTAACTGGGAGATCTGATGACAAAAACACAGTTTTCAACTTCACTGTGGAATCAATAGTTTTAAGGATTAATAATCTAAATAAGAATTCTTTAAAATATACATAAAATACCCGCAGTTATCCTGTAAGGGGARTGATTTTTTTTAGAAACATTTTGTTGTTTTTTTTCTGGTGATGCACAGGAAAATAGCATTGTTTTACTGTGTCACGTACCTTGGTAGTATGGTGGTATGTTGGCCACTAAGATAAAAGAAAAGAGAGTAACTGTGAATGCAATGCAAAGAAAACATGCAGGTATTTTAAGTTTCAACATTAGCTATACATTGAAATTGCATTCCCTGTGTTAGCCATGTACTTTCACATCAGGCTAATTACATTAACTGGCACAACCTGTATTAGTACCTTGTAAGAGCTGTTAATTTAAAATTATTTAAAATTAATTTGTTAATTAAATAAATAAAATTAATGTGTTAATTGAAGAAATTAAAAATATTAATTAAAATTAATAAAATTAATTATTGTTAGTTAGTTAACATTAATTAACTAACAATATGGGCTCCATTTGGGGTTTTGTGCAAGGTTATTACATTTCCAGTTGACCTGAAGATACCAAAGTGTGTGTTTGTGTGGTGGTGTGTATATATTTATGTAGATAGATAGATAGATAGATAGTGTTGTGCAACAACTGGCTCTGGGTATAAAATGGATACAGTTAAGCAGTTACAGGCTTTTTTTTTCAGTCGTGAAATCCCATGAAATCCATCCCTGACTTTGCTTGCTATAAACAGGATATGTCAGATCTTGCAACTCAGATACATTAGGGGGGACTTTTAAATGCATATTATTATCTCTCTGAGGGCTCTCATCCTCCACAAGAGGATTGCTTACAGCTGAAGATTCCATATGCATGTAAATAGCTCTTAACTCCTCATCAGTCTGTGATAGGCATTTGTGCCAATAACAGTATTAAGTTACTTCTGGAGTACTTGAATTTACAGCTTTTTACAGTTCCTTTTGATATCACTATTGTGGGCTTTTATTGTCTACTTTAGAATGTGAGATGAAAATCTAAAGTATGTCCCATGTTGTTTCTCTGCTGGCAAAATCCRCACATATAAAATATGGAAATAACTGATTTAAAATGCAGTCARACCAGTTAAAGATGGAAAACAAAGGGCTTTTTCATGGGTTCAATGGGTTTCATGGTTTCCAACAGCTTTTCATCACAAGATACCTAACAAGTTGTTGTGCATGAATTTAAAAGATATACAAAATCCACACRTTTCAAATTCACATAGACATGAAAATTGCATTTAGATTGTCTTAGAAAACCAAACTGTTCCRCAACCTGTAGGTTGTCCATAATGCTTACCACCCCCACTAAGACATTTGGAACTGTACTGGTAGACTAAAATTATCCTTTAAGCATTATGTGATAAACACTGTGCTGTTCTGTGGGAAGAAAAAGCTGAAAGTTCAACAGGGAATTTGTGAGCCACTCAGCTGATTTTGTGTTAGTCCTTGAAACAGACTCTAAATCCCAAACTCCAATGAAATTCCTATCCAGATTCAAATGTAGGTAGTCAGTATGGTTTCTAAATRTGTATGCCAATCAGGAATTGAGATACATCCTTTCAATAAATATATATACTTTTTCTTTTTATTTTAATAATATGGAAATCTGCAATATAGTTTAATGAGAAATCTGGTAGGCACTTGAATACAGAAACTGCTTCATCTTGGAATTTGGAGGGGCTTTGTCCATGGAGTTTTGTGTTCCTGGGCATGGCTGACACTTCATCAGAACCTTCCAGTGCTGCTTCCCTGGCTCTCACCAGGCAGCGATAGAATACACAGCCCATGTGCCATGTGAGATGTATTTTTCCATACTTATTCCAGGAGCAATGTAACTTCTGTGGGCATGCACTGCTAAATCAGAGCTGTGGTGGTGTTGGTTCCATCTTTGTTCATGTACAACCCAGGCAGCAGTTTGCTCTTGGTGGCAGTGTTTGTCCYAGGCTGTTCATGACTTGCTGATCTGTTACCAAAAGCAATGGGAACGCTGACGTCTTCCCCATTGGCTGACTGGTGATGACATTATAGTTAATTACCTAATTCAGCAGGCTTTTAAAATCACTTTAGGAAGGATGAGCCACACATCCTTGTAATGGTACTCTTAATTTTTACTAATGTGGAAGTTAAGACAAATTAAATTACTTGCTCAAAGGTATAGAGGAGAATTGACAGGAAGAGAGATGTAGAATGCAGGAGATTCTGCTTTTCAGGGTTGTGCTGAGATCAATCTTTGTCTAGAAATAGGTGATGAACAAAAAGAGGAAGAATTCTTAGAATGACAGGAATAACAAATGTGGCAGTAGAGCAGAGATGATTGAAAAGTAAGAAACACAAGGAAGGAAACAATGGAGAACAGTCCCATCAAAAGAGGTGCCAATCAATWTTCCAGAACCACATTTCTCCATAACGCCATTACCCTTTAGTGCCTTGATGAYCAGTGTTCATAAATTAGCAGGTAAAAGAATTACTGGCAAAAAAAGAAGAATGGAGGCAGTTTTTCAGGAGAGTTCTGGTTTATGATGGGTCTCAAATGGGAGACCAGTGCCATGGCATTTTTTCCCTGTGTCCAGTTTATTCCATTGTTGTGACACTTGATAAATGGTTTCAAAGGCAAAACCCAGTGCTTTAATTTGACTTGGCTTTTTTGAAGCATTTTTTCTGCCTAGCATGAATSATTTTATTCAAATATTCTTCATTACAGAAGTTCTTTATTTGCTTGGACATTGTCGCTGATGCATACTCAGTATTGTTCTGTAATTGTTCAAGTTGGTGTCATGGATTAAATGACATGGATTAAATGAAATGATTCATGCTTTGGGTGGGGGTTTTCTTGGCTGGATTTGTTTTGGATTTTGTTTGAGAATCATCTCCAGCAAAAAAAAAAAAAAGACTTTGGCTAGTAGGTATTCTCCAAGTAGCTTCTGCTGCCATCAAACTTCACAGCCTTTAGGACTTTACTGTACATAGGCAAGATATGGAAAGCATCCTGCACTGGTATTCACCATGATCAGTTTCTACTGATCACCTCCATATTCGRTGGAGATGCATCTGTTTGCTGGTGTTGCTACAGCAAAACCATGTAACATTATGGGGTATGGGTATGGCCATTGGTAAGAAAGCAGTCATTTACACAATTTTGAGATGTCCTGTTCCCTGGTATTTTCATATAGTCATGAAGGTAATACAATAAGCAAGATGGGAATTATTTAGAAAACAAGGCTATAAATAGCAGGTGTACACAATCACTTTACAGCTGCTGGCCAGAAAAATGTTACTACAACCTTGATTTCTGTAAATCTCAGATTGCATGTACTCAGTTACCCACCCACCCACAAAATATTTGATCAGTTCTCATCTTTGAGGGATTGGCCCAGTTCTATTTCTCTTCTGCCTTTAATAGGTAAGCAAGTGACAAGCTAAACTCTCATACAGGTTGTTAAAAGCATTATTGCCTGTTTCAGCATAACTGGTAGAGAGAGTGTAATAGCAAGGAGGGTTTACTCTTATAAAATATTGAGACATGGCATGGTTAATAGAATATTTCTTTGAAAGTAACAYGTGGTAAAATTTCCAATAATACTGTTAATGTAAGGTGGGGAAGATGGACCACTCCAAATCTGAGGCTSACACAGTTTCCAAGGTACATTAATTGTATGATGTATCAAAAATGGAGATGTAGATGTATCATAAACAAAAGGGGAAATATTTGTTCCTTACCAATAGTTTTTAACTGATTTGTAAAAAAATTCAGTAAAAGCACTTGAAAATGGCAGTGGACAATTTCTTGTGCAGGTCAGAAATGAAACCAAGTAACTGTGGAGTGTAATGTGTCTTAAATGGAGACCATTTCAGGAACATGGTGAGATATTTTGCCTCAGTAAAAAAGGTGAAAGCCAGCAATTGTTACTAATGCTATATGATGACAGAGGTACAAAACAAGGTCAGARACAAAAAAAGTAGTAACTTTTGCTCTGGTTTTCTATCTGGAAGCATTTACCATTGTGTAATCTGAAAAACAGCTGAAGTACAGTAATTTATTTTGGCATTCTAGGATGGAAAGGGCTAAAGCTAATGCAGTTCTTCATTTGCAAGGAATGTGATAGAAAAAACGAATATAGCAGATTTTAAAATAGCARTTTTTTACTTATCAAACTGCTTCATCTGCAGAGAAGTTAACATTAAATTGTTCTTAGGCAGAGAAAATCCTTGTGCTAAATTTTTAATAGTTCTATTAGACCATCTGTATGTACATCCCTGCCTGTCCTTTGCACTTCTTTACACAAACCCCCCCCTCTGAAATATGGTTTTAAAATTAAATCAGACCTTACTCTCAGCTGGGCTGAGGGGCCACGTAGGTGAACAAGAGAGGCACGGCTGAGAACAGCTGAGGCCAGTTCCCACCAAAAGATCCCAAAGCTTCCATCAGTGCCCCTCCACCAGCTCTGCCATCAGGCTCAGGCCCAGGCAAAGGGCACCASAAGTTTTGAACTTCACCAAGTGCTTAAAAGAGTCCTTGGAGCTCTTCTGTATGCAACTTACACATACTACTGTTTTTATTATATCATATTAGTGGATAGAAGACTCTAGAAATAATCAAGCAAAGWCTGAACTGAAAGATCCTGTTAGAAGCTTAATGAAAGGGGAAAACTTTTTGCTGTGGAGTGATTAGAAACAGAGATCCTTCAAATGCTTTAGTGGATTAATTTGTGTTTTAGCCTGAACAYGTTACTAAATACATTTCTGAATGTAAAAAACATATAAAAAACAGTAAAAGCAGTGAAGCACRCAGGCATTCTCCCAGTCATGATCTCCTCTCGAACTTGTAAAACAAATCAGCAAGCCCCAAATACTTTGTCCCATTTCTAAACAAACCTTGCCATGCAGCTGATGCCAGGTGAGCACGAAGCATCACTAACACTTTACCAAAATTTAGTGCTTGCACTTCAAAGTACCACTTAAAGAGCATTTAACCTTTTCCCAATTCCCAAATTCCTTGTAATAATTACTTCAATTAGTAACTTCCTTGAAAATGCAAGTTCCAGTGCATTAAATAATGTGTTAATTATTAGGCACAAATAACATGTTTATGGTCATACAGGTGTTAAATGAACATGTCAAAGTCAATCCCATGATGGTGGCTCCTGGGCCTTTCACTTCTCACATGGTGTGTGTGCTCACCGGTTGGTATTGCCTTGTTTTGTGCAGGTGATTTTTTTTAAACCAGGCATATYTAAAGAAGTCTGAGGTTGTACCACTGCACAAGCTAAATGAGCTTCAGATTGGCAGTTCTGTTACACTTATTCATTTTTAGGCTGCTACAAATGAGAGGCCAGATTCAGTGAGAACATCAGCTTCAGGAGCTTTGGTTATTCCAAGCCTACCTTTTCCTTCCWGAAGGAAATCTATCTATTCCCTTCTGTCCAATGCACTGTTCTAACTGAATTTTGCAGAAGGACATGCAGCCTCTTAGTGAACTAAAAACCTGTCATGTACAAGTAGTAGTTTGGTGCAACTTCTGTTAATGGATTAAAGCATTTAAAACAAATTAAATCATTAGTACACTGGTTTTTGTGATGTAAACAGTTTAATGAATACATAAAGCACATAAAAAGCAAAAGATTAAAACAAAATTATTGTTACAACCACTATAAACTCTATAAATTTTGTTTTACAAGCATACAGCTTGCACAGCAGGTATTACAAAACAGTGTATCACAAGCAATACCACTCCCTGAAAACTAAGACTTGGAAATTAAAATCACAGTAAGTATTTACTTAAATCACATCATATACTAGTCAGACTAGCACTGATTTTACTGCTTTTCAAATTCTTCATGGTGCTGTAGTATACATTAAAGCTTCCACAGGAAATGTGAATAGAGTTCAAGTGCAAAAAAAGAAGAAAAAATATTCTGATTAATTTATCCCTCCATGGCATTATTTAAAACTGTGGTTCCTAAACTTTTTGCCTTTGCATGATTATCACAACCATTTTTGTAGATCCCCACTCCAGCAACTGCTTAGCTCAGGAGTGGATTTGGAACTGCTGATTTAGAAATGCTGATCCCAAACCCTGGTTCTGCTCAAGCTGAGAAGAACTTCAGCCCAGTGCTGCTCCTGGCTTCTCTCTGTCTGTAGCATGGGGAAGCCCCATCTCTACATTCTACATTTCTTGCACCCAAATACACAGAAGTTGGGAAGGAAATACAAGAGSAAGGCTTCATTCAGGCAACGGGAGACAGTTACAAGATTGCATACCAAACTGAAGCAAAATGTAAAAGAGAAATTGATTTAATCTTTCACTAAGTCTTGCCTCACCTATTATTTACCTGTCATTCACATATTTTGGTTTGTTTGATCTGTGTCACAARTGTAGTTTAAAGTTTAGTACGTTAATGCAAAATGTTAAACCAGGACAGAAAAGTTTTTGTTTCACAAACCAAACTTAGTAGAAAAAAAAAAAATCATAAAAGGATTACAAAACAACTGCATCAAAGAAACAAAATAGCAGTCAGTACATACTGAAGTTGAATACAGGCTCAGAATCTAGGAGGCACAAAGAACATTTGATCGTTTTAACAAACTTGCTTAGACAAATATTCTATAAAGATTAGAAAGGAAATAATTTCTTGTTATGCTACTCTCTCTTGCATGCTATTTAAAATGTCTGCACCACAGTTTCTTTCTGTCACCATTTAAAATTCTTTTTTTAATACGATTAAATTTGAGCTGTGCACAACAACAGTTTTGTTTCAAATATTCTACCTTAAAAGTTTTTCTTAAAAGTACAAAATTCAAGCTGGTTTTAACTGAGTTTCAGTTATCCAAAATCTCGATGGGACTGGGGGAAAAATGGCAAATGCACTTGCTGCCCCTTAGAAGAAAAGGAGTATTTCTGTASATTCCAGTATTTCTATTTTTAACAACTCCCATGGAACTCCCATGCAATTTAACTTCAGAATTGCAGAGCAGGGGAGAACCTGCTCCACATGAGAAAAGGAGGCCATGAAACAGTCTCAGCATTGTTCCCACCCCACCTTTCTGGACACAATAGTGAATATTATTCATTAATGTACTTCTTAGTTACGGGTGCAAGAAGAAAATGCCTCCACAAAGAATTTATAATGTGTTTTGCTTGAATGTCAGCCCTAAATCTGTACAAAGAGCAAGTGTTGTCTTTGCATTCCAGTGCTTGCTCGTGTGGGTAGTTGAGATGCTCCCACTGAGGCATGGGCTGGCTGAAAAAAGGAAGACTGCAAGAAGGCAGCTGCAGAATTGCTTTGAAATGCTTCAAAATAAAGAAAGAAAAAAGTGCAAGCAAATAAACAGTGCAGCTCTAAGAACTTTTCCAGCCRTTGAAATTCATCCTTTAAGGTGCTTTTAGTGGTATCTTATTTATCAAAGACCTGTTTACTTAGTGAAGTCTGGAATACTGCCAAGGGACTTCATTCTATTTTGGCTGGTCCATGAACACTTTCATCATCTATCAGTGATCCTCTACAAAATTCAGCAAATGGYAACAACTATTTAGGGTTTAAGCATGAATGAACCATCTAGATTACCTCTGTCTACTCTTGTATAAATAAATGACACCACAAGCCTTTCTTGATACAAGAAACCAAAAGGCATTGTTTCAGAGGCTAAATAAATAATATTTGAAATGACTGTGCCACTTGCTCAATACTTTCCACACTGAAGCCCTCCCACAAGAGAGCTTCCTAGGAATGTTTCCTAGGATGTACATCAATATTATCATTGTGTGGAAGAGTGCTAGAGATGCTTTGGCACTGGAAGTCCTAATGTGACAGACTTGCCAAAATAATTCAACTTCTCTGTGCTTCCMGCTCAGATCTGCAAATCAGGACTCCGTAACTCTACAAGTAGTTGTTCTTAAGGGAAAAAAACCCAAACAACTACTTCCGCTTGGTAAAAAATGTCAGAATTGTCCATAATTCTGTTCTGTTTTGCAGACATTTAAGTTCTTCAAAATAGCATTTTACAGCAGAGATAAAAGACATGATCTCCTGTCCTCTCATACATAATTACATCAAAATCTATATATAGAAAATCATTGCAATCATGTTCACGCCAAAGGATAAAATACAGACTTTGTACAGTTGGCAGACATTTCTTAGTCATTACTYCTAAAAACTGAGTTGATTGGTTTGATTTATTGCCACGCAGGAATGCACATACCTCTGTATATTCTGTATGCAGAATCTAACTTTTTGGTATTGTCGCCTTGGTGTACAAAGAACATTTCATATACTATTTTTCATCGAGTAACACAGTACATGAACAAAACAGCAAGAGTTGAGCTGGCCAACCAGGCCCCAGAAAACAGCAGCTGGGAACAGTCTCTGTTATTTGCAGTAACAATAAGAAAAAAGGTTTTATTCGTGCTCACAGCAACTGCTTTTTGCATTTATGAACACTACACACAGGAACATTACACACAGAAATGTTACTACAGAAGAAACTGCCTAGCTGCTAAATCTTTGTCAATAGCATTACAGGCCCYCGTTGGTAAAGGTGAGAAATAAAAAGAACAAAACACCCAGCTTGCTTAGTAACGCCCACCAAGTGTGTGAAGCTTCTGGTTTTAAGTTTCTAGAGTATTTTTCATCCAGTGGTCTCTACATTACAACAACTTTTCAAGGAAGGGCTATTACATGTTGTGCTCCAGGTGTGAAGCTGTGAAGGACACTGACAGCCATAGCTGTGGGACCACCATAGATCAGTTTTACACCACAGGGCAGTTTGTGTCCTGTCCCAGTGCAGCACTGAGAAGACAGCACAGATCACAGGCTGGAACACTGAATAGACCTCAAAGGTTGTCAAAGGATTTTCAAAAATTTAGGCTCAGCCAGCAACTATAAATGCTGCTTTTTGCAATACACAACTTGAGCAACTACAACAAATTCAGCTAAAAGAAAAGTTTTACAGCCYTACAGCAGTTCCATTCAAATGCTTATGTAGTGTATGGACACACAAACACAAGACTCCACTTATCACTTACATGGCAAAAGGTACAGTGAAAACAAATTAAACTTTGCCACTTGAATAATAGGGAACTAATATGCCAGCTGCATAATTTATCAGAGGAGGCAGGTATCCTGGAAAAGGGAAGAATTTAATTAACAGTCTTTCATCAATGCCCTTGGTTTTGAACTGCTAGTGTAGAAATGGCTTGTTATGCAATTTCTAATATGAAATGCTTGGAATAAATCTCAACTTCTTGTCAGAATAAAGCAGCTGGATTATTTTGTACATCTGGGATTCAAGATAGTATCTGTCAAGCCATCTCCCCGGCAATGCTGTCAACTGACCTTAAACATACTCTTGCACAAGCAGGCTGAGAATTTGGCCATAATTCCTTTTCTAACATCTATTTCCAAGTCTGCCCCTCAGTGCCAAGATATGTAGAGATCGTCTTGCATTTAGTGCTCTCATCCAGCTCCCTTTTGCAAATATTTAAGAACAACACACAAAAGCAGACTGAAGCTTCTCTAAATGGCACAGCATAGAAATGCATACAACGTACCGCATTAAATGCTCATAAAAATTCCTCCCAGTAATGTTTCTAGAGCCCCCTGGATTTCTAATACTCCATGTTACTACCCAGAGTAGCTCCTCTTGTGTCCCAGATCTTTGCTTTTTTTGCTGTTGCTGTTTTCAGTTTAAAGCCAAGCATTATATTACAAGTACCATCCTGCTGGCTAGGTCAACTCTTGCCTTATAGCAGTGAGACCCTTCTTTCAGACCCACCCTTCCTCTTAAACTGTACTGTGTTTTGCTGTAGCCTTGCAGTTCTCTATTCCTCAGAGCTCACCTTGCCCGAGCCCCGCCGGGGAACGTGCCTTTCACCTCCAAAGAATCTGCCCAGCGAGTCAAGTAGACCTGAGTCTCTGTGCCGTGGGGATCCATGTCTGGCATGGTCTATAGTGCTCGCAGATGCCAGTTTTGATCCGTGCCGGAAAGAGGAGCGTTTTTGTGAAGCCATCAAATCCGAATTCTCTGAAGCTGCTGCACTGTCCTCTTGGATGGTCTGTAGCTCGTCTGACTCTGAGGGCCGATCTTTGAAGGTGTTGTCTTCTCTTCCTGGGGCATCTCGGGAAAAGAGGCGGATCAAGTGGGGGCGACCAGTCCTGTCAGCTGGGTTGGCCTCGGGCCAGGCATTCTTCGGGTCTGCTGTGCCTTTGGAGTCTGTCACCGCTGGGCTCTTCGTGGAGGTCCCATTGTTCTGGTTCACATCTGCCTCTCCTGCAAACAACAAGGATGAGATATGAATACAGGCCTGTGAAAAACAGCCCTGGAACAATGCTGCTTTCTTTCCCTAGCCTTGAGATGCTCATTTCATACAAAACCCTTAATATGTGCGGTTGTAATGAAACTATGTTCTCTTCCAGCCTTAAAGAACATTAAGTTATCTTGGAACTGAAACCAGAGTGATGTTCTCACACAAATTTGCAGTAGTTCTAGGTGATTTTTTGGGGTGTGTGTATGTGTGTAGGTTTTGGTTTTCTTTTTYTTTTTTTTGACACATTTATAAATAGATTGATAGATTACTTGAAGTGTCACTGAAACTAACTATTCATATGGAAGGCTTGTGGATGAGGAGGCTTTCAGTGAGTAATCAGAATTCCTGTACTTTCCCTTGAGGACTGCAACTCTAATTATGCCATCCTTCTCCAAAATGGGGGGGAAAAAACCCAGTGAGATTGAAGATCTGTGCTTTCACAAGTGCTGCCCATTCCCTCTCCACGATGTCAGAGCTTGTGGCCTCACTTGGAATCCCTCACTGTATCAAACAAACAGTGAGGGGAAGGGTTTTTTGCCCCACTACTGAAATTTTCATCACTTCAAAAAAGAGAGCACTAAACTGCAATTTCTGCTTGGCCTCTCATGACAGTTTTTGTCCATGTATGATGATCCTGGTACTCCAGGTACAATGTTCTAGCACTGATGCTGAAGGCCTAAAGCAAAACCGTCCAATTTGTATTTAGTGCTTGYGAGAAGTGACAAGAACAATTACCAGCAACTGACAAGCTTTTTTTTTTAGCCAAGAAAGGTGCCAAGACAGACCCCTGTGGTAAGTGAAATGCCTGCTGCCTTCTCCAGAGTTGTGTTCTGATGCACCCAGTAAAGCCCCTGAGAAACATCAGCTGCAACACACCTAGCCCTTCCTTCACCGGTAGTAACTCCTTCTTTCAGTGACTAAAAGATTTRTGGAGGTTTTATGGTCTATACCATGACTCCTGCTGTTCTAAAGGAAACTGTACCCACTGAAGAATATGACTTATGTCCAAGGAACACCAAAAGARTATTAGAAGGTCATTGCTTGAGGAGCAACCTTCAGCACAGATACYTCCCACACGCTCTGTGTCAGAAATGTCTTTTGGAGTTAAGGGGGCTCAGAAATTCAGAAATAAGTTAGTCATGTGTTACCTTCAGGGTCTCCTAATTACTTTTTTACATCCTCATTTGATTTGGTCCTTGTTGCCATGGGAGGGACAGGATCTGGCAAATACTGCTGTCTTTTCAAAGTACTCTGGGCTCAAGCACTTTGCTGATTCAGCAGAGCAATTTTAGACTTGACACAGTCATTTCATATGGTTTCACYCATCCACAAGGCACTAAAGAAATCTTTTCTCAGGCTGAGAATAATTCTGAAATAATTTTATGGGTAACAACACAAGACAGCACAATGACAGCTTCTGCAAAACCTGTAGGTAGGTTACAATTGGTTATAATAGCCTATTACAGTTTTTCATATAAAAACATAAAGTGTAGTTTTGCTGAGCAATTTTTTATTTCTTTGGTGAAAACTAGCTAGAAAATGTTCAAGAAAAATTTCTTAGGTTAAAATGTCTGAAAGTCTCTCAGGAATATAATTATTTAAGCAGTGCCTAACTGTCACTGAAGACCTCATTAATGGTGAAAATATTTCTGGCAACTTTGGAATTTGAGTGTTCCTGAAAAGAAGCTCTCAAACTTACTAGAAACTACTAAGAGACCCAAATTACTTTCTTAATAGACCAARAGGAAAGTAACTAACTTGGATGTGTGACACATTCTGAAACTGCAAAACATTTTAAACAGCAACCCTAAGCCTAGGTTCTATACCATAATACAAATCCATTCAAGGACAGAAAAAGAAAAGCAAACAAAAGAGTTATTGTATTTAATTAAATGCATTAACAAAACACCAGAGCATCTGCATACTAATATTTTTCAACAGTTGTTCTTTGTGCCTCTGAATACGGGTATTGGTAAGCAACAAAGAAGGGTATTTGTGCCACAAAAGTAGCTTCTCCCAATGCATACGCAGTGAGCTATAAAGTATAAATCTTTCTGGAGGCTTTATCTCAGCAGTGAAAGCACACATTTAATTTTGCCTCTAAATTTTCTTCATGCTTATGTCTTCTCTAATATATAAAAACATGTAAGAGGAGTACTGTTAATATTGTGGCTAACTAATCAAAGTCTTCCAGTGCATTTGGACAGACAGATCACTTTAATAATGTCCTCAGGACATCCAGAATTAATGGACTATATAAATGTATGCTTATTTGCTCATTTAAAAACAAATATTCAGACTTTTATTAAAACCTATTGTAAATGCTGTGTATAGCTACTATTTTTCCAAGTTCTTTTTCTTGGGAAGATGAAGCTCTTTCTTAAAATAGAGCACACAACCTGTGCTATATCACTTGTACAAAAGAAAGTTGCCCAGGGAGGAAGAGATCTTAGGCACTTTTTTGCTAATCCTTGTAAAATTAAGTACAGCAGGATGCATTGCCATAGGCATTAACTAGAAGCTATGGAGATGTCTTCTATTTATTTGTAAGTTCATATGGTCCTTGGGAGCTGCACAAATGAGAGCACAAGAAAAGCACCTCCTCACATTAGCCCAAAACTAGCCGGAGGGAACAAGACTCCAAGTGACTTCCAAAAAGAGGAATACAGATGGACAAAAAATTCTTAGCACTCTGTTAATGAAAAGAGAAAGTCCAAAGGTGCTTTCAAAGGGACAATAATAAATCCAATCCTTCACTGTCSTTAATAGGAGTTAGGTCCCATATAAGTATTTTAAAATTACTGCGGCCTTGGTGCTTGATTAGACAATGATAGWTTATCCCATTTCTTAAGAATGAAAATAACTCTTTTCCCCAAGCTGCTAATTGGCTGTGACCTCTCAGCCCAATGCCTCAAACAACTCCTCTCAACAACCACGGAAATTTGTTCTATGCAAAGGACAATTTCCCATCGAGAGACCTCTGATACAAATATCCTTCCCATGGATCACTTGGAAGGGCTGCTCTATCACAGTCCYTCCTTGAGTCTGCAGGCTGCTTCCATACAGAGGACAGCCTGGAAAGACATTGTTAAGCTAGGAGTTTTAAAAAAGATTGCAAGTTTTTCATCTCCTCCTACTCCTTTCCAGTCTTGCTTTCTTGCAGATACTTGTAATTCCTCTCACATTCCTATTGCTGCTCCCTCTACAAATGCTGTAAAACAAAAGAGGAAGATGAAGCTGATAAAAGCTGAAGTACATTACCTTACTTTGGGTTCTCAAGAGAGGCAACAGTCACAGCATGTTGCAAATATTGATTATACATGACAGCAGCTTAAATATTTGTATGAAGTCTTAAGTATTATGTACTCATTACAAATGCCAGAWAGCACATTAATCAACTTTGCAACACCAAATATTTAATACACTTTATTGTAATGACAGGCTGCTGTGATCAGTTACACTTCCTTTTTCTCGGCCTTCTTTTCTCAGGGTATAAAGATGGAAATTACTGAATTTATAAATCAACTTTTCATTTTAGCTTGAGTTATCTATATATATAAAGCACTGTTTTTCAGTGCTTTCAGAAATATAATCTGTATTTGTCCTTTTCTACCTTTTAGGTCCCCTTTTTTCTATAGACATCAACTGGATAGTGAAATACAAGGCAGTATAGTCCTCTATTCTGAGCTAAGTTTATTTCAGTATTTTTACTGAAATGCTGACAATAAAATATTGGTTAAAACATCTGACTTTTTGTATTGATTCATCTATGTTTAGTCACTTGAACAACAGAAGGTAACACCTAGAAATTAATCAACTTTGTCACAGCTGAGATTTAAAGATCTCTGGTAAGCTAAAGCAATAAGACAAATGTATTAGTAATAGGTTGCCTTGCATTTTTTAAGAGGCTGAGACCACTGTTTTGGAACATGTGGCTTCTAACACATTTGTAGTAATATCAGGCACTTGAAAGAATAAAAGGCCAAAGAAAAAACATCCATCATCACTACATACATGCTACAGCTGAGGATATCTGGGTTCCAACTCTGTGCTGAGATAATTTCACAACAATCCTGCTCCTGGTTTGGACTTTTACTGCAGCACAGCCCACAGCAGAATAGCATGTCCCCAGCCATTAGGCTTCCCTACAGAAGTATTTGGGGAGACAGAGGAAAGAATTACGTCTCCATTGTTAAATCTGAACTGCAAAAGCTTGATTCATCATCATTATGCTAAGACACTGCAGACAAAAAATGGCTCTTAGCCTAACTTCTCTAATATGGTTAGAAGGCAATATGCCATCAGACATTTCAATTCACAGACCTAATTACTGGGTTTGTCTCATGCTTGTCAAACGGTTGGGAATCAATTTTGTACAAATATTTCTGTTTGAAATGGATGGCATGCAGTATAATTGTGAAACAAACACTGGGTCATAGCTCTGAACACAACCAGAACGGATGTGCTGGTGCATTTAGCCTTTACACAAACATTCTCCCCATTTTCTAGCAGAGTGAATTCAGAGAGAAGTGCCCATGTATCTCATGATGCAGATTCACATGAGTTTAACACTTTTACTGCACTTAGCCAAGAGATCACTTCCATTACAGCTTGCTCTCCTCCCTCCTTGCAAAAGCTTATCACTTTCAGGAAAAAAAAAAAATCCACCCAAAGGCAAATTTTCTCTATAGCTTCAGCATAACTGAAGGAATTATATTTTTCTGCACAAGAACTTTGGCTTTTTCTATGGGCTAACCAAGCCGCAGACTAAAGCACCACAAAAATGAGAAGCCACCTGCTAAGCATAACATGCACTCCTTTGATTTCCCTCCCTCACTTCTTTCATTAGGCATTTTACAGCATATAAAGCTCTTATCAGACTATAATAAAAAAGTTGTGAGGGTGTTTCCATTCCACTGATGAGYTGAGCACATTTCTACACTGATCTGCTGAAGCAGTGAATAAGGGGTCTGCTGTGGCATAACTTTCSTTACAATAAAACTTAGTACTAAAAATACAGGATAAGGTGAAAAACCTCACCTGGTCCAGTATTTACTTCTATTGAATTAAATTTGAAAAATACAAAGTTTAGTTCTATACTACATCTTGGGTCAATAGGGATCAGTGGCTGAGCCTGCTGAAAGTTACTGCTTTGGTAAAGGCACAACACAGGTTTAGACACTTAGACTACATTGTGGTAGCTGGGTGAATGAAAGTTCCACTYAACATTTTACAAGAAGTGCCTGACAAATCCTGCTTTTCCTGAATCCCTGGTACCTCATGGAATACCAGTTCTTACCTGTTCTCTGCAGAAATCCTTATGCCCCCTAAGAGCTGATGCCAGACCGAAAAGTAATAGGTCAAATAGGATCTATTAATTGCTAGACCTTTGCTAATAGCCAAGTCTTGGCACAGCTTCTCTCAGACKCATGAAAGATCTCATTTCTCCAAGCCCTCCCTGGTCCTCTCCTGCTGAAGAGCAGCTGCTGAGGYAGCAGAGTTTGGCCTTACAGCTGAGCTCACATGAAAACACAAAAACATTTGACGGAGAGGGGGAAAATGTAGTTCACATCCTGTTATGGAATCAACTGTCTTTGAAGTTGACWCTTCAGCTATATTATTTATGCTCATATTTCAAAGAAAAGTATTGAATTCACTCAGGTAGAATAGGAATATGTACTTTTTAGCATTAATAGAATAGGAATATGTACCTTTTAGCATAAAGTTATGCTGTAGGGAAAAACCTGAAAATTGCATAGGAGAATGTAAATTCTTTCATACACTAACTACTACAGTATGAAAACATAAGTGTGATTCCTCTCACTTTATTTCTGAYACTATCCAAAACATAAAAAACCCCCAAACCCTCAAACATTTGACATACTTTAGCATCAATTCGCAAGTATTACCTATTTTACTAGCTAAGAGAGTAAAATCTCACCTGAAACAACTAGCAACCTTCTTCCCAAAAGGCCAGTCAATGAAAAACTTGCTGTAGTAGTATAAATAAGTATTAYTAATTTTGCAAGTTCAGTACATCAATCAATAGCCTGATTTTTTTTCCTTTCCTCTTAAATCTGCTAGACTTCATCATCYCAAAGTGTTTAATCTGTAACTGTGAACTACTGCTTGTTACAGGAGTACCAGTTTCATGATAAATACRTCCCTTAAGCATTGCTCTGCAGTAAAGCCAACATTTTCTGGGAGAAGGATCCCTGTAAGGTGCCCCTGGTACAGTGGGGAACTGTTGCTGTGGTATCTTTTTTTGTAGGATAACTATACTGACTTATTTAGCTTACCCAGTAAAACCATAATGCAACCAATCAATGACTAGGTGAAAATACACAGCAATATGACATCTAGCTGGAATAGTGGCATTCTGATAAACATGCCCAAATCTTATTTTGTGAATCAGCAAACAGCACATAATTTTTGGTTCTGCTGACAACTTCATGATTTGAGAGGGCTGGTYCTGTGAAATGACTACAAAATTAAAAGTAGAAATTAAAAATAAGCTGTATATTCATTGCAGCTTATGTTCAGCATTATCATTCTGATRAAGGCAATTACGTTTCAGGGTATCAGTGTGTAAAAACTAGCAATACTGTCTGAGTCACAGATTTTTGATATATCAGGACTCTTCTTGCTGGAAAGCTTTTCTGTTTTTTCACCAAGGCACGCACAACTCCTAGCATCTGCATGTCAGAGATGTGAAAACACTTCCAAGTCTGTGCAGTAATAACCCACAGTCCATGCCCAAAATCTGGATATTAATGGGAAGCAYGTGTGGTCACTGTGGGCTGAAATGTGTTACTATCCCATTACCCACTGTGAGGGCTGCACTCCAGGAGCCAGGTCTCAGACTTGAGGGAGGAAAAACAACATCATACCTTCCCCAGACCTGTACACCCTGTATTATTTATGTCTTTAAGAACTCTCTCTCCTCTGTGTTCTTACTGAAGAAATTTACCCAGTCAGTTCTGCCRTGTCAAAGAAAGAGATGAAAGCCAAAGCAGTCAGCGAGGCGTTTCCAACCACAGGAATCAGAGCAGCAGTTGAACACCAGCTCCCTGTGCTCTCCTGTTACTGCTGATGCTGAGGCTTAAAACCAAGGGTGCAATAGACCTTTTTTTTTCTTAAACCTACTGTGTAAGTCACATTAGATTCAACACACAAGAAACTAGCTGGGAGGCCCAAGTTACACATCATCTGTCACTGCATGGTGCTTAATTTCCTCTTCATTCTCTTTTTAAATGGGCTATACATTTCAGCAATTCAGTGGAACACCTTCACAAGAAATTACCAGTGATTAAGCATTGAATAGAACTTCCCAGGGAAGTGATGGAGTCACTATTCCTGGAAGTGTTCAAAGAATGGCTGAGTGTGGCACTTAGTGCTGTGGTTTAGTTGATGTGGTGGTGTTCAGTCAAAGGTGGGACTCAATCTTTGAGGTCTTTTCCAACTTTAACTGTAGGAAAGATAYKYTGTGCTGTTCTTGTGAGCTGGCAAAGGCTTCCTAAAGATAAGGAAAGCCCTGTATCTCTCTCAAGGARGACACCAAGGCTATCCCCATGACAACGTGATGGAAGATAGAAAGTTAAAAKWTATGGACTTTAGCTGGCTCACAGGATGTCGTGGCTCCTTTTTCACCTATTGAGAACTTTGTTTCCTTCTTATGACCAATGGGCAGTGAAGTGTGTCTGTTAAGTAAATGTAAATATCTTGAAAAACTATAAAGGCAACATGTTGCTATAATAAATCTCTCTTATACACCCTTCTGATGGAGTCTTGSTGCCCTGCGCCGTGTCGYGCTCTATAGCRACATTTAATGATTCTACGACTAAGAAAGTGGCTCAGGACTGTTACGAGCCCTGTGGGTGTGTAAGGTATTGTTTGCTTGTGAGGACAGGTAAAGAAAAGAAACAAGAAAAGAGAGGCATTCAAAAAAGCTAAAAGCATCCCCTGAGCGAGAACAATTTTTGATCTTCAGACTGTAATTAAAACCAATCTACTTGACTGCAGAAACTGCCTTGCACTCTACATGCTTTCACAGAGTTGGGCACTTGGGCATCCGTGCCCCTGGCTCACAATGAAGAGCTGAACCAAAGCCCACACGGTGGCCTACCATTGCAGAGGAATGCAGCAGTGTAGGCCTGGCTCGCTCCAGCTCGCTCTTGTTTTCCACAACTTCTGGCACTGCCTCCACTTGCTGAGGCTCACAAAGGCCAGTACAGAAAACAAAAGAGCCTGTGGTTGAAAACCAGTGGGACTTGCTATGGCAGAAATTTGGAATCTATGAGAAGCATGTGGCAATTCTCCACACGGCCTGCAGAGARGTTTTTAAAAACTTCAACAAAGAATTTTATCCACCCACCAGTTTCAAAGAAAAACGTTCCTTTGTGTTACTAGAATATATAGGTTTGTTTTAATCTCGAACATTTCACAAAAGAGCCTCCCACAGCAAAGTGAGCTGGAGCATCATTTGTAACAAACAATTTCATGTACTTAAGGAGGAGAAATTAAATCACCTGCTGACCCATCAGCATTTGCACTCTTTAAAAATTGTGCAACTGACTAGTATTAGACAAAGATTGCTTGATTATTCATCTTTTCTGCTTCAGTTGCATTGAGTCTGAGTAATTGTTAGGTTGTGAAACTTGGATATATCCCCCTCCCACCGAAGTATGGCAAAATGAGAAGTGTTTCCATCGGACCTCACAACTTCCACTGTCTTTTGTATTTTCCACGTAATAGATTATTTTCCATGTTTTACTGGAAAATAATCTATTTCCATCAGTGTAACTGGTACCCAATATTACAGTTAATTTTTTTCATAATACCATAAAGAAACAGAACTTTAAAAGCAGCAGAAAAAGAAATGTAGGTGAAATGAGTGASGTGAGGACAGTGAACCAGCTGGTTCAAAGAATTTTCTCAGAGCATGATAAGCAGCACCAAAAAAATCCCTATCTGTATAATATTTTCTGTTAAAACCCATCATGTAGCACCTCCAAAGAGGGCCTGATAACACTGCTGTGTTTTTCTTTACCAAGACTTAAGTGTCTGAGTGGTATTTTATTGTTTAGAAAGTATAAACTGCAGAATAAAATACACATGTAATAAATTAACCAAATAAGCTACCTTTAAAAACCATAGTTTSATTGTGACCACAGGGAAACTACATACAGCATAAGGCTATAAACTCCAATTCCAATGAGCTGCATTTTAGTTCTACAGAATAACAGTGTTCATGTGTGTTAACTCCTCCTGGGACCAACTAACCCAACTAAACCCAAACAGAGCCCAAAGTACTGTAGAGGAGATTTTCATATGTTAAAACAAAGAGAAAATATGAATGTTTTTAACTTCCTCCAAAATAACACATTAATTTGCTAGTTTGAGGACGTAACTTCAGTTTGTTTTCCAATACAGCCTTGTATAGGTCCAGGCAAAAAGCAAATTACAGGAGTATGGCAGTCCTAGAGAGAAGAGTGCACAACACAACCCAGGTTTCTGGAAGATGTGAATCACCTGTAGGATGACTGTAATCAATTAGCTTGACATTTTCATGCATCCTTCAGGTGTACATTGCCTTATCTTTGGATTACTCTATTTCGCCCTAGTATATTCTGAACGGAAGCTTTTAATAGCACAAGTGACCCCAGAAAGAAAGTCATGGTTACAGAATTTACAGTGAGGGGAATTATGCTGGTAGTTTTTAGAAGATTTTTTCTTTCCCCAGAAAATTCTGCAGTACACAGAATACAATGATATACAATGGTATAAACGACACATTCTGAGTATGACGCACCTATTTGCCAGTATTTCTAAAAATATCTGAAATACCTGGGCACAAATAAGCCTATAGGCCCTTTACCATTGTGTTGAATTCTTGTATATGTAAAACAAAATTGGAGATGTGGCTCTTCAGAAGCTGACAAAACATACCTCCCAAACAAACAAACAAACACAAACAAGCCAAAAAAGATGGGGTAGGGCTGTTCAAGTCTGCCTAAACTGCAGCTCTTTACAACCAGAACAAGTCCACAGCCATTAGTCGCTGTCGGACATTTGGAACTGATTATCTTCACTTTGGAGCTGATTTGCACCTGAACACCTATGGTGAAAGGTCAGAGGAGCAGAAGTGAGCAGGAGTTTCTCCCAGTCGCACAGAGTTTGTTCACAGAGCTTGTCCCATCTCAGAACCTGATGGATCACTGTGAGTACCCCTGAGCCTGTGGGAGGCAGAAGCGCAGCGGGGGCAGCTCTCTGCCCCAGGAGGGTGCAGAGGCCCAGCTGTGCCCTGTGCCAGTGCCCTGCATATCCAGCTGTGCCCAGGAGGTGGAAGATGAGCCCCCTGTGTCCCGGGCCAGTGCAATGACTCACACCTCCAGCTTGACCCGGACATCTGAAGTGGAAGAAGCTCACATTGTAGTGGGGACAAGAGTCACACCACCACCAGCTGCATCCATGAGGTGGAAGACAAGCACCTCTGTAGCCCTTTGGGGAAGCAGAGGAGCAGGTCTTCAGCTTTGCCTCCAGTTCAAGATGCTGGCATTAAGACTAAGTCCCTTTTTCTCATGGACACTGTGGCAGCCACAGGCAACTCCAGCTCTGCCTTTGGTATGGATAGTGAGAAAGTCATTCTGCCTAAAAGATCAGCAGCTCATTGCTGTTTTTAAAAACACAGTAAATGCTTTACAAATGTGTCACTTCAGGGATGTTCAGCATTCCAGATGTTAGTTCTTGTCTGCCTGGCAATSCTTCCTCTAACCAGATTTTAAAACATTTTCATGTAATAATACAGGATTTTAGAAGGTGACAATCAAGCTGATAGCTCTGAACTCTGAAGAGAAATCTGACAACCAGGTTACTCAAAGGACAAATTCCACATTCCTTATCCAAAGTCATCAGAGAAATCACAGCTGAGCACGTTTATGGCAGGGATGCTGCTGGGGCATAGACACCCGAGGCTGCACTTGGCTGCTCTCACAGTTTAAAGCCTCTCTGCATCCCTGGCACAGGAGCACAGCACTCGAGGATGCTGCACCCTGATCACTGCCTTGAACAGAGGGAACGGGACTTCTGCTATCATGCTCTGTCCTGCTTGTCAGAACAGCTTTGTCTGGAAGCTGCACAATGGAGAACGTCAGCACAGACCTAGGAGCAGAGCCATGGAATTGCTGTGGCAGAATGAGAAGAGGATATAAAAATATTGCAACACATGCAACAAAAGGAAGGTAGTTTGTTAAAATACTAATTATTTCAAGGCCTTTACACTTTTACAATCAGTACAATAGAACTCCCAAGAGTTTCAGAGGTAGTTTYGATTAAACAGCAAAAATAAACTGTTTAGAGACTTCTGAGTGAAGCTATTTCCAGTGAAGAAATTTGATAAGCAAAGAAAAATTTTTCAGAAGGGAACTTTAATGTATTCCTGAGCAATTGATATGAAATTTGATTAAAATATGTGCCTGCCTGGCAGACAGACTGAAAGAAAACCTTATTCCAGAACTTGTCATAGGGTTTACAGGTTCACCTTCTTCATAATTGCCTCAAGTGAGCCCTAAAACCAGGAAAGAAGAATACTTGAAATCAAGCAAATAAAACAATGAATCCAAGCTACTAAAGCAGTCTGCACTGACTGAACTGGCACAGGGCCTAACAGCAGAGATATTATTCCACAGAAATACTGGCAGAAAGCTGAGAATAAGATATTCAAAAGAAAGATASCAAGGGAAAAAAAAGATGATTGCTTTTTTTTGGTGATGAACTGAACTGACGACATTTAAAGCTGGACACAAATCACCTTGTCTGTCTGTCCTGCAAGAAATGACTGGTATTTACCAGAGAATAAAGAAACATTACCAGCAATCATATGGAAAGACTTTACACTCCAAGGTGAGCCACAGAATCCACAGCCTCACATGTCTAGATTCAAGACCTCCAATCCTGAAGGGAAGGACAATGTTTGCACTGGTCACACCATTCTGCTGTTCTCTCTTGTCAAGCACTGTCTGCCTCTCTGGCACCCTGCAGTTTCCAGTCCTTCCTCCCACCTTCCCTTCCTTTCCCAAGGCTCCTGGACCAAAGCTGCCATCTAAACCACTCTGCTTTGCTGCCTATCTGACTCCTAGGAGCTCCAGCTCCACAGAGATCATGATCCCCATGCCATGCTGCCGCAGGCTTTGGCAGGCTTCTTGTGGAGCAAACTCCAAATTATCCCTGCACAGGAATTCACCTCTGGAATCTCTCCTAGTCATAAGGCCTGTCTAYCCACTACCAGTCAGAGCTGTCAGAGGCTAGTACAAGCAGACAACAAATACTCAGCTCTAAACCCACTACAAGATTAAGAAGGTTAAAGTGCTACCTCTCCTCACCTACTCTGTCAAATGCTTACAACCCATACGTGTTCTTACAATGTTAACACAAAACATCTCAATCCAAACAGTCACCATTTGGAAAATAAATACTGCACAGCCTTTTGCCCTTTCTCACTTGCTTCTGCTGCTCTGGATTACTGACATTTGCCCACATTAGCTAAGATCTTTCAAAGTCATGTCAGGATACACTTCAGAAACACCTTTCCAGCAGCAACCCTCTACAGCTCYGTTAATGGAGCACCACTGGATCAGCATCTGCCCACAGCTCTCTTCCACCAGCATTGTGTGTTACGTGGTTGGTGCCACAGATTGTTGATCTGCTTTGGGGAGTTTGTCTTTTCTGCACTGAAAGAATAAATATTTAATTTCTTATCCTTCCCAGTGAAATTTAAACGGCTGTGCTAACACAAAGATCATACACTGCTGCCTCCTCTCTGTCCCAATTGCAAACAGGACTCTCCCCATTTCATTCTACAAGCTCACCTGTACAGTAGTGCATGAAAGGAAAACAAAGCATTTCTATATTAGCTGAAGAAGGGAGCAAAATTACAAGATTTCCAAAGTAGCCTAGGCCAAGGGTAGGATTTGTACAGCATGAAATCCCACATTTCTAGAAGGTGTATTTACATGGTGTTTGATAGACTGAGAGAAAATGTGGTCCACTCACACATCAATTTAAAATCGTCTATTATTTCAGTGGGATTTTACCTGAGATACAGTATGCTCTTAGTCAGAAAAAAAATCCTAGGAAATTATTAGGGAATTCCAAATCTATTAATGTAAAACCAGATATAAAAGTCCATTTCACCTTTGAGCTAAGCATCTGTCAGAACAGCCTTATAGATATCTGCTCTAACATTCTAACCTCAGCTATTCTGGGTSTTTAGAAAGAATGGAGATTCCACTCTCCATCATTATAAATGACATCCTACACTTCTGAACATATTAATAAATCTGTTCTTATCTATGCTAGGCCACATCAGRCATATTTGCTATACACTAACAAATCAATGATTTCAGATTATGAACAATGAAGAGATTTTTTACACCAAGAAAACCCAACACTTTTTCCCCCCACGCTGAACACTTGTGAGCTGTACCATAGTGCTAAATGTGACTCAATGCTATACCAAGAACAATGGTGACAAACTGTATAAAACCGCGGCAGTGATCGATGGTACTTCACACAATATCTGCTTTTCAGCAGCAGCATTCTAAGAGTGAAAAACTGCTTGCACAGTACCAAGCCTTGTACCAGCTCGTGGGAGTTACTGCTATTAAAAAAGGAAAGAAAGAAAATAAAAGAATTCACAAACTTTATTTTGCTATTTGAGTACGTATAAAGTCACTTTTCATGTGATGAGGAAAGCTCGCTCAGCAAAAAGGGCTGTTAACTCCGAAGACTAAAATGGCAGTATGATTGAGCTACACAATATTTTAACAGGCAAGAAAAGCTGTAAGCATGCTTTTTTCCCAAGTGTTCTTYGGGTATGTTTCTCTCAATCCACCCAGCAATCATGAGGATGAGCGAAACTACCGCTTATAGAAAAGTTCACGAAGAGCCTGAGAGCAACTCAATGGGTTACACCAGAAGGTCTATCACAGCTGTACACAGAGGATGCACACAGCACACAGTCCTGCTCACCCAAACTTAGGATGCAGCCCTGGGGAGGCAGGTGATACCATGCCTGCTTTTTGCAGGCAGAGGTTGCTCCACTGTGCCCAAGGCCAGCAGAATTCATGCTGGAGCCCTCAGCACMACGCTCATCCCAGCCGGCAAACCTGGCTAATGCCTGGCTTGGTGCTCCACTGACCTGGCACTGGCAGCCTCCACCTGGCACTTTGCTGGGTGCAGCAGCCCTGTGCCTGCTGGCAAAAGGCTCAACAATTTGTGGTTCTTGGCTTGTGTTTGCAAGATCACCATCCACTAAGCCATTTCAGAAATAAACAAAACAACTCCGCCTTGGTTTTCTCAGCAGGAAGYTTTCGTTTTTCTGCCTCCTAGGAAGTTGTGCAGACAACTCACAGACTGTAGAAAGTGCTTCACAGACAGAAAAATAAAATAGCTGTGTTAATATCATCTCTGAAAATAAAAAGTCATTTACTTCCCAGGTAAGTGCTGTATGAGCAGTTCTGCAGCCACAGATTATGACTGGCAAAATGAGAAGTCTTTCATATTCACAGTCTGTGGTTTCCCAGAAAGTTACCTAGCATCCCTTTGAAATAAGTAAATAATGCAATCTGCTTATAAAGCCCTTGCACTTTGGTTCAGTTCTCAATTTAGAATGCAGTTCATTGTAGAGAATCATGGGCTTTGCCTCTCCTGAGAAAACAGGATAACCAGGACAGTCTGACAAAGGGGTGCCACAGACTGTAGAAGTCAAATGTGCTGGAAGTAGCAGGAAAATTGCCATGTACTTCCAGATTTGTGTTCATGGCCTACTAGGATTTTTTTTCTCCCCACTGAAAGACTGAAGTACTRGAATCAAGGATAAAAAAAAWWMMAARGRAAAAAAAATCTAATTCCATCTATAGTAACAGTGAAGAATAGCTGGAAGAACACATGGCTCGTGGATACATTTCCAGGTCCCAAGTGCACCAGCAGGCTCTGCAGCCTCTTCCCACGCACTCACCTGGGAGTTCCCTGTTCAGTGTCAGCTCCAGCCCAGGTCCAGCCTGCCAGGACCCAGCTCGGATGAGACAAAGGGCTCTGGGATCCTCCCRGGTGGCTGGGCTGGAGCTTTGGCCATGGCTCCTGGCCAGGCCAGACCGGCTGCCCGTGCCCAGCCTTGTGTGTGCCCACGGCGGCACCTGCCAGGGCCCTGCCAGCCCTGGCTGCTCCTGCTGCTCTGAGGCACCTGACCCTGCCTGCCTCGCTGCCACCCTGTTCCCAGCTCAGCCCAGGCCACTCCTGCTGCTCCCAGCATGAGAGCAACCAGCTGGGAAAAGCAAACTCACTTAATTTTGAGCTCTCATTTACTATCTTTGGCTTATTGCAGGAGGGATTCAGCCTCAAAATATCCCTCTGAGGTATACCTCAAAGGAATTTCCCTCTTAGCAGCAAAAAAGGCCCATTGTGGACAGTACTGCCTGAGAAACAAGTGGRAAAAAAAATCAAATGCATGCAGATTAACAGACCAAGATAAATTTCATAAAAGTAAGAAAATAAGTAGTTGATAATCAGGACAAAAACTTGCAAAAGTCTCCAGCTCTGACTGCTTGCCCTTCAGAAAGTATCATAAAGAGGCATTTATTGAAACAAATCCCTTTTTCCCACCCAGATCTCCTGACAATTCTTTCTGTGACAATAAATAAGACAGGTCTATYACTCACCCCATTTTGGATTTTCCAATTTTCTATTCTGGCAAGGAAAATATTTCTCATGTACCTGAAAGGAATAAAATTAAGGCCCATATTCTTTGCAGGTAGCTGATACAACTTTGGTGAAATCAGCAATTGCCAAATTATCCTACACTTCTACTGATGGCACAAGCAGCATGTTGCAATCCATATTAAAAAAAGAGAAAAAATATAGAGGATAACTTGATAAGGAGCTATACCATGACATTATCTGAGCATCTATTCTTTTTCATAGAAGTCTAATTTATCATTTGATACAGTTTGACTAGAAGATTGCAAGTTGAAGTCATGCTGCTCACATCTTTCTCTCATTGCCAGGTCTGTCACACATAGTAAAAGGTGTCAGGCTTTCTGAACACAGTAACAGTTAACTTACAGAATAGTTCATTACTTAATTACCGCACACTTTGTATGSTCCTCAGAAGCTGCATGGGGCTAGCTAAATAGCTACCATCATCATCACCACAACTAACCAGCAGTTAAAACTGCATCATCTGCAGCCATTATTCTTCTGCTTGCACTGCAGTATAGATTTGTTACTTTTTAAAGATTATTTTGACTGGTATTCAAGTCAGTAGGAGACACTTGCACTTATGTGAGTGGCAGGACACCCAGCCAGCCACTCACAGAAGTTCAAGTGTCTCCTACTGACTTGAATACCAGTCAAAATAATCTTTAAAAAGTAGCGAATCAGTTCACATGAACTTCAGCATAATTTAGCTGATGTAATTAGCAGAAGCTGGCTTACCTGGTGACAGACCAAAGGCAATTCCCTTAATAAATACAAACCCTTAACAAATGAATAAATGTCAGCAAAAGGCAAGGGTGGATGTACTGCAACGCAGAGGCACCACATCTCTGGGGTGCTCACCAGGCTTCTTGCCGACAGTGAAGTTTCCCATGTGGCCAGACACAGTTTCTCCAGCAACATCTACACAAACATGAGCATTAATAACTTGGAGGTAACTGCAGCATTATGCCTGCAGAAGGGCTTGCTAAYTAGATCAAATATGCTTTAAATGGTAGCCAGAAAAGGAATGGATATGAAAATGAAATGCATTTAAAAGGGTCAGTGATTCTATGAATAGAAATTTATTCAGAGGCTGTCTTTTAATGTTCTGCAACGCAAAACAGATCAAACAAGGCTGTGCTTCTGAAAAACACAACATTCGATGAATACCATGGCACTTGAATGCTGACTGGAGAGATGCCAGTGATATCAGAGAAGCAATGTCTTTTTCTCCTCTACTGAAACACTCTTTGCCCTATAAAATAGCTAAAAAGTCTTTAAAAAATGGTTGAGAGGAACTCTTTTATCTCTGACTAASCATACGTATTGGGGACTATGTGCTTCATCCCCCTTGCAGGAATTACACAGTATCATGATTCAGAACTAAGCTGATCAATCCCTGGGAAACATCCATTGTTTTGTCAAAGCATTCCTGCATCTATTTTACACAAATTCAAAATTTATATAAAACAAAATCTCTGAAGAACTAAGCAGCAGCCTTAGCCATACTCCAAATGGCCAGACAAAAAGTCTGTTCTTTTCGTGTGTTCATACCAGACATATTCTTGTGATATAGCTGTGCCCATGTTATGTGTCAGGATGTGAATTCTGACATCCTCAGTCACCCAGCCTGCTCATGAAGGTTTGGGTTTTGGGTTTTTTTTACATGGGAACATAGATACAAAGGTGTGGAAGGGGAAAGTAAAGGGACTGTAAGCATGTGAATACAGGAAAAACCAGGACCTAGCTCTTGGAGAGATGGAAAATGTTGCTGGGGTCCTGCTATTTAGAGGGCTTCTTTGAATCTTGTTATTCCTCAACTTTAAAGGAAGAGAAAAACAATTGTTTGTTTTAAAAGACACACATGTAAAAATAAATCACTCACTAAGAAAGAATTCCAAAGTAAAGAAATAAATCTTTAGATTCCAGGATCAGTTATGTGCTTGATCAGCCAAATTTTCAATCCCACTTAGGCAGTGAACACTCTAGTACTGTACGTGTACAAAACAAACCAACAAGCCAAACAATAAAAGCTTTCAACCCATGACCATGGTCAGTGCGAGACACATGCCATGACCTTCAGATCCAGATCCAGGTGAGGAAGAAGGAAACATCCTATTCCCCTGCCAGCAGAAGTGTACTCTCCATAGYGCACATTTCTCTTTCTTCCCTTGTCTTGCTGCCCCATGAAGATGTCACAAATCAATTGTTAATTCCTCTTCTTTCAGCATACAATGGAATGTGTTCACCCAGAGCAATCAAAAAATGAAGGATCCCCAGAAGAGAAATTAAGTGTTTTCATTGTGTAGTTACTGCCCCAAAATGCCTCCCTTTTTGAAGAAAGCTTTTGCACCAAATTGCTTTTTTGGGCAAACATGGACAAGTTACTAGGAAGACAAATTCAGGCTTGTCACTGGTATGACCAAGTTGCTTTGGCAGTAAACTCTAATGGAAATCAAAAGCAAACAAGCCAACTGTATAGCYACTCTACCTTGGAATTAGGCTTTGTTTGAAATGGGGTAGAGAGAGGATGTGGAAATAAAGCAGTGGCTCAAATTCTTGGACTATTTACTTCAAATTTGACAAACCAATCCAAACAGATAAGAATGAGCTCARAAAGAATTAAAAAGTAGAAGCAAAAATCAAATTAGTGCTTAGCCAAGTGGAACTGGATGTTACAGATGCCTGCTCTTTAAGAATATGYGTCAATTTATTGATCTTGCTTGGCTGCCCTCACTGTGTTCTTACAAAACACTCACAGGGGGCACGACTGCCAGACAAACTGGAAAGGTTTAGTGGTGTCAATATTTTGCCTACCAGGTTAAAGCTCATATGCAGTCTGGCATCAAGTATTTTGACCTTCAACTCTTCAAAAAAAAAGGCCCAAACCCTGTCCAAACTTCCAAATGCCAGAAGTTGTTTTACATCTCAGAGTTCTCAGAGCGTGGTATTGACAGTGTTCATTACTAACATTTGCACTGACCAGATTTTTCTACTCCTTCTCTCCCATTTACAGTTTTTCTTTTGAGACTGAGCTGTAAATGGGAAAATACTTTAGGATATTCTGCAGAGCTCACCACTGTGCTTAATGTTCTTCATTACTTACCACACTCAGGTTGTGATCTTTTTTGATAATTTTTCCAGAGTATTTAAAACTCCCTTCAGGTATTTCAGAAAATCCACCCACACCATGCAAATTGCCTGCTCAAGCATTTTATGTCRCTTTTTGTTTTCTACCAGTTTCATCCTCTTAACAGAGGATGTAACATGCTGCCAGTATATCAGGCACATTCACCTGGCTTTTTGGTTTTGGTAGGTTGGTTTTTTAAATCTGAAGCAAGATATTAATCCATAGTACTTAAAATAATTCAGAGAAAGGAAAAAAGTTCAGCAGTAGATTTAGACATTCAAAATACTTCTCTCCAATAAACAAAATCTCAGTGGGACCCTGAGAAACCTGGCTGTACTAAATACCCTCTGTAAGATAAAATAAAACCAGCGCAGCTTCCCAACCTTCCTATTCCTCCTTGGGACCACAGTTATGCAGCAATTTGTTGCCATGTAAATAACCACTTGCTTTTGGCCTCATTATCATATGTTTTCTTCTCCACCAGGAGAAAATAAAGAGTGTAAAGGGAGAAATGCGTGTGTCTTCTACTCAGCAGGAACATCAAATCAAGAGTCAAATTTATACATTCCCATTTCCAGCCTCTGGCCCTTCAACAACGCAAAATCCAACAAACTGTGTGTGCTTCCTGATTATAAGCAGCTCAAAGCCAACCATCACAGCCTATTCTACTGGGATAGGCTGAAAGCAGAAGGAAGAGCTACTGAGATTCCAGACACAGTAACTGGTCATATCTGAATCTAGGGCAAAGGCTTAAATGCATTCCCTTTCCTAAAATGTACAGATAAACCTGAAATTATAGATAAATAGTACAAACACAAAAGTAAAAATATGTTTCTTATGCTGGCAGCATTAAACTAATTAGCAGGGAGAAAAGGGGAAAAAGAAATACAACAACAAAYCAGTAGAACTCTATAATGAGAATATAAATATTACATTGAGGCTTATTTCTGTAGGTGAGAATTAGCAATTTTGCTGAAGATCATATGTTTTTTCTCCTGAGATTTTATTAAGGCATGGGCACTGCCCAGCAAAACATGTAAGCTCCAGATCTTAATTTTAAATTAATGCAATTTATGATCTTCAACTTTCATTCTTCTTTATCTAGAAGGAAAAGGTTAGGTGATATGACAATCCCAGAAAACACAGAATATATTTGTATTTATATTCATTTGGCTGCTGACTGTGCAACACTTGTCTGTCATACAAATACTTGTTTGCACAAACACATGCACAACATAAGAAAGCCTCAGTTTTGTTATTAGTTTTCAAATTCAAAGAAAAGACAAGACATCCTGTTGTGGAATATGTCTCAGTCTTGACTAGAATTTGTTATTGCAGCAGAATGGCCTCAACAGCCCCAAGCAATGCTATTATCCCAGGTCATCTCATYAGTATTCATTTGTGCAAGGCTGGAATATTTACTGGTATGTGGCTTGCAGTGTCCCAAATTCAACATTTAAAAATCAAAAAAGGAAACATCTAAATTACTTCAAATTGACTCGTAGCATAYGGATCTTTTTTCTTTTTCTGATGATCAGGGATGAGAGAAAAGAGATAGATGGGCTAATATTATTTAGAATGTTTGTGGGAACAACCTGGTAAATCATCAAGAAGCTCACCAGGAGAACTTTGTGCATTTGTTGGTAGAAAAGATGCTAGAAAGCAGCTGAAGTAGTGAGCCCTGGCAGTAAAGGAAAACCACAAAGAGGAGAAGAGGATAAGGAAGAAAAGGAAGGAACCAGMCAGATGGAAGGATGCAAAGACAGCTAAAGAAGATCTGGCAGAAACCAATGGATCAGCAGGTGAGAAGAAAATATGCTGAGAAAAACACAGGGGAAAAAAGCCTGGTGGTAAGCAAAAGCAGACAACAGCAGTAAAACAGTGTAGTCACACAGAAGGAATCAGTCACAGTAAGAAGGATGACCACTGAGCTGGGGAAATGACCCAGGGCATAAGGAAAGCACAGCCCATGGTACAGGTTCTGTTTGCAACAGGAGGATCTGTAAACTGCTTTAAGAAAAAACCAGGAATACCAGACAAGTGACTGGGGGAGGGTAGGGGGGATGTATTAAAAAAAAMCCCACCAGTCAGGTTAAAACACAAAAAAACTCAAACTTTTGCAGCACCCTTTTCCACTAAAACCAGGGATCTGGCAACAGATCAGGCAGCATTTCTCGACTGCCAAACCAGTTCAGCTTGAGATAGTAACTACAAGGTAACATAAACTCTGACTTTCCTCCTCARAAAGAAATCATAGCAACCAGTGACCCTATTGTGCTTTGTTGTTGCATAATTGTTAAAGAAATGCTTTCCGATGYCCTGTGAGAGGGGGTACTATCTCGAAAGCTCAAAGGGATTGTTCATTTGATCACTAAGCACAGTGTTATTCCAGCCACTCATGCATGCAGAGAATGCCTCTATTCTTATGTTYCCCTGAGAGTTGAGGTCATCTGAGATATGTTGGCTATCACATATAAAGGCTGAGGTAGAACTGCTGGCAGGACATTTTAAATTAAGTATTTTGACAGACCTGGGATTTCTCTTCTGCCTTTTCAGACGAACTCAGCAACCAACAAGCTAATTTAAAAGGTGTTAGGATACAAGCAACACTTTAGTTAAGAGTTCCAGCCTTGGAACCCTGTGTGCTGAATGGTGAAGCAGTTTTAAAAATGTCAAAACAGATACAGATGTGTTTCTAATCACAGATCCATCTGTCTCTCCCCACAGCCTTAGGCAGAAACCTAGAAGTGCCCTTGATCCAACATTCTCAGCACAACTAGATACTGACATATGAGGGGGAAAAAACCAACCAAACAAAAAAACAGCCAAACAAAAAAACCCCAAAAACCAAAAAACAAGACAAACCCCCCCAAAAAACCCAAACCCAAACAAAACAAAAAACCAAACCAAAACAAAACAAAAAAAAACCCAACAACAAAAAAAAACCCAAATCCCCAAACAAACCTGCCAAGAAACTACACTTCAAAACACAAGGAAAATCCCTACACTCAAAACCCAAACACTAGGCTAAGAAGCTGCACACAAAGRTAATGTAATTAGGAAAGGATAAGATTATTCCATTCTGTCGTTTTCTACAGTCTCCCATACAAGATTTATTTCTTACCTCTTAAATTTTGTTTTATAATGTTCCATTCAAGTCACATCCTTGTGATGCACTTCAATGATTCTTGAATTGCTTTGTTGAAAACATTAAGTTGTTTACCAGTAATCTCAAAAATGAGATGCTCAGCCTCTTATCCACAGATGTGTTAATGTAAAAAAAACCCAAACAACAAAACAAACCACCTCTGATTCACGCCACATTAGCACAAGCAGCATATAGGCAAGAACTCCAACTGGTTCTACAGAAATCTACAGAAAATTATACACTTTCCAACTTCCACACTTCAGAGCAACAAGGAAATGGCCTTTGCATCTCCACTGTGTGCACATTACTGTTCTCTGAACTAACACACAAAYCAGCCTAGGAATTAAACAGATGAATGCATAGAGCACAAAAGGACATAAATATGCTTTATCAAATTCCTCCCCTAATCCAAGTTGTAATTTTATCTTCTCCCCTGTGGAAGGCACAGCTTACTAGCATGGTTACTTATTTTTGTGTATAAATAATATCCTTAAAATAAATGCACTATTGCAATCACAACATTTTAAGAACATCTGAAATGTTATAAACCCCTACACTCAATGCAAATTAACTGCAATTTGCAGAAAGACATGACTTCATTAGCAATTCTACAAAGAAGAAATGTTAGGATATTTCACTCAGATGAAAATGTCACTACTTGCACAGATTTTTTTATWTAGTATTATAGATAAAGAAATTACAACTTACCAACATTCTGAGATCATCCAGATCCCTTTTTATTCTCTAATTAAAATAGCAAATAAAACAACTAAATAAAAATACCAGAAGTACCAAGTATTTATATACTCCCTCAATGAAAATGAWTCTGCTAAATTAGAGGGGTTATATTTTTACTTAAATCAGGATATTTGAACTATGAATCTTGCCTTTAAAAAATACATGTCTTTATATTGCAGTGTTGCATTACAATTATATCAAAACAAGCAAACTAATAGAGATGGAGGAGAAAATGCTCTAAATTCTAAGTAGCTCCTGATGTCCAACTATCTTATATTCTGACTTCTCCCACAATTCATTCCTGATAAGGAACATGATTAAAATACTCTGAAAATAGACAAGGAGTTGGCTGGAAAAGCCAGGGATTTGRACATGCCAGCAGTGGTCAGGTGTCRCAATGTCTAGCCAAAGCAGTGTGTGATTTTAAATAACATGCTGATTTCAARACATTCCCTTCTGTTTTCTTGAGGGGCCAGCTCCACAGCCTCCTTTTTCTTATTTTCTTTTTCAATGGAATCTTGACGTTAATTTGCAAGAACATTTCAGCCCCAGAAATCTTCTAGTAGGTACCTTTAGGCAGAGCTAAAAAGGATCTTTTTACATGAGAACTAAGAAAATATATAAAATCATATTTTCACTGCAGGAGACATTTTTAATCAGCATATACATGAAACAAAAATAACCCACAGCTGGAAATGTGTAACTCAGAAACTAGAAAGACATTTGTCTCTCCTCATAATTATTAATTATTCAAAATCGAGCAACAAATTGCAAGTCAATATAAGAAGACTGTTGGGCTGAAGAGAGGAATGGTTTAAACGCTTGCCTTCAGGGAACAGTCACTACTGCAGAGCTGTGTTGCCCCAGGTGTGGCACTGCAGCTGTAACCCTGCCAAGAGCAGCAGCAGCAGCATTCAGAGAGGCTGCTGGTGAAGTGCACATCCACAGAGAATAACTGCGCTCTTGAGATTCTGCTGCTGAGTTCACCCAAATGGAAAAGGCTTTATCAGGAAACTACAGTTAGTCTAGAGCAATTTGGTCCTTGTCGTACAGTCAAGAGCAAAATATTGCTTGGTGTAAAAGCAGTTTGACTGGCAAGGAAATGCCTGTCCTCAGAAAGGGAATCAGCAGTAACAGGTGCAGAGCAACCCTGTGATGGTCTAATGTTTATAGATCAACAGGCTCAGTGAGGTCCTCAATCCTCAAAAGGGTGCTCCTGCAGTAAGAATAGTGACTGAAATAATGCTGGGAGGGAGTCTGCATTTGGATTATGGTACTTTAGTAATATAGGAAAAAAAAAACAACCCTGTGTACCATGAAAATAATGAGAGCAGCTGAAAAGGAAAAAGAAAAATCCCAAGCATGAATGCATTTAGAAGTCTTAACTCCCGGGCTTCTCACTTTCAGAAAATTCCTCAATTTAATCTCAGTCATCACTCMATCCCACATAATGAAAACAGGCCACTAAATACAAATTACTACAATCAGGTGAGCACTGATTTTAAAATAGATGCCAGATTTATTGTTGGTSGCATATGGAAACAGAAGTCACATCTCTCTGCTGGAGCCTAGGGGAATTTATCACAGAAGGAAAAGTAACAAACAGTTATTTTGCCCAACCTTCTCATTTTCGCTTTAAGCCCAGATYCACCAAAATATCTTGGCCAAAATCTAGATAGTATTTTGAAGTGTTAATGCATGTTCTCAATTCTACTGAAATCTAGTGAAGTTCCTCTATTAATTTTCACTTATTATTGTCCCTCTGTAGGCTGTGCAGCTCATGATGATGTTGGCCAGCCACTGATCCCTCAAAGCAAAGCTGGAAAAATTTGGTGGAAAAGGAAGAGGGAAGCTCTCATTTTTCAGGGGTTTTAACATTTTTTGGTTTTGAGTTTTATTTCAAGCATGAATTTGAAACAAATTTGCCTTCAGATCTTCATATGGGAATTATATACTCTGAAATACAACAGTAAAATTATTTCAAGAAATTTTGGCAAATAAATAACAATAAATACACTTTCAGAATTTTTATTTAATGCTGAATAAAAATGCAGAATTTTTAWTTAATTTTTATTTAATTTCATAATAATAGGGCACTCAGGCTTGTTGTATAATTTGTATCCACACATCTACTCCCTATTTTGTAATCGATTTCCTATGTTGACAAATGCAGAARGAATGAAGATACTACAGCAAAAAAATCTTAAGACCAAACAAGAGGGTCTTGTGGCCACTTTAAGGATGGTCAGTTCATACACAAGACTGCACATGGTACACAAAACAAATGGTAGCCTGAAAGTAAGTAAAAAAGAACAGAATAACACTACTGCCTGCTCCTGTCATAGCCTTACCTGAAAAAGTGGCAGACTTGCACATTTCAGACCTGATCAAAAAGTGAAGAAAAAGGTGGCAAAAATGTATCATGTCTATACCTAATCCTGCCCAAAAAGGCTTTCCATAAAATTCAGTTCACTCATGGCAATGAATGTCAAAACTGCAATTAAAACTTGGCCTATCTGTTTCGGAATAAAATTATCTGCTACTCCTGTTTGACTTCGGGCTGCAAGACATCAGGAGACCAGAAAATGGAAATACTGCCTGCCTGAAGCTGCCCCAGTGGCATGCTCAATGCCTGATATGAAAGACAGCTACCCCAAACCTGCTGGCTGAGCTGACGGCTTCAGGCACCACAGATCAGCATCTTCCCTGGTAGGAACTCAGGCACAACCATAACCTTGGTAGGAACTCGGGCACAACCATAACCTTGGTAGGAACTTGGGCACAATGATAACCTTGGTAGGAACTCAGGCATAGCCACTGCATGGCTCTGTTAAAATCAGCAGAGCTGCTGTGCTGAAGAAGCAGGAGGTCCCCTCAAGGTAAACAGAGTCACCACATCCTTATAAACATTCAGGGAAGCAGGCTTATTTGAAAGAAATAAATATTGTCAAATGTCAAGTATTCATTTTAGAAGCATCGCTATTTTCATTTTGTCTCCACTGAGTCCAATGAAATGAAGTCTCTTCATTGTAACATAACATGGTGGCTTAGTTAAATGTTCCAAAACCTGTCACTTTTGTTTCAGAGCCCATTCTTTCACTTTTCCACAAGCCAAGGTTAAAATAAAATCCTGTAACAGATATTTCAGAACAGAAATGAGAACTCTTGTGTAAACTTTCTTTTATCTGTAGATTGCTTCTGTTGTAGTCACTTGAGATAAACATATTTAGAATTCTTTTTTTGCAGTCCATGTATGTGTTTAAACGACTGAGTTTAGTCTTTAGAATGCTGATTTTTACTGCAGTCCTCCTGCAGCAGATTAATAAGATGCACAGCAGAAATTTTAAGATGTTACAGCAAGAACCACCAAARAGGAAAAAAAAAATCACAAAGGACGACAGTTACTAGAAATCACTTAAACTAATTTAAAGTTTCTGTTTTGATGGAAATGTTTGTATCCAGTATAAAAATGGTTCCTTCCAATGAAGTGGAACTATTAAAAGGACTAGAGAAGGCCAAGTTTTTCACTGGCAACAGGGCAGGGAAGCATAGGGAAGGCTCTAGAGAGGGAGCCTGCTCTGAACAGCGCTGGAAATAAAGAGCAGCATTATCATGGCTGTTCCCTGCTCCCTGCAAGGCTTGTGAGCGACTGCAGTCTTGTCGCCACCAGGATGTTTCTGTACAAGTACCAGTGTGTGCACACCAGTAAATACTGGCCCTTTTCACTTCTATTTTCCTCATCAAAAATGGATTATCTCAGAGGTGAATTTCTGCTCTGTTCCTCCTTGTCAGCACTTAAAGGGCCACTGTCCCACCCCTAAAACTGAGCTATTGCACAAGTGCTGCCGAGCCATGTGTTTGAAGGAGTTAAGCCAAAGCACAGTCAGCCTCCTCCAACAAATGCGTAGCAGAAAGCCACAGCTTCAAGTATGGATTGGATTTCCTGCCTGACATGGYACTGGAGCCTTGGAGTTCCACAGAGCTCCAGGGTACAGTGATGGGAGTGCCAAGGGGAAACTGACAAATGCCAAGTCCTGCACATTTTCATTCACTCATTTGAATTCTGTGTATTCCTTCTTGCTTTCATTCTCCACCACCATCAGATCAATTTTCAGTCCTGTGGACACAGTTGCAAATGCCATACATGAGGCTGAAGCACAATTTAGATTAATCTAGCATAGGAATAAAAATATTTTGTCAGGGTCGCCACCAAAACAGCCTGTATGGGGTGTTTACAATTACTGTCATTCTCTACTTTCATAATCCCTTCACAGTGGGCTTTTTGCTGCTTTTTGGCTCTCTTTCCAGAGCTACACCCATCACACACCCAAGCTGATATTTTCACAGAACTGCTGCTGGACAAGAGGATACAGCTACAGTGGCTCTCTCCCTGTCTCTCCATACTCTTTGGGCATCAACCTGAACATAAAACCCTCAGGTTTTTCCACACTCCAGACCAACCCCTTAAAGTTGCAAGGACAAGTCAATGGATTTTGGATTTTTAAGCCCAATTCACTATCTTTATAATTTTGGCAAAGTCAGTAGAGCTAATTACAGTACCATGAGGGAACATTACTTAAGGGGGGTGTGAGTGGGAAGTATCATTAAGAAATACAACCCAGAATTTCTTAGGCCCATCRGATCCTGGCAAGGAATTGGAATTTCACCCATTTAACAGCACACTGGATGGGAAGCATCAACTTAGCACAGAGCTACTGTATTTCTGAGGGCAAGATATTTACCTCTGCATCCCCTTTTCCCCCCTGGTTTCTTTCTTCTGCATTCAGAGAAGAAAAAATTTGTGTTTGGATATGTCTTTCACAATGTGTGCTATGGGCAGCCTAATGGGGGTCAGACACACAACTAAAGGTAATTATGAGGTCCAGACCATCAACAAAATGCTTCTAACCAGGGTAACTGACTACTTAAAATCTGAGAAGAATCCACTATTTTAGTAAAATTTTTTGCCATAGGACATTATTCTGGCTCAAATTACCTATTAAGGATTTTATCTAGAAATTACATAATGAAATTCCACAGTTTGTATTGTGCAGGAAGCCCAAGTTGATGGCTTCTGTATGATTTATTTTTTTAAAGACACAGAAGTATTATCAATCTTAGCTGCTGTTTTCATATTCTCTTAATGTATGGTACAAAACCTCCTCCTAGTTCTCTTCTAGCCACTGCATTAAWAAGTGAGTCATGTTGTAATTAAAGTTTAATGACAACATCTGTTTCAGCTAACCCAACAGAAGAGTGGCTGGCCCACAGAGAACTATTCTGCTTCTTCTTTCACTCAAACCAGAACTGAGTGGTTATTCAGCCTCAAAAAATYGGAAATGGGACAACAGCAACATTTCAACTCCTTTCCCCAAAATAAGGATCTTTCAGAAGCACTTTTAATTCATTTACAGATAAAATCCTGCCTTARCCCAACTGGATGGTACATAAGGATCAGTGACAGAGAACACTAAGGRCTTCTGTGCACACAGAATACTCTCTTGGGCTGCAGCCTGCTAACAGGGCAAAGATGACAAAATCCACTGGGCAAGGAGCAATTTGTTTCATGGCTAGCTGATTAGCCAAAAGCCTGGTATCACCACCCAGCAGCAWGTGACATTAGACCACCCTTGGAGATCCTCACTTTTACATTTGGATACAATGCTTGGTCTGGATAACAATAGGATGGTAAATGCCTATTGTACTTCCCCCCATCTTGCATACAGACTCACTCTTACTGAATAAACAAGGCGAAAAGAAATCACCAGCTCCAGTACACTGTACAGCAGGCATTAAAATAATGAATAAGTCATTTATTGTTAATGTGCTGATTAATTACAGCAAGCACAGCCCACCATTGCTAAAAATACAGCAGGCATCACTGTCTCAGCTCCACGCCTATGCTAATGACCCAAGTAACAAATCCAGTCCCTATGACATTAGAAAAACCCAGACCCCTGTTATGTATGTTGCTTGCATGCGGTACACACAAGAAAAAAAAGAAAAATAGTACCAAATCAGAGCTGTTAAAAAATGCCCTAAAGTKCTTGTGTACTAATTTTGCAGTGCAATTTAACATCAATGGCATGCTAAAAGTAATCTTAAAGATTTAAATGATSCTACTGTAAAACACTACATTAATTAATTAATGGCATATTAACTAATTAGATGTCCAAGAGCTACCGCTACTGTTTAAAGCATCAGATTGCTGCCGGGAAATAAATAATGTTTGAATGCTACTTTTAAGCAAAGAAAAAACATAAAGATGAACCATAACCAAASMAACYACAGAACTAATATAGAAGTTGCAAATATCTATATTTTATAAAAATTTATTACTTCAAATTTTAAAGTAMCAAAAAATCCTACCAGCTGGCCAGCTGCTGCCTCTGGACTCCTACAGGTCTCTTCCCACCACAGCACTTCTCTCAGCTTCACTTGTCCATATGTAAAAACTACACACARTTTGCAGAAACCACTTTACGATATGTAAGATACACAAGATTCAGCCCTTTCCCTAAAAAAAAGATCTACAGGTAAGCATGAAATACCATTCCAAAAAAAGGAAAGCTGGGAGCTGTACCTCTGAGACCCAACAGCTTGTACAAAAAATAAACCAGCAAACTGGWTTTTTATTAAAATGTAAATCTTATTAAAATGTAAATTCTTTCCACCTCAGAAAGCTAATCCAGGGTTGCTGATGTAATTTTGATAAACCAGTGGTCACTGGATGAAAGCAGAGAGACCAAGTCTTGCAAGAAACTGGGAAAAGGAAAGAAGGTTAAGGAAAGTGGAAATAAATGGATGGCTGGAAAACCAGAACCATTACTTAGCTTATAATGAAAACGGACAGGACGCTAAATTCTCCCATTTGCCTCTCAGGCAAGAGGAAATAACTGCAACACGGTAATAACACCTATTTTAGAACCATTTGCTGTCACACCAGATTGATTTTTTTTGTGTAAGCTTGCCATTATTTTGCATTAAAGTCATAGCTCGTGTTCCACAATTGATTGTGTTTACAATGAAAGAAGCTTCCCAGTAAGGTCACTGAACTGCAATAACCCTCAGCTTTTAGCCAGCTCCTGACAGGACTGCATCACCTCCTGATAAAGGCCTTGTGCCTTCCAGCTCCTCCCTTCACATTCTGCCCCCTCCCTTTCTTAAGCAAGAATAAAAAAGCAAAAACGGGTACAGGAAACGAGTGACATCCATACAGACGTAACATACAATAATTTACATTCCCAGCTTTGTCAGTATATTCTGTAAGACCAGAATACAAATTCTTTTATTTTCTAAGACAAACTTTATAAACCATCAATAAATCCTTAGCTGAGAAAAAACCCCAAACAACAACAACAACCAAAAAAWCCCCCACCCAACCAGAAAGCCCAAACTGGCATTCAATACACAGCTTCAAAAAATTCCTATGTTTGGATGCAGTGGGACCACRGTGAGGAAGACCCACAGTGAATGTGACTGGGTCTGTCAAACCACTACAGATGAAGTCTCACGGAGAGAGAAATCCTTCATCCGGCGTGGGTTTACACAAGTCCCCACAGGACATTCTGTGTGGGACACAGCAGCAGGCATCAGCATAAAYGAGAATCAGGGTGAGTCAGGGTCACCATGGAATTGTGCTGAGTGTACATTTTCTTGCTGTATCTCTGAGCCCTGCACACAAAAAAGATACCTCAGGACGTACCCAATTCTGCAACTTGAAACAGCAGAATGGCAGATGGTGCTGAGAAAGCTCTACAATAGGATCCCTCCTTTTASAGAGAAAAAAAATGCTCCTTTCACCTCTTTTTTAGTAAAAAAATGCAAAGAACCAACAAACTGAAAACCAATCAAACAAAAAACCCCCACCAACAACGAATAACCAAAGCACAAAATCCCAGCACCAAACCCAAACAACAACAAAAACCCAACAYCTCACAGTACAACTCCAGCCACAGAGCATGGATCCCTGGAAAGCTCTAAGCCCGAAGAAAAATGGCCACATCCAGATACAATTTTTAGCCTGATCTACCAGATAATAAAGGAAACCCTTGAGTTTGAAAAGACAAAGTCTTACTCTGTCTTTCCAAGTAAGATGYTTTTTACCATGAGGGTGGTAAAACACTGGTTAGGTTAAAACACTGGAGCAGGTTACCCACAGAGGCAGTCCCATCCCTAGAAAGAGTCAAGGGTGACATTGGACAGGGTTCTGAGCAACCCAGTGTAATTGAACGTGTCCCTGCCCATGGCAGGAGATTAGGACTAGATGGTCTTCAAAGGTCCCTTCTGACTCAAAATATTCTAAGATTCTATCACAAAAAGTTAGCACACTTTGACTTTCATTGTCATCAGAAAGGGGAATACACAATACGCAACAATTCTCCCTACAAAAAAAAAATCTTGCTTGTAATTTTATGCTGATTCAACCCTCTGGAGAAAAAAAAAAATTATAAGTAAAAATCTGCATTTGTAATTTTCCAGGTTAATGTAATAGGGATTGCAGCAAAGAAAGGAAGCTCCAGTCCTTCCAGGGGTCAGAATGGCAGGCAGTTTTCCCCCCTGCTCCAGCCTGACCGCTGTAGGGTAGCATTGGATCTAATAAACTTCCGAAAATACTCTCTGTAAATAAGGCTAAGAGTGCCCTCCTGACCCATTTCTTTGAATGCACAGCACCATAGCCAGCAAATTTCTTCTCTTGCTTGGATTGAGATGTAATTCAAAATCCTCTTCTGACTACATACTAGTAGCAACAGAGACCATGTTGACTACGTGCAAGTTCAACAGAAGTTCGGGGTGAGCAAGACGTTCTAGCTCCACATCACAGATGCATATTCAGTATATATCAGACAACAGAACTCTGTTGGGTGYCACAAGAAAATCCTTTCAAAGGGCAAACAAAACTAACTCTTGTCAATTCAGAATTGCATAGTTGCAAATGCCATCACTGTGATGTCTTTTCTCTCCCAATACCCTTAYCCTTCTGCTCCATTTCTCCACTCCATCCTCCTGTATAAAAAGTTCATTGCCTTTGAGATTTAGTTCTGTGAAATATAAGACACACCTGACTTGTTTGTTTCATAAAGCAGCTGGTAAAATGTGGCTTCATTGCTGGCGAGGTCATTTCATCTATACCCCAGTCTAAAAATAAATATTAAAGAGAAATGCAAAAAAGCCTTCTGGAATGGTAATTCCCAAATTTAACCCATACAGAGAAGAACAACAGGAAAATGAAGGCATTTATGTGTGTTCACAAGTGTCCCTTTACAGTAGTGGATGAAACCTTGCTTGAATCTACAAAGAATGCTACCAGATCCAGGCAGACTTAAAAAAGAGAGCCCCACAGTTGGTTCCTTACCAGTGTGATATTTTCAATTAATAATTAATGTGTTTACTTCCAAAACTGGARCCAGCTGATAGAGACTGCAGAAACCACATTACTCTGAAAGGAAGTATTTTCAAAAAAACCCTATTCAAATAGTACAGCTCATCAGGTATATTCTGTATAACAATCCTTAGCAACTGCATCTATTCCATGCTGTCCACGGCAGAAAGTTCCCTTATCCTGCAAAGTCATTATTGCCCCCTGGTCCACGCCAGCGCTAACCCTGGAGAGCGAGGAGACAWGCACAAATCGAGAGATTTCTGCCTCCTTTGCTGAAGAGTCCTGGAGCTGGCAGTCCAGGCGCCCTGGTGGCTGCCAGGGGCTGGCAGCTGCTGCCACCGGGTGGTTTCAGCGGCGAGGGACAGCCAGCGGTGCCGGGGCACAGCCCGCGGTGCCGGGGCACAGCCAGCGGTGCCGGGGACGCGGCTCCTCCGGCGCCCGCTGCGCTGCCCCGCACCAGGGCAGAGAAGGCTCTCAGGGGGGGCTGCCCTCCTCAAAGGGGGCTCAGGGCTGCTCTGCTGCCCGTGCCAACCCTTCTGCAGGGGGTGGCATTGCCCAGAGAAAGCGAGGGGAMAAATAAAAAAGTCGCAAGAAGATAGTGATGTCCGTGAAAAGGGACGGCTGAGCTGCACCCGCTCAAAGAGACTGGAGGCTATTAAAAATTCTTCAGAAGAGGGATTCTAGTCAAAGCTGAAGATATAAATTAACCAACTATTGGTGCATACTTGATGCTTGGTATAATTAGCATCACTGAGGAAAAAGAAAGAAATGAGGGATAGCTTGAAATAGATCAAGCCAGAGGGAGAATAACTGAGCAGGCTCTGTAATCATTTAAGTCACAGAACAACAAATAACTCACCTAGGGAAAACTGCTTCAAGCTTATCCTTTATCCCTATAAGATGTAAGAGTATTTTAAGAAATTGTCCAGAASTCCAGGGAAAGGCACATACAGCAGTCATTCTCAAGACAACATGAAACTTGTATCTATCAAAATATTCTCCCTGATTCTTACCACAGTGGTTTCATTTGCACCTTCAGTCCACTTTGATTTACTCAACTGGCCAGGTTTAGAGAAGATTACAGAGTCCATTTACACCATATTTCCTCTTTTTTTATTCCCATTTTGACCTAATCTTAAAATCAAAAAAGCCCCAGACTGTCATTTGCAAACTAGTAGGAAGGTTGATATAAGATACTGTAATCTGACTGGTTTTGGAGTTGGAAAGAAATTTTCCTCCTTGTTGTGTYGAGTTATCAAAGGCTGATAAGTGTCTTATGTTAGATAAGCAGCTCAGTTCACAGATTTGAAACATGGAAATATTTAGCAGTTTGTTAGTAAATCATTAGCTTTAAACAGCACATAGAAACTGCATGTTGACTTTCTTCAAGGAGTTAAAGCATTTGTTGATCCAGGGTATGGATCACTGGATGGTGAGTTTAAACCTACCAACAAKGAACTTCATTCTTAATTCCCATCTTTAAACACACAGTTCCCACATGGACCACAGGCTTAACTACTGGCTTAGCCCACTGGTAGATGGGAGTAGTGATCCAAATATACAGAGGGTTTAAATGCCTGAGATTTTGCTGGTAGAAAGAGGCAGATGGGGATCTCCTTGCTTTGCTGTCTCCACCCTTCTCACAGGAAGAAAACAGAGATCTGCACTGAGAAAGGACACAGTGTTAGATGCACATTACACTGTGCCATGGGACTTTGCAACCAGTAATACAGGATCTACTGCAAATAACTGGCAGAGCAAGTGGCAAAGAAATGAGGTAATAGCCTCAGCACCCACTTAGTAAAGTTGAAAGCTAGTTCTAAAGTCCACTTGTGGATTCATCAGCCACTGGCACTGCATGATCAGTGCTAGAAATATTTGTACCAGGAATTCAGGTTCATGTGCCAATCACACTGTATTATCTCACTGAGAAAAGATGATTTTAAATGGTTTCCATTATTAGTAAGAAAGACTAATTATTAATTCTTCATGCTCCATTCCTTTTGTACCTTGAAAGAAAAAAATCTTTACTGTATTCAAAAATATTTCACTCATCCAAAAGTTTTCAAGCTAGTCAGCCCTAGTAACATCCACATGATCATCCTTGCCTTAACTTCTCCTGCATTAATGTTAGACTACTGCTTCTTCATTGGAGTTCTATTAGCATAAAATCAACCTTAAGTTGTAACAATAAGGTTCCCCCTCTCAGGAAAAGGTTCTTCACACAGCAGGTGGTTGGGCACTGGAACAGGCTCTGAAGRGAAGTGCTCACAGCACCAAGACTGACAGAGTTCAAGAAGTGTCTGGACAATAATCTTAGGCACATGCTGTGATTTTGGGGKGGGCTCTGTGCAGGCCCAGGAGCTGGACTCAATGATCCTGATGGGCTCCTTCCAACTCAGCACATTCTATGATTTCCTGTCTCTTTTCCAAAACTCAATGAAGAAGAAAAGGTCAAATGTGGCTTTCAGATCAAATAATAAAAATATCAGCAAGACCTATATGGAGAGCAGGGAAAGGATTCACAGAAAAACACCGAGAGAAGCTCCTTTAAAATTGAGGCCTCCAAGAATTCTCAAAGGTCACCCAGTCYATCCTTCTGGCACAAGATGATTACATCAGTTTAGACAGTTACTTGTCTAACCTGTTTTTCAAGGCCTGCAATGATGAATCTGCACACTTTCCAGATGATGTATCACAATGCTTTAGTATTTGTTTCTGTATTTCCCCTCCTGACACTTGATCACATCTTTCTTTCTGCAGTTTTAAGAATTCATTGCTTATCCTCTCCATTACGGATGGAGAAAAGTTTATCTTCCCTTACTGCATAAACTTTTCATTTTGTTGAACACTTGGAGTCAATCTTTCTTCTCCTCAGAGATKATTTGTTTTGGACTGCTGATCCCTCTTTGTTTTCTACTTGGTCCTTTCCTCCATCTCTCCAGGTCTTTGTGGGACTGTGCAGCCTGCACTCAAATGCTGTACATCAACATTAAGTAGATCACCACGTCTTTGTGGGAATTCCCTTTGTGCTAACACTTCAAATAACATTTTCAACTTTTTGCAGTAACTCACCAAATACTTCATTGTCCTCTGATGACTGCTGTGTCAGTCTGCCTGCTTTTGGGCTCTCCTTGGCTGCTTCCTCCACCTTGGTTTCAGCATTCTGTAAAACAAACATTTACTGAGATTAGTCTTTCTTTCACAGCTCTCAAATAGAAACACTCTTCAAACTTYGTAACTGCATTCCTAATGAATACATGTGGTTTTGTTATCTTTGCTACACATATGTGGTTCTGCAAAATATTAAGGAAAAATGCTCTCAGAAAAATCATTATTTTTCTTTTGAGTCTGTTTTAATCTGAGTCAGTTGGAGAGAAAAGATGTTTAAATAAGAGAGATATCAAACCATAACAGATTAGCAAGTTTCCACCTTTCCTCCTCATATTTAGTTTTATTTCTATTGACATATTCCATGTTGACTTAGTGAACCAAGAGATCAGAAGATAATACACAAATATTTCTCCTTATAGAGGAAAGGCAAGTGAGCTAGAGCTTCAAGTCATTAACCAATTCCTGTACTTGACCATTTAAAGCATAAGGACTTACCTATTTCTGAAAGAAATTTGCCAGTTAGCTACCTGGCATAATTAGAGATAAATCAACAGCTTTGGCRCTTAACTTGCCAGAAGTTAAAACATTTAATTCCCTAGCTAGAAAAGTCTGAGGAAAACATAAGCTGTGAAACATTGAGTTTTAAATATTTATATTTCTACTTAAGAAAAAATTACTCATGTTTTAAAAATGTTTTACTTTAGTACTCAAGAGAAACATATACACAAGCTTACAGCAATGCACACAGTAAACTGCACAAGCAGTCAGCTTTTGAAAGATGGATATGAAATGACTGATACAATATTAAATATTACTGCAAAGAGTTGACTAAGAGTTGGGGAAGGAATAAAAGAGAAATGTTTTATGCCTATGCKTTTTGAAGGATACATATTGCTCTATTCAAGTACATGCTCATTTGGAAGACTTTGTGTGATGTTTTGAGAAATACAATTTTTAAACTCTGACMTATATATGAAAAGGCTGCTATACAATCTGTTCATGAAAAATTACCATCTCTGCTCTCAGAAACATAGCAGACTTTCAAATTTCTCCTATTTCCCCATATTAATAACAATAGGGAAGGTGTCAGAAAATAGGCAGATTTAAGTCTGTTAACTCCCTATAGAACAGAGGAGTACAAACTTAAGGCACATAAACTCAAGAGACGTTGAAGCAAGACAGAAAGAATTTTCAGAAAGAAATGAAAGATGGACCTAGCAAGCCTACTGGTGTCACATGGCAGCTGACAAGAATTGGGAAAAGCAGATATAGAGMAACTGCCTCAAAGGAACAGCGCAGGGTCTTCCTGAAGCAGGAAGGGTGTGCAAAAGTGAAAGGATTCTGCACTCCCTCAAGGCACCAAGGGAACAGAATGTGTCCCATGCAGAAAACCCATCAGCTTAGTACCTCTCAGAGCTGAGGAGGGAAGTCAGTTTTAGCAGATGCTCACCTCAGTCTGGCTTAACTAGTGTCCCTTGGGAACATGGAGGGACCCAGCCAGAAATCAGTAGTGGCTATACTGGGAGACAACTTGCTTTGGGTMAACAACTTCATGATCAGCGCAATTAACTTAAGTCCTGTCCCCAGAGACATAATCTGTCAGTTGTGCAGTGACACAGTTTGCAATGCTGTCCACTCAGACAAGGGACATGGGCTAAGGTCTGTGCTGGTTGACAGGATCACCTGCATTTAGAGGCCACTGATTCAGTAAGCTGCATCATTGGACTCAGGTTCTCCATCCTATTTTAGTTGCTCTATAGCAAGCAGCAAATCAAGTACATCATTGYTGTAYAGAGAGATGGAGAACAGCAGCCAAYTCTAAAAAAAAGCAGAAGAGGACATCTGCTACAGCAGGGTAAGTCAATACCAGAGGCAAAGAAAAACACTACAAACAGTGTCATCATGGATGAGACAAAATTAGTACATTTAGATGATCAAAAGTTCAGGGCTTTCCCAAATGAAGGGGACAGCTGAACTCCTGATCAGAGCTATTGCTCTAGGCTTGGTAAAGATGGTGCTTGTTAGCTCCATCTTTAATTGTATTTCATCATATTTAGTGTATAGTAAAGCTGGTGGTACAGGAGGAGAGGGATTGCTGCTCTTTATGCTCTTGTTCCTCTTGGGAAACAGCTGGGAGTGTGTAACCTGCTGCAAGGCATCAACAGCAGCAGCAGCAAAACACTATCCAGCACACACTCAGCTGTGTCTGGGAAATGTGTTGTCACTCCAAGCTCTTACTGGAGAGATGTTTGCATCCCTTACTTTGAAAACAGGGTCTTGGCAGTCTCAGGGAAGTTAGAAAGACTGAACCCTGAGACACTTTGGTTTGACTTAAATCACTGGAAAGAACTACACAGCAGCTGTGCTGTCTGCTCCCTGCATAAGGCACAATGCTGGTGTTGACAGATGCCAGCTCCAAGATGTTGACAGCAAAGTTCTGTGATGTATCAGCCTAAAACATGACAGTGTATGGTTGGATATAATTCTGCTTGGCATGCCTTCTTAGCCAAAATGCAAACTTTCAAAAKACTTCTTTTGATTTATTTTTTGGAAGAATCTACTCAACACATTATTGCTGGCATATATAATACTTGTATTACCAAAATCAGTACAAGACATATCCCTGCAAAAGAACAACCAATGATCCAGATGCTTCAAACCAAGCTGTATCGAAAAAAAAAGCCAAGACTTGGTSAGTTGCTTGATTCCCTTTTTCTAGGATCCTAAAAAATTAAAGCGTCTCCATCCTCTCAATCAATGAAGAGAAAAAGTGAAAACACATTCCCTTACACTGTCTGAGCTGTGCTAGAGGAGATTCTTTACCAACAGTTATAGTGTGCTTTAGGCTGGTTATAAAATAAAGGCCCTTTGTACATAAYAGTAAACACAGTTATACCCAGCTCCTTCAGGCTGAGTACTCAATGCAATTTCAGAAGCGATGGGGAAAATAGATTTCTTTTACAGCATCAGTTCCCAGGAGAGTAGATAGTACCTGATTTTAGCATGAAATAAATATTATATAGGCCTAAAATCACAAAAAACTGTCTCCCCCAAAAAACATCTCCYTGACTACTCATGTTCCAAAATACCATAAAATACCTAAGGAGCAAACCAGCAGCTACTGCATCATAACAGCTGGTGACAGACTAGAACCCCTTCTGTTATTTCATAAAGCAGTTTCAAAATGAGATGTGCATATACACTGAAGCWCTACATACATTAATATGTACATATAAAGCTGTTCTTGCCTCAGACCTGATAAAAATTAGAATTGCATTATAATCTGCCTCAGTTTTAGAAGATATTTTTGGCCCAACTTTCAACTGCAGCTGTCGCCTGGTGCCTTATGAGTCAGTTCACCTGWTTTCCCATTATCCACCATGTGCACACCACAGTGTCCATATTACACAGCATTTTGAAACTTTGATAGACAACTATACAAATAACCAGTAGCTACCAAAATATTTGCAGCAAACAAACAGCAATATCAAAAATCTTTGTTATATATACACCCATTAGTGCAAGAAGGGGCTACTTGTGTTTTGTTGCTATCAGTGCCTACTTAGATGATCTTGACTTACATGGGAAATACTAAGAAATCCTGAGTTACAGTACTCTGCAGGTACTACAGTGTCAGGCCAGGTTAAAAACTGCAGTGAGGCATACTGCATTTACAGAAGCAGCTAAGTCCTCAAGGAATCATAGGCCTTGGAAATGGAAAGTTGTACTTCAGAGTATTCAAGCCAGCTTTTTAATTATATTGCCATTTTTTCATACTAGTTAGGAAGGGCTTGTTTCTTTTCCTTTAATCATAAAGCTGTTACTCAATGACTTAATTTACTAAGTGATAAAACTACAAAGAAAAGTTAAAACTTCTCATCAGAGATAAAATGATTATTCAAGTGTTATGTCTCAATTAAAGAATTAAAGAAATACAGAGTGAAACACAGATTCATATTGTCTGTGCTTTCATTCCTGCCTTTTACAATCTACTCCTTTTTCTTATTATTTATATTTAGCTAGCATGTTAAGATCCACTCCAATGGCACAAGTGAAAACAGCTAAAATTCCCTTTCTTYTTGGAAAAGTGCCACACAGGTATCAAAAGCTGCAGCAAGACAACACAGACTGAGTGCATCAGCAGCTGATTTGGCAGCACAGACATTTCTCCAGYTCCTTCAGTCATTCATTCCTGTCCACAGCACATTACCTTCTCTCCASAAAACCCAGCAGCACTGGGGGCATGGTTATTGATTCTTCCCCCATGCTACATCTACAAAACTAAGATAAACAGCAGGCACCACCTCAAAAGACAGACAAGAATTTCTAGTAGAKAAAACTAGATTTGACTGGCAATAAACCTTCATTTTGAATAACAGAAAAAGAGWAAGTTGTTGAAGGCAGTAACAATCTGGATAATCTGAACCATATCCATAGCAGTAGATCATACTGCTCCAGACTCAGCTGAAGAACTCTGCAAAACATTCCTGATTTTCCACTTCTGCAATGATATTCCCCTAAACCGTACCATGTAAGGCTACCTTTTATTTAATAYTCATAAAATGTATGTATGATGTTCAGGCTATAGTATACCTTCAGGACAATMTATACATTGTCTCTTCTCAGAGATAACTGATTTTCCACAGAGTTCCATGGGGAAAAAGTAATAAAAATCTTTAAAACGTTGATATGTGCTCCTTCAAAATTGTGACACTAACAGGACTGAGACAAGTATCAGTAAGTCTGTCAAATGCAGGGATTTTTCTCTAAATACCAAATACTCCTGCAATAGCAGGGCAGGATGTAAGTCAATTTTAAGAGTCATGATTTCCCAGTAATTTTCGTATTCTGCATCCCCAGATTAACAATSTTGCTGTCATAAATGCTGGAAAAAYTCCTTGTTACTTCTTATCAGACACCTCAATCAGTATCAAAATTTTTAGCTCGTCTTCATGGAGAGGAATTTCTACACATAAGCTTAACACAGTCAAACAGATGAGATGCTGTGGACYACACTTATCAGCAGCAGAAATTCATGGAATGGCAGCTGGCCCTCTTCAGGTGAGCTGATCTCTCCTGGGCCTGCATTAACAAACATGTTCAAACATATTCTTGAACTCAATCATTAGTTCTTCCTGCATATGCAGATTTCCTAAAAWCCTTTCTATTGATACAGAAACTCAAACATACACTAGCAAGCACCAGGCCTCTTGCACTGAGGGTGAATAGTCCATTTTAACCATGTCATATGGGCAGATTTGTACTCCTCAAACAAGACTACAGCCACCATTCAGAACAAGGTTACGCCAGACTGAAGCTGGGCTCGTGCTATCTATACAGCTCCAAACTCTTGTAAACATTCCAGGAGCTCCTACACCAGTTTGTTCTTCAGTCCCCATCAGCCAAAAAAAGGATGAAAATTTTATCATTAATTTTCAGTTAAAAAAAATAACTCCTTTAAACATCAAGAAAATCACAATCATTATCTCCAGTYTTCTGTTGCATCTTGTTTTCTCAGTTTAATTTTCATTTCTACAGATTTTTTACAYGCAGTTTCTAAAATGCAAGACCCACAATATCCTCTACTTCATAGTTTCGACAAAATTCACGTACATGTGTCAAAATCTTATTTAAGGTATAAGAAAGAAAAAAAWATATGACAGGGTGATGGAAAAAGAGAGGGCTAGAGTTTCCAAGGACAGTTTTCTGTTCCTCTCAGCTTCGACAGCACAGTGCTACTGCTGCTGTCACCAAAACAGAACTTCAAAAGAAGTTGCAAACAAAAGGATTCTCATCACTAAACCCAGGGTAGACCAAGGCACTTTTAAAAAGGTCTGAGATGCCTCAAACACATTATCCAGGACTTTGAAGAAATTAATTCAGTCTATTTTGAAACTTTAAAATACCAAGTAAAAAACACTGAATTCCATCTCAAAAATTTGCTCCATTCTGCATTACAGTTCCATGCAATTTTGCTATGTGCTTCCCTTCTTTTATGAAAGGCTTTTTAAAGCTACTTCTGTTTATGGAGAAGTTTCACAGAATATTCTGAGTGGAAAGGGACCCACAAGAACCACTGAGTCCAACTCAAGCCAGTGGCCTATACTGGAACTCATGACTTTGGTGTTAGCAGCACCCTGCCCTGTGTTCTTACAAACTGGGTTAATACAGAGAATATCTCACCTTTAAAAGCTCCTGACCACACTGGGCTTCTTATATTCAGCTCAGAATGTAACAGATAAAGATAATTTATGGACCTACAGTGAGCTACTAGTCAGCTTTCACTAGTCCATACAGTACTCCCCTATGCTGAGGAGTTTCAAGCATGTAATAGGAAGAAAATGAGGGATTACATTACTGTGCCCATACAAGTCACAGAGGCTGAAGGCATTTGGGAGCAAGCTGTTAAAATGACAGCATTCGTTTGGTTAACAAAACCTAAACAAAAAACAGGTCAGACAACCCTGTGCAAGATTCAAGAGGTTTGCATTAATACTGTGAACTGAAAAAAAATATATCTCAGGTGCCCTGTGGATAGGGGCAGAGGGAGCAGAAAAGATTTATGAGTGACCTTTTACTTTGTAGGTCCTCTAAGATACTGCCATGATCAGGAATCCTCCTAGAACCACAAGGAATTTGCAAAACAAGTAAAGACTAGACACAAATATGCTCTGGGTCAATATTTTCAATTTCAAGCAACTACCTTTCACTCTGTGCACATTAACCCTGAAACCATACCTAGGAAACCCAGATGTGAATCACAAAGTCAGGCAAGTACAGACAGGGCTGTGACTTGTTACTTCCTCTGCCAATCCCACCCTGGTCCTATGGGGCAAAGCAACCRTCACCACATCAGCTGCACAGGCCGTGCAGTGCCAACAAAAGACGAAACTGTGAAGAGCAGTACAAGGACCTACATCCACACTTGGGAACACAGTGAGGTTCAACAGCCACCAGAACACCTGGAACTAACRTTATTAAAGAGCATCTGGTGCCTGCTTTGAACCCAGACAGGTTTTCTACAGCTCCAACTCAAACAGCATCTGGCAGGCACACGTATTGGAAGCAGCTCTTGACCTCAGGAATCAAACAGGAGCCATAACAACACTCAAGGGACAAAATMAAAAACAGGTACTTTGGACACCAAGCAAAAGAGTACATCTCTTTTAGAAAAAGTGTTCAAGCTGATTTCCAGAGCAGTCTGAAAAGTGACAGCTGTCAATATCAATGCCTTCACAGCCCATTCATCATCTTTATCTCATCTAAACTGAGTGCAAATTTACTCACGTTTAAGCACTTATTTTAGCCACATGGTGAACAAGTGCAAATATTTCACTCTGTTTTTCAAGAAAAGGATGTGGTTTAAGTCAAAAACACAGTGTTGATGCTGCAGCCTCAACCCTCAGTGCACCTCCTTAAAAGCTTCATAAATCCATTGAACAATGTCAGTGCCTGGCCCCAGCAGACTGGTAATTTTCAAATGCCACCACATGAGGTCTTTCTGAAGGCTTGTAACAGAAATGTACAACAGCAATCCTGTTTTCATCCCAGCTAATGAGGGCACTTCTATATTCCAGCATATTGATAAAATCTGAGTTCACATATGAGGATACCAATATACCAGAAAAATATACTAAGGGTCTGATATCTATTGTAAAAGCACAACAGAGATGCAAAAATCTAGCAGCTAGGTACAGAATGATGCCAAATAATTAACAGGTGGAAAAAAAACCCAAAYCAAAGCCATTTAAAAAATAGGTGCAAAATAACAATCCACTAGCCAGGGAGAAAAGATGAGAAATATTTTGGGCCTTTTTTTTCAGGTAAAAAATGCCTTTCAAGCTCAAATATTGAACTTCTCATATCAGGTCTCAGTTTGGCAGTTTGCCAAATGAATAAAGATCAAAATGATTGTCTCATAATCAGAAATCYTCAGTCTTGAATCCTCCTCAGAGGCCTATAGAGGCCTGAGCACGGCAGTAGACCTGGTGATTTGCACCTTTTATCCACAAGAAGAGATGCAGAAGGGGTGGCAGCTGTCTGTGCGGAGCACATCTGGGAGAMTGCATCGTTCCAAAGCATCATACAGTGCAGAAGTTACCTGATGTCATGATACACAGAGGAAGGCTCCAATCCTTTTGCAGAATCCCACCAACCATGGCTAGGTAAACCTGTATTGCGGCATTTGCATGATGCTTATGGTTGTTTAAAAAAACCAAAAAATAAGAAATTAGGCCTGAAGCAGTGTCCAAATCTGGTTCATCAAACACAAGGATGGATGTCTCCAGTAATCCAGGAACAAGAGGATACTCAGTGTCTTATATAAGAAAAAAAGGTTTTAAAAAAATCAGTTAAATCCTATTTATCTTCTACATATCTTGAAGGTAGTTTGAGGGAAATATATTATAAAATGAAAGCTATTACAGAGCATCTCAGAAATATTCACTGAAAAAGTGTCAAACCTAAGAACAGTAAACAACTATTAGAGACGAACCTTTCTGCTGCATTACCAGCAAAACATCTTTTCTCGGCSCCTGGGTGTGAAAATGTTCTGGCTTTTGCAGTTCCCCAACTGACAGGTGCACAGGTATTTTTTGACAAAAACCCAGCACAGCTGACATCCTGACTCTGCAGCCGGCGTTAACGTTGTTAAGAGGAAACACACAAGGTTCCCCTTGTCAACGTAAATTGTTGACTCYACCAGCCTGCAGGAGAGAAGTGGAACATGTGACTGTGGGGGTTACAAAGAGCTGAAGCACAACTGTGCCAAAAAAACATGCGCAGCAGGAACTCAGCACCTAACGCGAGAGGTTCGCTCTGCCCAGTTCCCCAGCAGCAAACCAGGCTGCAGTGAAGGCAAAATTTCACTTCTGGTATTTTACTCCTAATTCCATTACGTGCATGAACCAGTCCTTCAGTGTGCAAAATAATTACACAGAACATGTGTCTGGGTCATTTCCTCAACAYGGATGCAGACTGGCTTTCTTCAATAATAAAAATACCTTTGTAGTGCTTTCTCTAAGGTTACAGAAAAAAGACAAAACCAGTAGACAACTTTAGAATACTTTCTCACTGTTCTACTCACAGTRGGCAAGAGATAGAACAGACTAATTCAAATCCCCTTTGAGCTTAATGAGTATGAAACACACTCTGAAACAGCTGCCAGTGAACACCAAACATGAACTTTCAACTTCTTGAATTTAATTTTCACTTTCAAGTCTCTAGCTCATGAGGGAAAAAAGCTCAAAAGCAGCTATGTAAAAAGGATTCAAAAACATTCAAAATTACATCACATTAACTCCCTAAAAACTACCAAGACCTTTTCAGTAAAATTTACTTTTATTTGCCAAGAATTAAATGYAACATCAAGCGCTTAATTTTAAAAMGGARATTTTTCAGCACACTGAAAGTGCTTTWAGTCACTTTAGTCTCTAGCCCCACRAAGTACCTTTCTAGACCAAAGCTAAGAAAAATTGTACATACAAGTTGCCTGATGCTAAAATACATTACATTTCCCTGAAARATTTGTAGGTTCAAAGAAAATTCTGACCACAGTACTCATCAATGTTTCTGAACTGTRATAAAAGAAAATTACCAGATGTTTCTTAAATTTTGTACAAAAAGGTTTTTTTGAGGCTAGTGTTGTTAAGAAAAAGACAATTTTGCCTTTTCCAAAGTGGCAAGGTATTTTGACACAGATATTCAGCTCATTATTACCATGCACTCCTGCCAAGATCCCAACCTTGTCCCATCTCCAAGGAATATGCTCTCCCTCCTGACCATACCTACAAGCTGGGCTGCTTCCAAAACTTTTTGGTCCCTCGAGGAACTGGACAAGGGGYGAAAGATGGGCTAAAAACAAACCATCTTAGTAACATGATGGGGGGAGAAAGGGAGAAAACAGAACCAAACCAGCTCTTGGGTCCAAWCCACCAGAGAGCCCCTCCCTCACTCCAGTCTGTATGGGAAAAGGTTTCTGGATGGGAAAAGAAGGTACTGTGTAACACTTGGTTGAGGGGGAAGCTGCCATGACTCTGCCACAATAGAAAATGAGGCCTTGGTCTACATGTACCTGTCTATCCACCCAAGACAGAAAATTACTTTTCCATTTCCCTGTTTGATTTAAATAGGCCAATGTTAAATGCATGATCTTGAAAGAAAATGAGTTTTATTGCTCTGTGCTCCCARAATGTGCATATGTCCTCTGTGTAGGGTAAATAAACGTACAAACACCACTTAGAAGAAAATGTTTTCAAATGTCAAGACCTACAGGGTCAATATTTACAAAATTACCAACACAACTGCATTTTTCAAAATGTAAATAAAGAGTTCTTTTCAGATAAGAGTTTGAAATGCATTTGGAGTGGAAGCAAGGGGGGTTTTTACAGTTAAGGGAAACTGCTAAAGGCACTAAACGGTTTGTGTAATTGTAAAACAGTGGTATGACATCTTTTAACTCCCACATAAGTAAATTTTAAAAAATATCAAGCAACATGTGAAGATAAGTAAAGACATCGATCATGTTATCAAGTATCACTTTATCAATATACTACTCAAAAATAGTTCTCCACTTAAGACTACATTAAAAAACCTATATATTCTACTAAAAATCATTAGAAACCTTAAGATACTAAGTTTTATCAAAAGTTTGAAYCTAATGCAGTCTCACCAGGAAAGTTAAGACACTAGGCAAAACTGAGTATTTACTTGATAGTTCATGGAATCAACTTCTGCCTTCGGCCCCATTCACCACATCATTTTATGGAATTTTGAAAAAGCATTGATCAGATTGCATATCTGACACGCCCACATCTGCACGTTACAGTCTGGACTGCATTAGACTGTAAGTGTGCTCCAGAGGAGGGCACATTTTTTCCAAGGTTTTTCTTGTCTGCACCACCCTSTGCCCTTTGTTTGCCAACCCATTCCACCACTTCCCCACTTGTCTGTGGGTTGCCATCTCTCTCTCCCTTATACTTCCTAGTTTAAAGCTCTCCTCACCAGCTTGACCAGCCTGTTGGCAATGAGACTTTTCCCTGAGTTGGTCAGATGGATTCCATCTGAGCAGTCCTTGGCCCTCAGAGAGGGACTCCATGGCTGTAAAAGCCAAATGCCCGCTGTCAGCATCAGCTGCGCCACCAGGTGATGACTTCTAGGATCCATTCACTTCTGTCCAAGCCCTACGCCCTCACTGGGAGCACCAGGGAGAAAACTTTGGCTCCTGTGCCCTTGTTCCTCAGACCCAGAGCCACAYAACCAGTCTCAGGACCCCCACACCAGTATCAAGGCTGTCCCCATATCAAGGAAGAGAAGTAGGRGGTAAGAGGATTTCACAAGCCCCACCAGCATCACCACACCACCATGGACCCAAATCTCTCCCCTAGAAGAGAAAATACATGAGATGGAAAAAAAGCATTCACAGTAATGTAGTGCACCTTATGTAATGACCCTGGATATTGATATTGATAATATTGACAAAAAGACAGGAAAGAGGGACCATTAGTTTTTAGAACCATATTAAAGCCCCTCAATGAGTCTGTTTCTCAATGTGCTTAAAGACCAGAAGTTACCTCCCCTTTCCATACCTCATCAAAGACATTACAAGTTTCTCAGAAGTATTAGTCACCTTTGCAAATATTTTTATAGATCATTTTTAGAGGTAGAGCTTGCCCAGAAACTCTCAGCAACTTCAATTCTCACATAAGTCAACCAGCAGGAAGCAACAGAATGATAAATGCTAATTTTTGACTTTAAAATCAGCTTGCAGGTCCAGCTACCTCTTCAGAAAGCCCCAATACCATCCCAGAGAYTTGTTCATCTGATATCCAACTACAGGCCCAAATAGGGATGACCTTTCTTTCAGCARCCCACTGTAAGCCTTTCAAGTATAAATCAACTTCTAACTAACAGATAGCTGTTGGTACATAAATGGTACATAAATAAAACTACTTACTAGAACACAGAGAAATAACCCAAGAGATATTTCCTAAGAAACAAAGAATATACAATGAAATGTATGCAATACTTACCTGAATATTTTTTAAAGAGCAACTTCAAAACAYCTATTAAAATTAATTTATAGTTTTGCTTAAAACACTTGCAGAAAGCACAATAAGGATCTCTTCCTCAGTTTTCCTAGTTACCTTAACAACCACAAAATGCMAAATCTGAAGAGGAGATTAACTGATTTCGGGAATATTCTAGCTGTCAGTCATTCTTCAAGAAACTGTCTAAACTAAACCAGAAGAAGTGTCATAAAGCAAATAACTCAAAACAATGCACTTAATTAGCACTAAAGCAATAGAACCCAAGACAGGAGAATGTCAAAAAATCTAACCAAAACCAATTCATTCCAATAACAAGGAAGAAATCTCAGAGCAATAGAACACAAATCCCTCAAATTCTCTCAACACAAATAGAAACTTCTCCCATTCACTGCTTGCTTTGACTTCTGTGTCCTTTATCAGGAACAGAGGAGCAGAACCCTTGCTGGCATGATTATTTCCCTTTCACAATGTTCATATGCACTAAACATGTGATAGAGCAGCTTTGGTGGGCACCGGGAGTCCAGCCAGGGTCAACCCACCACATTTTCTGAAAACAAACAAGAGAACAATGCTTCCCTACATGTTTTAAGCCAACACAGAGGCACTCTCACAAAAACTACTGTGCAGAGTTACAACTGCACCAATATTAGAAGAAAAATTGACCATTGTAACACATGTATGAAGCTGCATGCTGAAATATTAACCTACATATTCAACAGGTGAACTTTCCCATTTCAGAAGGGAATAATGAAGTCTAAGAGGCAAAATATTTTGGAAAAAAACACAACAAAACCRATTGTTTACCCAAACATGCCCAGAGAGATGACATTTTAACTGTACATTGACAGCCTGTTTAAAATGTCCAAATTAGCATTCAAATTGTATTGGCCATCGTGAGGGGGAAAACAACAACAACAAATCCTCAAGATCTGGATGTTAATGAATGGCAGAAGCCAATTTCATTAGTTGTCCCACAATTCAGCATCTGATCACACTGGGGCTTCCAGGCATTTTAAGGGCTGTCACTCAGAGCCTGAGCTGTCAYTGGGCTCTGGCTACCAGGCCACCATCTGGTTTATTATACCAGTGGCACTAACACCTCCAGATCTTGGTGCCCTCTTCTGGAGCACACTTACAGTCTAATGCAGCCCAGACTGTAACATGCAGATGTGGGTATGTCAGATATGCAATCTGATCAATGCTTTTCCAAAATTCCATAAAATGATGTGGTTAGCTTCCAGCAAAGACCAGTGATTTCATATGCAAGGAGTACAGCTAAAATGTTGCATTTTTCTCCACACATCAGTAATTTAACATGTTCCTGACCCTCAGAAATAATGACCTCAAGTTAAGTATTGCTGCTTACCATTTAGTGGTAAGACAAACTTTGAGAGCCCAAGGAAATGACTCACTCAGATCTCACACTCAGTGCTTCCTCAATCCCAGGTGACACCTGATTCATCTGCAAATACCTGCTTTACTCACCTGGAACTAGGGAAGGTTTTTCCTGTGGAGTTAATTGCAGCTGTTTCTGTACACCATATAAAAAAGACTGTGGTCAGTAAGCATCTATCCAAAGTGTCTCCAGATGGCAAATATGATAAGATACAGGCTCTATAACAAAAATTGGTCATAAGCCTGTTCTCATACCTTTTGCAAAGCATAAGCAGCTAATCTAATAACTGAATTTAAAAACCTCTATCTGCACAATACACAATCCTGTTCTCCAGCAACATTTCTTGTTTTGTTGCAGAGACAGTAYAGTTTTAAACAACCGTAGCTACAATTTTCCAAACATATAAAGTCTAACAAAGAAATTAAACCTGAGAAAGATCAAGCAATATATATCTCATACTGACTGTGAGATAAATGTCCATTTTCTCTAATACCAATGTAAATAAGTATCAGAAATGATGACACTGAAACACTCATGTGCATGTACAGACAGGAGAAATGGTTAAGACCAGAAATACAATTTGTGAGCGACTGGCTTATCACTCAGTGAGCCAAAAACCAAATAGAAACTGGCATAAAAAGATCACAGAATCATTCAATATGCTGAGTTGGAAGGGACCCACAAAGATCATCACACTCAACTCCTGGMCCAGAATCACACCATGTGCCTGAGTGCATTGTCCAAACACTCCTTGAACTCTCAGGCTTGGTGCTGTGACCACTTCCCTGGGGAGCCTGTTCCAGTGCCCCAACCACCTTCTGGGTGACAAAATTTTTTCTGAAATCCAACCTAAACCTCCCCTGACACAACTTCAGACCATTACTTTGGGTCCTATCACTAATCACTACAGAGATGATTCAATTTACCACAGTTTGATTCATTAGTGTGGTTCTAGTAAGAMCTCTACATCTTCAGGAGAAATATTGCACTGAAATTCAAGAGCTATGTGTTGGAAAGAAAAAGAGGTGATATTTAAATAAGTGCTACTTTGCACTATTTATAGTCATCATCTGTGGAAGCCCCAGGCTCTGGGGGGGAGCATGAAGCTCTACCAGCCAGCATACCTATTCACYGTGTGGGAACGTCTCCAACTCCAGGCAGGAACACTTGTTCTCTTCTTCAACTTCCACCTTTTCCTCCAGTGCCTAATTTTTAGATYTTTCCTCTTTTATAGCTATTTAACAAAAAAAACTAAGAAAAAACCCCAAAAAACCCCACCAAAAGAGCAACAAAAAACCAACCAACAACCAAACAACCAAAAAACCTAACTCAAAAAACCAAAAACAACACCACATAAAAACCCAACGACAGCTAAGCCAGACAGCATTGCCTTTTTTTTCTGTGACCAATCAACATTTACTTTGCACTGTTACAAGATACAGGCTGCTATCAATCTGTCAAGACTTGGTAACTGCCCATCTGTGACAACCGCCCATCTTTCTAGAAAGGTTTCAAGAAATCAAGGATCATCACACAACCAGAAAGTGCACTTCACATCTCTTTTCTCTTTTATGTGGATTTGTTCCAAAAGAAGGCCTCAGTATGTTTTTTTTTTTTTGTCAATAATTCAAAAGTGCAATACTTTACAGAAGGATAAAGACTGTCAAAGGTAGGTACATTTTGTACTGAATAGAAACCTCTGCATTAACATTGAAGGAGTGATCATGCATTGGTAAAAAGAGAGACATGCTTTACACGCAGCATTTCAAATGCTTAGCTGTTTTTCTTTTTTTAGATGACATAACAGTTTTAACAGTAATTTTTCCCCATAGATAGAAAGTGTGTAGGAATACCCTGCTTGGATTTATCAAGGGCAGATGGTGTCTAGCCCCCTGAATAGCCTCCTGTGGTAAAATGACTGGTTTTGTGGAGGAGGGGAGAAGCATAACATCATATCCCCTGACATTAGCATGGCCTATGACACAGCCTCCCACAGTCTGCCACTCTACCCTTCCAGTCAAACCAAGAAGATAAAGTCTGGGTAGGTGGAATACAAGGGGTGGGTAGCTGGTAGGACCACCAAGCTAAGAGGATGGCAATCAATGGCATGGAGTCCATCTGTCTGTCAGCCAGCAGCAGTATCCTCAGGGATCCACACTCAGGGATCCACACTAAGTCCAATATCATTTAATGTCTTTATTAAAAACCCAGGTAATAGTAATAAACTGGGGGGGACTGGTCAGTACACAGAGGTAGAGGTGCTCTTCAGACAGGGACCTTGACAGGCTACAGAAGTAAAGAGACAAGAATCTCCTGAAGTCCAATAAAGGCACATGCAAAACTCTGCAGCTGAAATGGGATAATGGGATAACTCCATTCACGAGGATCGACAGGGGTCAAAAAGCCTRGAAGCAGCTTTGCAAAAAAGGTTCCTTTTTTTTTTTTTTTTTTGCATCCATTTTAATTAAGTAACTACAGATGGTTGCATTACAGGTGTTTGGAACTGATAAGCAGCTCCTGAASTACATGGGAAAAGCAAGTGCTATTGGCAAATAGGTTTCATTCCAGCTCTCCTGAACTTGGGCATTTGAACACAAGAGCCCCTATGGATCAACAAKAAAAGGCTTTGGAAGAATAGATGTGTCAATTGTGTGACTCTTTCCCCCCGCCTTGTTCTGTTTTGCTTCTTCTGTAGACTCAAAAGATACTTTGCTCAGAGTCAGTACTCCCAGCAGTGAWGACAGCTTCCTGAGGGAAAAGCTGTGGCCAATACACCAGTTTAAAACCACTTGAGCAGTCACAGCTGATCACAAAGAGTTGCAGAAAAACAGGAGCTTGACTGAACAATGAAGAATTCAGGATCAATTTCTCTCCAGAGGGAAGAGTTTCTGGCCTCAAAACCAAATGAGTGAACTGCATGAAAGACTAAAAAAACCCTCAGGTACTACACTCTCTCAAAGACAGGCAAAAAATGCAGTCAGACAGTACTTGAAAATTACACCCCATCAAAAATGCCAGGAACAAAAAACACACCAACTTTTAGAGAGATGGAATCGCTAGGTTTGGTTTCTGCTTGGTTTGCTGTTTTGGTTTTTTTTAATATAATTTGCATAAAAATAACAAGAAAATAAACTAAAAAACAATTGTCATAAGTAACTAAGCAAAGTAAATTTTGCACAGTTGACAAATTAGTTGACATTTCCCATGACAGTGACAATGCTGGTTACTGAAAAGCCCAGGTAAATAACATAAGATCAACTCCTGGCCATAATGCATTTCTCAGTGATCAACAAATAACAGCCTTGGATTCAGCTAAAACAATTGTCATTGAAATCCAATAAAATAATGACTAGATATGTCTGATAGATATTAATGACACTTTAATTAAAGGACTGTAATAGTACTTCATGATAAAAATGTATTTTGGACCATCTTTTATGTACTCTGATATAATGACATCATTAATGTAAGAACCTCACTGAAATGAAGATTTCCTTAAGCCACAGTGAGCAAATCACACAGCCTGATAAGCTCATGTTACCTTCCCACTGCAATAATTATTTACATACATGCACTTCTCCCTACCCTCCAAGTATTTTCAGACAAAAAGGAGACGGATAATAGAGAAATTAGTTAAAAGCTGCAAGACTTCATGAAAGTTCAGCAAATCATCTTTATCAGCATATAAAAGGTCTTCAGTTCAAAGCTCTACTGTAAGTCATATTAGGTGTGATTTAAAAGAAAGGCTGATCATTTAAGTAGAATCTTTTTCAATACAAAAGCTCATTTTCAAGGCTAGACACATGAYCTTTCCCAAGTAACATTTACTGTAACCATTTACAAGTAACAAAATCCTTAGGAAAAACAAATCTTCTGATAGACCAAGAAAAATTAGAAGCAGAGTTAACAGAAGAGCTCAAGGGAAAATTCTCCTTGTGCTATCAACACCCAGTCTATCCCCAACTCTTTCGGTTTTTTGCCACTCAACTTTCCTCCCCCGAAGGAAGGTACACATGCAAAACAAACTGATTACAYGTGGAATCCTTTTTATCTACAGATAGATATAGATATAAATACAAATAAACACAGAAATATCAAACAAATATTAAAAACCAAAAAGATACACACAAATATTTAAAGTAGAACCTCCAGAGCCGTGAACTGGATGACTGCAAATGCAAGAATTATAAACTCCCAGCCAACCTGAACCTGTGGRGGACTTGCTTCTTGAGCTGGATCCCTTCAAGTTTATGGCGTCTAATGGGATTCATCCCAGGATACTCAGGGAGCTGCCCAATGTCACCAGGAGACCYCCCTTGATGATTTTTCAATGGTCTTGGGATGTTTTCAACGATATCTTGGGAATCCAGAGAGGTCCCATCTGACTGGAAGCCGGCAAATGAAGCAGACACTTATCTCTCCTCTCTGGTGATCAGTGACAGGACTGAAGGGCAGCACCTGATGTTGTGTCAGGGGAGGTTTAGGCTGGGTAGTAGAAGAAGGTTCTGCACGTAGGCAGGTGGCTAGGSACTGGACAGAGCCAAGCCTGAGACAGTTCAAGAAATGTCTGGACAACACTTTCAGGCATATGGTGTGATGTTCTTGGGGATGTCCTGTGCAGGGCCAGGAGYTGGACTCGGTGGGTCCCTTCTAACTCAGGATACTCTATGATCCTATGAAATATATCAGGGTCCTTAATTATGGTGTGGTATGGAGAGGATGAGGTAGAAGGGCAAACACTGGTTTCATCTCCTGTCCACATGGTCAGGCTGCAGAGAATACAATTCCTTAAACTACACTGTTGTTTTCCCAAGGTTTTGCTCAAAATGCCCACAGCAAATCCCATTACATTAATGTGCAAAATCTATGTTAATGCACTACTTGGCTGGGAATTTTAAGTGCACAGACGTCACACAGTTAAAGACTGCATTTYCCTCAGCAACTGTTACTTAGTAACCCTCTGCACATAAATAGAATTTTACATCACTGCATATGTGTTGTGAAGGCTAAAATCCATGCCTTGATTCTATAGGCCAGCAGGAAGGAAAGGAGTCATGTGGGCAACTGTAAAACAAAGTAGCACCAACTATTTTCAACTGCTTCTCTAGGCAGAGAATTTATCTGGAGAGAAACTTGTGGGTAACAAGAAGCTATTTCCACTCCYTTCTTTCGGTGGTATTTCATCATAAAAAAAGGAAGCAGATAGACCTTAGGCAGAGTTTCTGGTATTATTCATGTGCTGTGCAGTGGGGATTGCAGACATAAGCACAACAGACCATGCAAAGCCCTCCACCTTCTCCCCTAGAGGTAGTATAACCCAGAGGCTATGTAACTTCTGGGTAAAATTGGTACTGCCAGAGCCACAGTCAAAACAAAACTAAAAAAAGCCATGTGAATCAGGTCCAGGACTGAACAAAACAGGTGGAGCATGATAGATTAAAAAAAAAATCTTAAAATGAATCCAGATTAGAATCCATCAATTCTAAATACAAAAGCTTAAATAGAGGTATTTTATTAACATATATATTCGATCCTTTCCATATACAGGCTAATGACAGTCTAACTCAAGCAGCTTGAATCAACGGTACTTGATAATCACTTTAGACCCAGAGACTACCATTTTAGCACTGAACAAAAGAGGTGGCCTGCTGGAAATACCTAGATATCTTTTTAATTCAATTCCCTAGCACTGCAAATATTACCATTACTCAGCTTAGTCCCATCCTTTGCCTCTAACACCCTGCAGTCGTAGCTTGTTAAATGATTTAAAGTGGATAAATGTGGATTAATGATAAAAATGATAAAAGTGGATTATCTTGACAAAAAAAACCTGATTGAGTTATATATAAGCAACAATTATATTCATTTGAAGAGATTACRGGTAAAAAATATTTGCAGTTATTAAACCAAGTGAATAAGTATAAGCACATAGATAAGCAAACACACTTAATTTGCAATTCTAYTTTGCAAGTTTACAAGCCCTAAAGTATAGCACTTCCCCTTAAGTGCAGCATTCAAATAATAATTTCTTCCTTCTTCTGAACAATGAAAAATTGTTATTTTAATRCAGGATTTTGAAAGCTTTAGCAAGCCAAAATATTCTTAACCCTCAAAATTCTTTCCCTCAGCTCTCGTCCTGGTAAGAGGTAACTCAACAGATACAAAGGTTCTCCTTGCAAAATCCCAGGGAATAAATCCTTTGAAATAAGGGTTCCTACTTGAAGCTTTTTTTCCTGTCACCTTGATATTAATAACATTGTAAGAAGCAAGATATGCCAGCACAGATCAGAAATCTTTACTTTAGGAAAGCATCAAACAATTTCTTTTAAGAAAACAACGTTAGGCTATGAACCATGTTGAGGTTTGAAACTAACATTTTGAAACTAACACATTATATCATGACTAGGAGAAGCCCAGATGCTCAGAGTTGTCTCTGAAGTCCTCATTTTCTTAAGGTGACAAGACCGCAGCAGAATTGAGAACTGAGCAAGAGACTCGGCCAAGTCTTACTCAGTGACTGGGACAATTAAATGGCCATCTGGCTCCAGCACAAAGACAGCAGCTCTGCACCTGTTCCACCAGCCCACTCTTTGCAGCCTGCTTGGTTAAAGCAAGCCCATGGGACAAAACTCAGAACAACTTGTCATTTGCTCAGACCAGAGCTCAAAGCTGGGATCAAAGCCAAGGGCCCCTGCTCCTGCTGGAGCCATCTCCCCTGGGGGCTACATGTTCAGAGGTTCCCTCCTGTTGCTTACATACAGCATCAACAGACATCATCAGAAATTATCAAAGACTTGCAATTTAGTTGATACAAAGTCTACGTGTCAATCCCTACAGGCTCCCAAAATGCCATAAACCCTTTATTCTTCCATAGTCAGGTGACTCAACAGCTGCAATAGAATGTTACATTATTGCAGTATTAACTGTATTATGCTATGGCATTATTAACTCTGCAAAATCCCAGAGYAGAATCTGATGCCTGGAAGATCTCAGTATCCCTTGCCAAAGGCAGACATATCCCTTGCACCACTGGTTGTTCTTGTACTTGGAGTTAAAGCCACCAGCCAGGACACCTGTACAATCAGCTGAGAGGGTATTAGAAGCCAGAGCTCCCCATCCTGACTGAACACATCCAATAACAGGGATTTTGTGGATCCTTTCCCCCAGGCTCCATAAAACTGTCATTTTAATATGGTTTTATCAATCCTTATAAAGACTCCATAGTATAGCACAATATAAAAATAAAAAAAATKAAAAACAATAGACAAAATGCCAGTGGAAAGGAAAAGAAGGCAACAGACAAAAAAGTATATTTAAGAGACTCCTGAATGTAGTTCTGTTCCTTCCCTTCCTGAGAAGACTGCAGGAAAGCAGAACACATAACACTGAGGTCAAACAAGAGGAAAAAGTGTCAAAGTCTAATTTTTAYTAGGTATTTCACCTATTTTTTTTCCTTGCCAATACCCTTGTCATATAAGTATATGGCAAGAAATTAGTTGAAGCATATATAAAGAAAAACCTTTTCTTTTGAATTTTTTAAAAAATATTGTATTGTAGAAACAAAATACCAACATTAAAATTAATTTGTCCAGTAAAAGTATCCTAAAGCTGAACGTTCAGGACACATTGTCAGCACCCGCAAAAAACACGCTTCACTTAATGTAGTTTCATGTACATTCACCAATGTAGTTTCATGTACATTCACCAATCTGAATGTAATGGATTACAGTGGTTCAGATCCATCTCAAATACAATATATAACATAGGTTTTCTTCAAACACAGATTTGATACTGAAGGAAACTGGAGGTTAGCACCCCACCATAGGAGAAGATCTCCTCTCAGCAAGTTTCTATCAGCAAGTATCCTGCAGCACATGACAAGTTATTTCAGCACAAAAATAAAACATTGTGYGCAGCCTTGACCTAGAATCTCATCTCACGTGACCAAGCTCCAGAAATAATGTCAATCATCCCAAACACACTGACTTTTCTGTGCAGTAGTGCACCAAAGACAAAACAATTATTACTTTATGCAGTGGGTTTCACCTACTGTGAGCTCCGAAGCCTTTCCTAGAATATGAAGATATATTTATTTATACTAGTACTATATAAATAGTAATATATTAAATATATTTCATTTTAAATCAATACATATTAAGTATTGAAATATATTAAATATATTTTACGATCTATAAATATTTCTCAACTATTACAGGCACTGACTTGAGATTCTGAGTCTCACATGCTCTCATCTTCTCACATCTTTCATCTTCTAAGTCTCAAAAACCCTGAATTGTCTGGAAATTCAGACAAGACTCAAAAAGAAAAAAAGTACTGATTATTCAGGCTTTATCAATGTGAACCATAAGGCAAGTTTCATCTGCAGTAGAAAGCCCTGGCTTAGCATTAAGAAAACATTTAATCTGTAGCTCACAGGGAAGATCAGAATAAACAGACTCCCCAGGGTGAAAAGGTAGTGGTGTTGCCTTTTGAAACTAATACAGATAGCACATCTTCAGCCAGACAGGCATGGAAGCAYGGTATCAATACCTGAATATACACCTGCATTTATATACAAATAYTTTTTTAAATATACACTTGTACTTTTTTCAATATGGACATGTGCATACTTACATATATGTGCACAAAAGAAACAAAAGTGGGATTTAAAGTTTTTGCAGTTCTGCTTCACACTGGCAAATTTTAGCCACATTTCCCCAAAAGGACTACACAGAAGTTCTTGCATTTGATGCATAGAACAAATTCTTTAACAGGYACAAGGTACAAATGCAAAAATCCAAAACAACTTCATGTCAAAACAGTATATAAGTGACAATGATAGTTGGTCATAAAAATAACAGAATATTGGTTTGATTTTCAGTTTTCAAATACTGACAATGGCACTACTGGATTGCTTTGTAAAGCAATGKACTGTGGTAGGCTGAGAAGGTTGCAGAAAGTCATATTATAACATGAAGAGAGAGAACTGGCTTGAAGAGAAAGTAATTATTCCRGTGGATATGTGTTGTCAGAAAAGTGCAAATTTTCTCTGTTTTCTTCTGTGGCGTTCACACCTTGTTCATACCTTCCTGATCAKACTGCCTGTTAACTGGCCATCTCCTCACGGTTTCTAGGCACTGCTAGCAGCTAAATATTATTTCTAATGCGTCTGAAAAATCAAAGCAAGGCATTTTGACTGCATCAGAGGTGCTGCCAGAAAATAGCACGCAGTGAGAAACTGGGTGAAGGAAGCAGAAGGAAGATAAAGGAAGGAGCTAGACGGATAAGTTAGCTATGACCACAAAACCAAAACAAGAAAAACCCCAAATGACTCAGATTTCAACATCACAATCTCAGTATTTTTTTTATTCCAAACATCTCCAGTATATTGGTATTTCTATAATTCACCTAAAAATGTCTGCACCACCAAACAGTGAATCYATTCCTGAAGCTCTTACTGAACAGGAAAATCTGAGGACCCAAAAATGGTGACTATTGTTTTGATAAGTGCCTGTTTGAAGATATATCTCATTAGTGACAGACTTGCTAAGATTTCTGGGTCTCTTGGATCTTTTCAATGTTTTTTGAGCTGCCTAGAGATCCAAGCAAGCTGAGTGCCCTCAGGCCTCCCTAAATTCAGCTTTCAATTCGAAGTCCAGCCACACCAGCCTGAACATCACTKTGTGGCACTGTGACAAAAATGCAAGATTTCCATTATTGCCTCTTCTTCATTACAACTGATGCTCAGAAGTCCCCCTAATCATCCAAGGTAACTGGCATGTCACTTGTGGCTTTTAGCTCTATGTAAATTTTGATATCTTTAGGGTTGCTGCACTGAAAGATCAGATATTTTAAGAACAAATCTTATCTCAGCAATCAAGAGTAATATAATATTATTCTGCTTAAAAGTTTTTCAATTTCCTTTTACAAAAATATTTTTTTCCTCCCCCAGCAAAAGCTACCGAAGTATTTTCATCGACCAGACAGCCTGTAATAGTTAAATAAAAAGGAAAATCATTCCATGGCATTTCTCCTCAAAATGGAAAAATCCATTTCTGAACTGTAGCTGCAGACAAGTTAAATTTATTCACTGTACAAATAGCTCCAATTACTCAAGAAATTCGACTTCTGAAGTGCAAAAAGAAGTTACTGTCAGCAATACTTTGCATTGGAAAGCCCTACAACCTTTYCCCTCCAATCTCCATTGCACACTTGCTGAATTTACAAATGAGAGCAAAATTCAACTCAGCTTAATGTGGAACCCCTCTTTTCTCGTGGCAGAATATTTAGCATCTGATATGACAATGTTTTGACTTTACACTGATGCATAGTGTAAAACTATGTCTTACAAATACCCTATCTGCACAGTCAGTTGCATTATCAGAAATACACTTGTGARAAACTGAGAATTAAAATGAAACTTGGCTCCAGAACTCTTCTTCACAGCTGCTGTCCAGGAGCATCAAACAGCACTGAATTAGCACTAGGAGGAAAAAGACAAGAACAAACTTTAAAATGCACTTTTAACAGGTTTTAATACTTTAGTAAGTGCTACAGGGCAGGTTTGCTAGTCTCTGTCTTAGACACTGGAGATTYTGCTGTGGTTTAACACTGGACACCCAGAGGTAAAGCTTGGCCATTTCTCTAAAAGGGTGAATACATTTCACCACAATTTATTTTACAGGTATAACTGCATCTTAAGGTAACACATTAATACAGAAGATTTTTAAGCCCTTCTCAAATACAATCAGGGTCAAAGTAACAAATCAGAATTTTCATCTGACTCAATTTCAGAGCAGGTGATACAACATTACTGCCACAAGCTGATCCACAGCCACCACAACAGGAAAAGCACAAAAGGTTCTGTGAGGAAGGAGGACACTGTTCCCTTCAAGGATCGTCTTGTCACTTACTGCTTCCTCAAAATTAAAAATATCAACAGCTTTCCCTTCATTTTTATGGCATGAAGGTGCCAAAGCACTGAACAACATGTTCTCAGGCTGAAGTATGGGCTGATTTACTAGAAAAGTCGCCTCAGCAGCTAGAACAGTTCACAGAGAGTTCACAAAGAATGCCTACTGCACTACACCCCTGTTCTTCCAGCTCCTTGCTAATTTAAGTGGCACTGGCATTAAACTCATTTGACAGGACATTTATCTAGTTCTGCATCAAAGCTAACAAGGAGGGAACTGTAGAAAACTACCACAAAAACACGGCATCTGAAGCACAAGACCTTAAAAAAGCACAGAGTGCACTTCCCTCTTTTAGTCAGTTCTGCAGGCTGAGGGCAGGAGAACAAAGCCCAACACCCTACCTCCTCCCCAGCCAAAACCACAGCCACTGCACCTCTTCCTTTTACACCCATGCAGGCTTCACCAGCTCAAGACCCAAACCAAGGAGCACTAGGACTTAGCCATTGCATGCAAAACAGAAAAACACACTTGCAACTTATTTTATGCAACCGTTGACCACACATTTACTGACTTTTCACTGAAATACAGATCTAGTGGTATACTGCCATGGTTATAAAATTCAGGCAACTCCTTAAACATTAGCAGTGGGTGCTGTGGCAGGGCCAGAACCTGCTCCTCACTTGTACCTGCCCTACTTCTCACCTTTTTTCTTTTCCACCCATTCCTTGCACAGCAGAACACTGTACTTTGAGTAGCCTTCACATGCACCAAAGGGAAACATGGAAGTGTAGGAGTATCATCTTCAATTCAGGTACAATTTATTGTCCTCCCAAAATTTCAATGAGCTTGCTGTATTTTAGACATGAGAAAGATAAATTGCTGCAGCCACAATTGACTGTACTAAATTCAGCACCCAAAGAGTTTAATGAACAGTCAATTATTGAAACCCATTACTTGGATTTAGACACAAATTGTTCCTTTAAACTTCATAGTAGAACCATTTGCCCACTGAAACATTAACACAGACTTCTGATACCATACTGAGTGCTGGTGTTAAGGTTAATTTTTGAGGACAGATGTCACAGCTACTTCATGCTTGGCATTCTCAGAGGTTTCAAACAGTAAGTCATTTCTGTATCATCTCACCAGCAGAAGCACATTAGTGCCTGAAGGCTCCACTCAAGGTCTCCAAGCACTACTATTAATATAGAATGACATTGCCTCTATCCCAACAAACCAYCCAGTTAGACAGCACGAAGGTTAAGAAATGAAATAGGAAAACAGAGCACACAAGGATTTGCTCAAGRGGAAAGCTAGGTGGATGGTAAAACATGAGGAAAACAGACATCTATCAAATTCAACTGGTGTTGTTGAACCTGACTGCCCAGAACTTCCCTTCACACCATTGAAGAAGATTTGCCTCTTTCAAAAGCAGCAGTTCCAGGTATACCAGCATAACCAGACCCCAGCTGGTCATAAGGATTCCACAGAGCATATCTAACTTGTAAAACTGACTGGTAAAAATGCTCATCAAATCTCTCACAGAAAACACTGGTGCTCTCAACATTTTAAAGCTTTTTTCTCCTTTTCGTTTGCCTTCAGATACTGGCTGGCTCAAGGAGGAGTGTTTTAATCTATYCATCAAATAGCAAAAATTTCACTATAATAGTTCCTGTGCTCTTTACTGCTTTACAGGAAAGAGTAAAACTCTGAGAAAACACATAATTACACTGGAAAATAAAAATAGTGCTATACAACTTTGCTAGGGGGAAAAAAGTGAGAAGGCTTTGTGATTAATTTTGGTATGGTAATAAGACTATATCTTTTTGYTTATTTTTTACAGAAAAGTGTACCCCCAGACTTCAAAATCCATATAATCTCTATGTTACATCTCCCAAGCTGTATGTACTAAAAAATAATAAACTTTTATCTTACAAAAATAATACTTCAGAGCAATTAACTAAGCAACTAAAAGGTGTTTCATCTGTGGTTTTTTCCTTTTTTGATAATTTATGATGCATACCAAGAGGAAGCACCTGGCAAAAACCACACATCCAGCTCAGGCCTGTAAGCAGCCTAASCCATGAGAGGTAGTGAAAGCTTTTATGCTTGCAGATCACTGAGCCTGTGTGAGATGAACAGTTCAACTACCATTGTGTGCCAGTCATCCTAAGAATTTCAACTCCCTTTCACCAGGAAGAGACAGAAAATTTTCAATCAGTGTTACCCAACTGCAGCCTTAGGGTGCTAATTTCACAACATTAGCAAGATAATGGGGGAAAAAATAGAAGAGGAAATAGAATCTCCTCTAAAGCAGCACAGAAACTATCTGATTTACTGATATATGCTCACTGAAGCAATTTAGCTTGAAGTAGTTATGCTGAGCGCTCCTTAAACACTGAGAACCTGTCAGTTTATTAAAGTTATATCAAATCAACCACTGCAAAACACATTATAGAATCTAGGTACACAACATAGGGCAATCAAAGGCCAGATTTTTCACAAGTTCATTACCAACAAGACTTGGTCATTATTAACAGATTATTTTTAGTTCAAAGAAAACATTAAATTGCAGACTGAATGCCTTATTCATCATTATGTCTGTTTTCAGTTTTGGCCTGCAATTACAGTTCCCAAGGCTTTTCAGAGCTGAGCATTAGAAGCAGCAATTTGGTTTGGTTCTTTGCTGGYTTTTTACAGCACACCCCAGTTACATAAAGGACATGAACCACACAGATAAYCCAGCATTTCCCATAATCTAACACGACCCAGGCCTGTATAAATCTCTTGAGCAATCCCTTGACATGGCAACGCAGTGGGTTTTGATCTTTCATAACAGGTCATAAACTTGATTTCCAGCTCCCCACAGTACTAGGTGACCCCGGAAACCAGGCTACATGGACCAGGTGCATGTGGAAATTGTTCTGGAATAAGTGGGACAATGCCAGAAACCTTCCTTCAAACCCCTTTTCCTGAACAATCGAAGGGCCAGTTTTGACAGGTAGCAAGAAAGTTCAAAGATTTAGGGATGGCAACAATGTGCTGTGCAGAATTCTCTAATGAGGAGCTATCAGAGAACTGTGCTGTTGTAACACAGGCAGTTTTAGTCATTGCAAAAGAGATTGTGCCACTTTGTAGCACAATGATGACAAATTAGSACACAGCAAAGAGAACGCTAAACCAGTAAAACCCCACTGTCTGCTCTTTTTAGTCCTCTACATTTAGCTGTATGAGAAGTTAAAGAAACTCAGGGCAATAAACTGATGACAGCCTATTCATTTTGTTATTGTTGTTTTTAGATATATTTATGTTAAATTCAAACAAGTATTAACACTAAGAAGAAAGTAAACAAAATAAATACTTAAACATTTACTAACGCATTAAGCAGATGCAAAGTCTAGTATCATTCAAAGTAAAAAGAAAAGATAAAATGCTGAGTTCATTGAGGAATGTTTTTGTATCTTACAAAACTCTAAAAAAAGCAGATCCATTAAACATACAAGAAAGAAATCCCACAGAAATGAGTATGCTATTGCTGTAAGTAAAAGAGAAAGGTTTTGTAAATACTCCTCCACATTATTTAAGTCAAATATTTTTCAAAGTATTCACTAAATTTCACTATCTCATTTCAGTATCTCATTTATTAAATAATCACTGTAGCTTGCCATATCTATATATCRAGAGGAGAACAATATTTTGAAGCATGGGAAGCCATCTTAATGTCTTCAGTAAATTTCCTAATTTGAAAGCATATTAGCGTCACCTTAGACAGTTCATGAAGTAATTGCATTCCAGAAGTCCATTTCTAATTTTGTTACTCAAATACACAAATTTACTAAAAGTAAAGTGAAGCTAGATGTCAGTTCTAAAAAACACCAAACCAACCTCATAGTAATTGCTGGATTAAAGGGCCTTTACTGGACAATCAAGAACAGGGATTGCTGCAATTGGCAACAGTCTCTTTAATGTCACTACACATTAAATAGCTTTGTGGAGAAATGGTCTACCAGTSCAGCAGCAGTACAGTGGCTGTAAATCTGACCTCATAGGTGTCACTGTCACATTTTCTGAAAAATCYCTTTGCCAGGATTTCTTTTCCTGGGAGGCTGGGGAGCCTCAGAGAGAGGGGAGGGGAATGTTATCTCATTTGCTTCYCCCTGTTTTGCTGCTTKGGAGTGTGGTTTGGAGATTGTTTATCCAACATGTRAATTKGTTTTACTTAATGACCAATCACCATCCAGCTCTGTCAGGACTCTGGAAGAGGTCACGAGTTTTTCATTAGTATCTTGTTAAGCCTTCTSTAAGTTTCCTTTCTCTATTCTTTAGTATAGTTTYAGTATAGCATTMTTTTATATAATATAATATCATAAAATAATAAATTAGCCTTCTAAGAACAKGGAGTCAGATTCATCATTTCCTTCCTGSCAAGGGGGACCCTGRAAATACCACACAAAGGTTCAAAGAAGCTGCCTAAAATCATGGTTTTCCTTTAGATCTACAGTTTTGGGAAAGAACTTGTAGCAAACAGCCTGAAGAGTCAAAGTAATGAAATTTAGAAAGACCCTTGGTGAGATGTTTGCCTCTTGCAGTTCTATTACTATGGGTGAGGAGAGGCAGTTCAGCATTTCCACTGAAGTGTCTGTAAGCCTTCAGCAGGTCTAGAAGATYAATGGGAAAACAGTTCTAATCTACAGCAATATTGAACAACAACAAAAAAAAGACTTCAACTTTGAAAAAAAGAGACAAAAAAAAMCCCCAAAACAAACTGGTTTGGCTAATGCCTCTAAGAAACTGAATGCTGCCTGAAAGAACTGAATCAAGAATGACTAACTACAGGGAATCCATAGTAGCACCTTAACCATGCATTTCCTGATTTTAAATCTACGGCCTTGTAATTTCATGTGGCATGATTACTGTTTTAGATGAAGGGAGATCATGCTCATCTCTGTGCATAAAGGGAGATTTTGATCAAGCACTGCCAGTTTGAAAGTTTAGGGGTTTGGAGTTTTGGTTTTTTGACCCTCAAGGAGGATGAGTGAAGGATAGAAGATATTACTACAGTAGTAAGTTCCTGCCTCACAAAACAATTTTGATAAACTAACTTTATTTTGATTGCAGAATCAAGTATTCTCCATGAACTGATTAGGACAAAGAAGGAATTTCAAAGAATTGCAGCCATCCATTTCCTTGTAGTTCTGTCCTATATACAAAGTGCAGACTCATGGTCACCTGACTCTCCCTCACCACCACAGAACTTGTACCTCTCGTACAGGCTGTTGGAATTTGAAGAATTTTTAGCTTTTTGAAGCCMGATGTGGCGCACAACTCACCCACCTGCCATCTAGATGCCTCAAACACATGATCCCACAGCAGGAGAGAAGCTACAATGTGGTTTTTTAACCAGATTTTATCCTCAAAGACCAAAGCAGGGGATATATGGCGCACTGCAGCCCATCAAGCTCTGTAAACTTAATGTATCATACCTGCAGGATCTCACATGCTTATTTAGAAAGGATCAAAATATTTGGCTAAATGTTTCTGTTTGATGCATTAGACATTTCTGCACAACAGAGTTTTCTAAAGGGCAAGTCTGCAAGACCAGCCACCACAAGACAGCAACTTGGGATTCATACCATTGTTTGTCCTCAAATTGAAACTTTAGGTCTCAAAAAGAATTTTGCAAAATACTGCACTGACACAAAACGAAACTGTGGTTAGCCAGCTGTCCTCTGTTCCTTCTGCTTTCTCCCCATCCCTTCCAGTGTGCCTATGCATTTTCCTAAAGGAGATGGCAAGGAACTAATAACTGTATGAGTTCCAGGTTGTATACCTTTTGAGGATAGCTGATAATCTGCCACAGCAAAGCAAAATACCCACATTGCTCCAGATAAAGCCCAGAACTATCTGCTTACAGCTTATGTCCAATGCAAAGGGCAATAGCTTTATACAGTGTGGGCTTAGACTGTACACTGTTATTTCTGGATGGGGATGTGTGGAGGGAAGATAGCAAGAGCTAGCAACAAGCATTGGGGTTTTTTTTACTTTTAAATATATATAGAAAGATGTTTTGCTTTAAGATGTGTGAAATYTTTTCCGGTACAACATAGAAAAACAAATAAACAAGATATTATCACAAGGAAAACAGAATACCACATTATGTGCAGAATACACAACAGTGTCAGCAGATGCCTAGGAATCAAATACTAACTTTCAATGAACATTTTGACAGCTCCCTTTTTTTTTTTTTCCTAGGGAGGAGATTTTTAAAGCTGTATCTTCTTGGATTGACACTCTTGTCCTTAAAAATCCTTTTATTTTACCTATTTTTTCACAGTGTCTTTCTTATGGATGAAGCTAATTTTATTGCCCAAATGAAAAACTGTCAACACACAGAATATAACTCTGCTCATTGACTCTTAAAAAAGATACTCTACAGTATCATGAGTCTAAGTCCCTTTCATTCATTACCACTATGACTGAGAAGACTATTATCAACTATGGATCAAACATCACATCTCTCACTAAATCCAGCACAACAAAATCTTCATTTGGCCACACCTCATAGGACACTCTTTCAAAAACATGGTCACTTTACAGTGTAAACTACAAAATAATAATGATAACAGTGATCTGGTAAACAACTACTGTCCTAAAAATCCCCTGTATTTCACAGAATACATATTTCCCAAGTGGCTCTCTTCCATTTTCTACACTCACCTTGGCTGACTTCTCAGTGCTATGCTCTCGTTTTCCTACATGGTTCCCCATGACGGATCACTAAACTTTAAATTCTGAAAAGATAAAAACAAAACAACATTTTTGAAACCAATACATTTCTAAAGAAATACAAACAAATTTTTAACATGACATATAACAAAGACATTTTTCATATTCAATGAGAATTTTTACAATCCAAGGTAAGATCCTAAGGAAAAAAACTTCCATGCTTATCTGGTCTATTTTGCACATTTAAGCAATATCAGAAAGCTTTCCTACTTCTATTAAAAAAAAMCCAAAAACATAAAAGAGAAGGAAAAAAATAAAACATTCTTTTTTAAATTTGCACATAAAACAAAACTAGATTAGAAGTTAGGTAGAGGCCCTGTCTTTCGATATTATGTTTTTAATAACAAACAGTGCAGGGCATATCAAATAATTTGTTACTATTAACTTGCATAAAAGTTCAAGTAAGTTCTTTTGAATTCACATTTACCACTATATAAACAGCAATTAGTGAAAAAAGCACCACACTAACTGCTAACAATTTGCTGTGGAGGTTAGAACATGTGAGTTGTTTACAGCTCCCACTTTCATGATGAGCACATAAGAAATGCCAACTCTTTCTTCATATTTTCTGGCTCATCCTGCCATATCTCAGCTTAACAGAGCTTATGTAGGTTAAACYACACAAATTTCAGCTTTTAGAGCACACTCATGGTTGTGCCCCATATTTCTTGTCATAGAAGCAGGTGTCTGTATAGGACCTTGCAGCTGCTGCCTTGAGATTATTTGAATGCAGTGCACCACAGCATTTAGAGTCAGGAGACTTAAAATTACATGCATGACTTAAAATTACATGCATGAAATAAAGCAATAGGCTATATAAACTCATATATTGTTATAACCCCAGCTACATGCTCTGATTTGTGTACAAAAGGATTCTAAAGACAGAAACTTTGCTCTTGACAAAGTTCACATCTGTGATGGGCAGTCATAAGTAATCAATCTAATTTTGTATCTCTACTTCAACTTTTAGAGAGACTGATAGATTTATTTACACACACACTTTACCACCCTATCCAACCCTCAGTGATAAATTCCAAATTTTGAGGGTCTACAGTGCTTATTTGGMAATTCACTAAATACAGTTTGCTCTAAGTTCCATGTTATCACTGTATCMAATTAAATAAATCCTTACAAAAATCCATTTCCAAGGTCTTACAAAATCAAAATTAAAATCATCCAAACTMAGTAAGTGCACTCAAGATAGAATTTACTAAATTGAAAACAGATGTTTTTAAACCAGCCCTATCTATTGCATACAAGATTAAAAAACCCACAAAAAACAAAAAACAAAAAGCCCTGTACTTTCCAACTGTGAGATCAGCACAATCAATTCACCCATTTTTGACATTCTAAAATTTTTGAAGGAAAAATACAAATAAATTCATATACACTGGGTTTCAGACCTGAAGTTCCTCAAACTGGTCTTTGCTCTACAAATTATGAGCAGCAGCTCATTCCTCATCGAGTAGGTGATGAAGAATTGGTGAATTCCCAACATGAGGAAAGCAGAGCAGAATACAAAACTGTAAGACATGTCTACAGCAGAATATAAAGGCAAATGTTCTAAATGTTATTCTTCCACTCATTTATAAAAAAAAAAACCCTATAAATTTGGTCTATAACACACATATGTCTAAGTACACAGATGATGAAGCCAACATTTGCAGACCAGATCTGTGATCCTGTCCTCCTGCCTCCCCTTAGCCTCCCTCAGGTCTCTGGAGTAACACTCCAGGAACAACCATCCTATGCCCATAAAGCACTCATGACTAGATTTTTTTTCTCTCTCCTTTTCTCATACATAAATGAATGSAGGTGTTTGAACTGAAGAGAAGTTAGCTACAGGTAACTGCTATTAACTCCTCACATAGCAATAAAACTACATTTCAGCCAAAATGACAAAAGCAACCAGCCACTAGCAAGAGTATCCTAAATGTTACAGATTTCTTCATGCTACCTATTAAACAGTGAAATCTAAGTAATCCTTTGGCAAAGAAAGGATTCCAAGAATTTGACATGAATTATGAAAGAAATTGTATATTGCCAGCTGTTCTGTAGATATCTGATTAGGAAGGAAAACCATACGTACATGCAAGCATTTATAGCAACAAAGACTTATTTCTCACTTCAGTCTCAAGCAGAAATCCACCTTACTTGAATAAAAACTGAGCACACAGGTTGTTTTCACTTCAGGATGAAACACTGAGACTTAAACACTGACTCTGGTTCTTACTGTCCTGAGGGATACCACACTGCACAGTTTCTACTTGCACCAATCTTTATTCAATGAGTTGAGTCACTGGCTTCAGTGGGATTACTCACTTTTACAATCTTTGTAGGAACTTGCAGCCAACTATTCTAAACATCTCAGCTGGAAAAAGATTCGTATTTTCGTTTCATTCACCTTCATAATGTACAGGTTGCGACACTAAGCAGCTCTGTATGAAGGGAAGACACAGCTTCTTACACTTCCTAAAAACGTCCATCAACTGAACAGCACTCTTTGCAGAGGAATCCATGAATGATTYAGCACTGATGAACAGCCACAAGAACAGTCACGGTGCTCCAAGCAATGAAGAAACAGAAGTACAGTGGAAGTGCAATACCTTCCTTGAATCTCACATGAATCACACCTAACAMTAAGCTGCCAAAACAGGCCTGCGCATGGGATCGAGCTTATGACCACAACAGCACTTGCCAAAAAGCTTCCTAGTGAAACCCTGCAAGTTTTGTAAATCCAATGAGATGACAAATTTTGCACAATAGCTTGAGTCACAAATGAGAGGGGACACCCCGCATGCCTGCAGYGGACAGAGTCACATCACCAGCTCCCCTATAAAACTCCCCATCAGGAGTTCCTGGTTCCACATTAAAACCATCTGAGAGACTTGGAAAATTAAAGGCCACACAAGTAAACTGATTTAACAGACAGGACTAAAAGTTGAAAACACTTCTGCTACCTAAAACCTCTTTAGGGTGAAGTGAGTGAATCAGGGCAGGAAGTTGTGAGCCACCGCTGCAGGTGCCACCAGCAGAGCTATSCTGCTGCCTCAGCACTATGCCACAACCACCTACTGAGCTGAATCAGCTCTGTTGTCATGACCTGGCACTTCCCAATCCATGACTGATATAGCAGTAGCTCCACCCATGCCACCTGCTTTGAGTAATTCCAAAAACAGCCGAAGGATTTTGCCTGGGGAAATGAAATTAAGCGTCTCCTCCCTTCAATTCACCTTCTCACAGAGTTTAGACGAACAGACAACCTGATGGAAGCCTAGACCAAGCAGCTTTCCCACTCTCTTTACAGCAGGAACCCATATTCCAACTAGAAACAACTACAGAAATGCCAGTGCCTTACCCAAGGAGAAAAACTTGTTTTTCCAAAACTCAAAAAAAGAGATGGAAAAACTCTGTTCTACACAACACATACCTGTAATAATACACTTAGGTTGGCATCATGTAATTTATCTTCACCTGAGCAGTTAATTAAAAATAAGGGTTTAGAAACATATATCATTGTAGCATTCTTTAGCCCATTCTAGTCTGCCTGCTGATATTTGCAGCTAAACAAGTCGTTCTAGTGATCTTCCCATACAGACCCACTGTCCTATAAAGAAGATTTAGAATTGTCTTTGAAAGGCAGAAAAACACTTCTTCAAACCTTCCGAAGATAATAAGAAATGCAATGGCATTACTTTCTGCAGGTTATGCACTTTTAACTGCAAAACAGCATTTTCTTACTCACAGGAGCCTGAAAAAAGGTCACTCATGTAGTCATCAGACTTTAAATAAGTGATATTGTAATTGAGGAGTCAAAACAGTCTGTAAGCCAATCCACATGGAGCRCTTTTATTGAACACTACTGGTTACTTCAAATTAAAAAGCATAAACTACTGAATGTGTATCACACGATGCTGAAAATGGATTTTAAAATATGATCTTACCTCTTCCCACACATTAATTATGACTCAACAGAACTGCATGTAATAATAAAGGTATGCAAGGACTTACATATTTACAGGTATCAGAACATAATTACTACCTTGTCTAGGAATATGTATTCATCACAGACTGATGTTGGGTAATAGTGCAGAGCTACAAGTGCTCCTAGCCTTACTCACACATGGGAAGGGTAACCATAGAATATAAAAATATTTCAGGAATTTACTTAAAACTTCCTGCTAAATTAATAACTATTCTTATACAAGTAAATATGACATTTTATTACTATATACAGATCTTAACAAAAAAAAAGGGTAATTTCTTTTAAGAAATGAGCAAGTTCTCTCTAATTCTGGTAGACTCCTAGTATAAACTCTTAATTACAAACTTACCCAAGGTTTTGTGGTATTTTTTGGGTTTGGTTTGGTTTGGTTTTTTTTTTTTTGGTTTGGTTTGGTTTGGGGATTTTTTTTGTGTGTGTTTGTTTGGGTTTTTGTTTGTTTGTGGTAGTGTCAGGTCCTGGTTACACAGCTTCCTGGGAAGCAAGCTGACACATTGCACAGCAGTGGCTGCCAGCTAGATGRAAATCTTTGAAGGGTTTTTTTAGGCTCTCAGTGTGATACACATCTTTCCAAGGAAGCCTTTCACTTCATCTTCTTTCAAAACAAGACCGAGGCACATGGCATGCCTCATCTGTTTCTTCAGAATTCCCTCATCRTGGTAACCAAATATTCCAGCTCACCAAGAAAGAAAACCTCCAGCAGGCACAAATGAGTGACCTGCAGCTAAATCCATCAGCAGCCACAGTCAGACGCTTCATAGACAGATGTGAGCAACCATGTAACTAAAGTAACCCTGCCCCATGGATAAACTGGTCCACAGCAATCCCACCCTCTTAATTCAACTGTTAAATCAGTTCATAAAATATAGGGCCTTAAATCCCTTACAAGTTTCACTACTTAAGGCAGATATAATTTTTCATTATTGTGAAAGAGTGCAATACTTCCTAAATCAAAATTTATTTCACTTTTGACTTCCACAATTATATTTCTCTGAAAGAAAAATACATTATTCCAGACATATTTCCATCATGAATTATCAAAACCAAGATTTCAGTGGTGACCATAGCCTATAAATCAGAGAAGTCAACAGGAGTTTAGTACTTACAGATATATTTAATCATGCTTGTACAGTATCTTGCATATCACAGTCCTGACCTATCTAGATATTACAGCAACTTCGATGTTTACAGATAACTGCATGTACCTTAGCAAAGACACTAGGCCTAGAAAACCACTTCTCTGAGGGACTGGCCAAGTTCCGAAACACTTTTACCTGAGAAAGCACTCCCCAGTGCTAGCACAGTTGCTCAGTAATTCATACACACTTCATGTATCATTGCAAAGAACACCAAAATTATTTTTCTCTAAAATTTTCTGCAACACCATGGCACATGAGAAAGGCTACAACAGCAAGAGAGAATGTATTCTGTGAAAAAACGTCGTTGCAAACTATTTCCTAAAATTGCCATAGGGTAAGCAGGACCCAAGGTTTAAGATATTTCCTGACTGTTTTTATGACCATTTTCTTCTATTGCCAACAAGAAGGATAGTGCACACTATCTTTTACAAAAGCATGTGATTTCCAGGAATCTCACCCCAGCATACTGAACATAGCCCAAACTTTATTCTAGACTACAGTGAGATTCCAATGAAATTGCTAAGCCACATTTATTTTCTGTAGCGCAGGTTCTTCTTGCTTTTCTCTCCTTTCTTCCTTCAACCCACTCCACTCTCCTTGCTAGAGCACCATCCACCCTGTCCATTCAGAAAAAGAAAATTTCTCCACAGGGCTCTTGTGCTTCCAAAATGGAAAAATGCTCCCCTAAGGTCATGTAGCACATGCTGGTACCTACACTCCTTTACGCAAACAGAAATCATCGATAACCACAATAATTCAGCATTAGCCACATGTTTACTGTTTGTCTTCAAAACACTAAGATTAGCAAAGCCCTGTGAACTCTGTGCCAATCCACCTGCAGGGTCATAAGGAAATTTCCTTATCGGCTCCAGTGCACGTGAGGAGGGAGCCAGGCAGGACCCCAAAGGCCTGGGGCAAGGTACAGCAGCACATTTGAGCTCCATCCCTTCTGCTTGCTGCACTTCTACCACCGTACCTACAGCTGGATCTTGACTAAACTTGGATTTCCTTGTAAGTACTCTGTGACTTCGCTGAGATACTTGTGCCTCTCAGCTGTTCCCAGTCTAGGGAACAGAGGGGGCCACATATACACCTCCCTTGAATGTATGCATCAAAATGAAAATGGTGTCCTCCTATGAAATTAAGACTGATTTGTCTGTTTTTATCTCAGTCACTAATATGAAAAGGTTCACTTGCTACATGCACAGCACCACAACAAAACAGGCTGGATGTTGTTATTTTCTTTTTCATATAGGTTTATGTCTGCATGGCATACAACACCTTGGAACTAGGACCAATTTCTCCCAGCTTTCTGGAAAGGGTCAGACACATATTCATTGATTTTTTTTTTTTCCAGCACCTACGTCCTCCAGAGACAAAATAATTTGATACTACAGTAAAATACATTATCTCATAAAAAAAAAGGAAAGAAAAAATGGGACAGAGAAAGTTAGAAAGTTTAAGAATTGAGACATATCATAGCCTCATTCTATGCATTTGTAAGATATGCAGTAGACTCCTAAGACCAAGGCTTTCCACCATCATGGCTTCTAAAGTACTATATTTCCTTTACAAATACACCTTCACAGCTGTGAACCTCAACACTCAGCCTCAGTGAGTCAACAACTAAAAGTAAGACATTTGCCCTAGATTCTTAGGTAGTTTTGAATAATAGGAAACACCACACAAGAATATATAACTCAAATGCAGCATTAACCAGGAGAATGAAAAAAATAACAAAATTCATATTCAAATCATGGAGAACTTCAGGCCAAAGTAACAATCTTAACAGTACCAGAGGACAAAAATAAAAGCAACTGAGAAATGATACAGAAAATTATAATTGTTCGTTACTTGAAGACTTTTACGTTTCTGAGATTAAGGTACTCTGAAAACAGACAAGACCTAGCACCTCTATTCTGATAAAAATTTTAAAATGCCAAGAGAATAAAACCAAGATATATTTGATAACTCACTTTTTTTTCCCTTTCTCTGCTTAGAAAAACCAGCCCTCTCCAAATGTTGACCAGTTTATTCTCCCTTTCAAAGTGAGGCAGGTTCCTTAAGCTTCCCAGAGAACACAGGCACTTTGATGATCAGTATTTCATTAACACTTTGTAGAGACTGACAACAACATGCACACCTGCAGTTCTAAACACACATGAATTAAAGGCACTGTGTGCCTGCTCTTCTCATATCCAACAGACTGACAGATGGGACAAGGAGATGATTCACCCCCTTCAGACAGCATTAACTGTGCTGTGAGATAACACTGAATCACTAGATCCTTCTCAATTAAAAGGAAAAAAAAAAGTCTCTCTCTCTCTCTTCTGACTTCATATATGTTATCTGTATTCAAACATATCAACCAACAGGATGGATTTGCTGCATATTCTCCTCTGTAATATTTGGCATAAATACTGATATTGCGAAAGGGTCTGACTTTCACCATACTCCAAGTTTACTCCCTTTGGCCAAATCTACTTCTCTACAGTGATTTCCCTCCCTTCCTCCCCATGAACACACTGCCAAAGAGGCACAAAACCCAATGTTTCTTCTCTGATACAGGAAAAAATGCATCCTTAACTCTGTGCTTGTATTTCTCTCTTCTTGTGCTTTGTGTTTCTCACTTCTTTTTGCCTTCTTTTGCCTGGCTGTTTTGTATGGGTGTTCATACATTAAATCATGATCCTAAAGTGGTTTTTTACGTAATTTGATGAAGACTCAGTCCTCAGTATTTTAATTTGTAAGCATGCTGAAGACATGCAAGAATGTTCAAAACTCGTGGCAGCCTCCTAAAAGGCCACCATTATCCAGAGTCCATTAACACAAACAGGACACTTCTCCAGTCAGAAATGGTTTGCTATGCAAGCTGCAAGTGACACCTCATGAAGCTTAAGTAAAGATTTATATGCTCCTCTTCTCTGAAATCAGTAAATAAATTTAAGAACAAAGTAACTCAGAAAGCTGTAGAGAAGCAATTTTTCTGGGCTCATAAATGATTATCTGGAAAGACATATACTCTGATCCCAGTTTGGGATTTTCTCTGGTGATGACACACTGATTTACTTTCCCTTCTCAGAAGAGAAAGCAAAATAWTTTTTTTTTTGAGAAGGATAATTGCATAGCTAAGAAATAAATAATCAATTTATCTTCTTTTCAAATGGAATTTTAATCCAGATGTTTTGGCTTTAATTGTTTAGGTCAGAGGCTCAGCAGGTTACAGTCACTAAGCTGTGAGTTGTTGCACTTGGAATCTTAAATAATTAATGAGTAACAGCAGCTGAAATCTGCCTGAGGAACATCACCCTGACATAATTATTGTACTTGTGTGCTTCTTTAAATATGCTTTCAAGAACTTGTGGCTTGTACTTGAATATTGTCTCATTTTATGTAACTCATAAATGTCATGTGCTAATGTTGTTTTCCCAATCTTTATCAGAGGTACATTTAAAGCCAATATAGAAACAGTCATTACTGAATAACTACTGAAGAGAACAATGACAGACCCAGGGGAAAATTTCCATTTGAACATGAGAATGTTCTAAATGTACACAAGACCATTATCTCCCCTTCCTTCATTAAAAAGAAAACCAGATTGCTTAGTCCACAGTAAAAGGAAGACAAAAGCATGTGACAGGCAAAACACTCATTTTTTCAGCATGGTTTTCAAGTGCAGTTCACTATTTACCAGTGTACAAACTAAAAAAATAACAAAATCTGGCAACATATCAAAATAATGGAGTGAGAAAATAAATGTTTCAATAAGGAGACTAGCAGTATATTCACTTTCAATCATGATTACCAAAACATATCTCAAATTCACTATATGAGTAAAAGTAAGTTTGTATATAATATTTGCAGCACCCATCACAAGAATGTCTTGTTCTTGAACAAGTTGCGTTTGTAAACTATTTTATTGTTAACTAAATATTTTTTTAAAAAAGAAAATGTTGCAAATGCCATCATCTGTGACAGGGTCCACAGCCTTCAGCCAAGAGGGGTTTTCCAGACAGTATGCAGAGATGGAGAGGAAGTTCCTTCCCTAAAGGTCTTGCAACATAAGTAGACAAAACACATGACCAGAAGGTAAACCTTTCTCCCATATTACAGATATAGAGCAAAGGCAGAGATAAGTTAAGGACAATACACTAAAAAAATACTTACAGCCCACTTCAGAAGCTTTGGCAGACATTAGAAAATTAAATCCAGCATTGTAATTCTGAAAACCCATTCTCAGCTACTCATAATGCCAGGGTTTGTACTCACAACACACACCTCCTTTCTTATTTTACAAGTGCTCCATGGCTTTCAAGTTCTGCTATCAGTCATGCAAAATAACACTCCAGCTGCGATGACACAGCCAAGCAGCTTCACATGATTTTACACCAGAACCCCATCAATATACAATGAGGTTATTTCTCTGACATCCTAGGGCTTCATTCAGCCAACTTTGTCTCAAACACAGAAAATGTGAACTATCAGACTCAAGATTATCACAAGACAGAGTGGAAACCACTGCAACAACCCACACCAGGCCTTTTTGGTTTTTTTTCTAGGCAGCTATAGCAGAAGGTCACCTATACCATGAGATAATAAGCTTGTGATTACCACACTCACACAGGATGTGGGAAACCAGGGATCATCTTAGACGACACTGAAGGGAAAGATCAGTCTGGCTTGATCACAGGATAGGATAACTGTGAGTCACCAGTGTGATCTGGCAAGGGGAAAATAGATTAAAAAACCAGACAAACAGACCTACATTGTAACATGAAGGAGTATTTCCAGCTAAAACAGGGAAGAATTAAAGTCATCACACAAGCCACTAGCATAACATCAGCTGAATACAGGGTACAGTTCTGGTCAGCTGTAGCTAACAACATGAATATTTTACTAGAACAGATGTGGAGATGAGGGGAGCAATAGGAAGCTATTAGACAGAGATAAGGCTAAAAGCTCATAACATGTTAAGTCTAAGTAAAGCAAAGCTAAATGAGTGTTGGAGGAAGAGAAAATAACACTGCCCACATATAAGTCAAAACTGAAAGCCAGAGTGTTTCCAAGCATCAGGAGAGCACGGCTCTGGGAGAACCAAAGGAGAGTAGAACACCTAGCTGTGTTGAAGACAGAAAGCAAGAGTCTGACCACTGTATTTCAGGGACTGCATGAATGGTGTGGTTCTTACCATGGCAGGACAGCCCCAAATGACACAGGGCACTCCTCTGGCCTGGGAATATTTCAATCCACATTTCTGGACAGTGTAACTGGAGCACTGGGKTGGGAAGCAGGGGGAGCAGGGGGCAGAGAAGGCCTATCTTTTTCTGAATCTGTTTACAGTGACAACTGACTGTAAAAAGGGATAAAATAATCAAAGCCCCAAACAAAATAAAATCACAAAACCAGCACTACTCTGGAAAGGGGGAACAGAAATAAAAAAGGATAGCTTTTAGCCAGCTGGATTTCACTGGCATGTAGGATATTAGACAAACAGACTTTATTCCCCACTCTGAGCTCATCCATTTATCCTGTAAGGGATCAGTGTAAGTATGGGAGAGCTGTAACCCCCTCTGCACCAAGACATGCATTCACTGAAGAAAGGGAACTTGACTCCTGCTCAACAGCCTGCACCTTGGCAGCCTGCTCCTTGCAGCAGGAAACACAGGTCTGAACCCTTGGAAAAAGAGCTGGAGCTGATCTCCATACCAACCACAGCACAGCAGGATCTTCACTAACCAGCTCTTCTGCAAGTTTGTGAGCAGCGGCTCTCAGGAAACATTTGTGACACACACACAAAGTCCACCTCTGCCCTCCGCAGCTCCAGGAACTAAAACAGCAGTGAAACACACTTTGTTTGGATAGATACTGACTTTCAGGAGCCTTTGCTCATTGGCTACATTGGGTGATATTCTGAGACATCTGATTCTGAGCGCTAGATAAACTAGGGGTTTCATAGAAGGCTCTTCAAGTTTCTTTCACCCCTATTTCCCACACCATTTACAAACAGACTGCTCTTTTAATAACATTCCTCTAAGACTATATTCCAAAAGAGTCCTTAAAATCCCCTCCTCAAAAACTCTGCAGTAAACACTGCTCAATGGAAATGCAATAATAAGTAACACTTCGACAGTCTGTGACTGAAACTTTACAGCACATATGCACAGAACAATCTAATTAACTCTTCCAGCAATTTGTTTGTGCATCTTGTCATTGACTCAATCCATAAAAGTGCTTCTCATTCYATACCTTAAGAGAGTTAAAACCTTTCAGAAAAGAGATACTTAGCTGCTGGTTTGGCCAAATTCTTTTATTTTTTTACCTCGGACAATATCTCCACCCAACCTATTACCATGCAGCTCTTAATTCACCTACAGCCCCTTCAAACAACAACTACTCATGGATGGCATAAATACAGTCATTAATACAAGTTACTAGACCTGAATCAAAACCTGTCCTTTAACATTTACATGAGCCAGCTACAAGTGAAAGCAATGGGTCTTTTATTAACAGCATCATACTTAAACCAGCTTTTATTGAATTGCAAGCAATTAATGTATACCAATAGGATTTAGCTGATTTATAAGTGAAAATTCAGCAATATAAATTAACAGTTATGATAAGTTTGAGATGTTACAGCAGAGTCTTTCACTCCCAAATGAATAATCCCTTCTTCATTTCAACATTGCTTCACTGGGGTCCCTAATATTTAGTCTGTGGCATTTTAAGACCTTAAAATAATTCTGAATGACCAAACCTGCCTTTACTAAGCTAATGCTACTGTTTTCATCACTACCTTCTTTTGTTTAACCAGTAACACTAATGCATTACTGCTTATGGGTAAGTATCTATTATTAAATCCATTCTCAATTCAGTATTTGAGCATCTGCCAAAAGTAATACCAATTTCCAAAAAAAAAATACAGCAATGCTAGGGACAAAAAAAAAAAACAAAACCAAAAACAAACAAAAAAAAACCCACCAAAAATAAAACAAAACAAAAAACCACAACTGTTTTCCCCATTTACTATCTTGAAGCACACAATATTCATCAGAAAAAAAACACAGCTCCACCCCCAAAACCACAGGCTTCATAGCATCTAGCAAGGATGTTTAAAAACATAAGTTAAAAGCACTCCAGACTCTGTATGTTTGAAGCTAAGCAAAGTGGAAAGCAATTATCACCAGAACTGTTTTGGGGCTTTTTTAAACATCGCTGCATGTAAACATTTCATCAGTTTGGATAAATCAGAGTGCACTTTTTTTCACTCATATTCAATTAGTCATGCACAGAAGTTTCCCTTATCTTGCCAATTACATAATATAAACAGCCAGTCCTAAAGCACTTAAAATGTCACCAGATTTTGGAGGTCTGCTAAAATGGAGGAGGATTGCAGATCACACCACAAATGCTCCCTCAAATGCCACATGGGGAAAAGGTGTAAGCAGACAATAACAGAATCAGATGCACAGTGATGCCAGGTCCAGTGGGACTGGAACATGTACAAGTTGATGAACAAGAGGTGCCACAGAAACAAAGGCACCTCATAACTTTTGTACGAGTTACTACTTCGCTCTTTTCATGTCATAGCACTTGGACAATACAATTATCTTGCCCATCACTTGCTTCCCATCTGCCCACTGAAAATTGTCCATATCCAAACATAATCCAGAATATATAATCTTTTCACAGAAGAGCTTTTTTCATGCTCCACCCCCACAACCTGCCTGATCCTTTATTGTAAATAGAGAATTTTCAAGCAGAAGGAGATCTTCTCCCTTGGCCAGAAACTCACTACGTATGCCTCACCACAATGCTACTCCACATTCTCTTCAGTCTAAACTAGAATTTCTTGCCTCCCAACAAAACACAAATAAGAATAACTTCAAACATTTCTGAACTGCAGCAATCTTTAAATTGAGAAAACTTAAAATGTTTAAGTTATATGACAGGCAACTTATTTAACTGACACTACAGCAGTTTTTATACAAACAAAATAAGCTGGAATTGAGTCAACCTACTCTGAGTCAATGCCTCCCTCAATCAATTTTTAAAGAATCACAAAATGACTCTGTACCACAAAGAGACATATACATAATAACTTTTTTATCTATTATCTATTTAAAATCAGTGTGGCAACAAACCTTAATGTCTTCAAACCTTGCTTTCATTTGATCTTACTCATTTAGGTGGTCTTTTCTTATACAAGAAAGCCCATTGAAGATTGTTGTATGTGTTTGTATCAGGAAGACACTGCAAAACCAGTTTTTATGCTTGTGTGTGCCAGTATTATTGCTGTAATGCATGAATGATTATGAAATTACTTAACTGCCTTCTTTCCAAAGCCCTGGTTATTCCTCTCAGGGTAAAGTACAGAGCCAGCTGATTGTGAAACACATTTAATCATTTGTCCATTTCCAAATGTAATATTCTACAAATACTGTACTTGCATGTTAATCTTTTATTTACAAAAAATAAAATATTTACTGAACACAAGGAAAATGTGATTTTACACTTCACAAGTAAAGCATAAAACCAGTTCTTAAAACATCAGAGAGACAGGCATTATACATAAAAGTAAGAACTTAGATATCTAAGATTTACTATAGAGGTACCATTTACTATTTATCATTTAGCATTTGACTTTTTCCCCTACATGAATTTTTCRGTCTCTAGAAAAGGCCAGTATGATTTTGAAATACACGTAAGATTGAGCTAAAATACTGACAATGATTTGCCAACTATTATGATCTTTTTCCTACAGTATTAAAGTCTTACTGCAATTAAACACTACTGGAAGTATTAAAATAATGAACTAATTACACCTGCCATTCAAAACATTTTGTGAATACTGTATTTCTGATTAATTCACTGCTGATGAAATGGTTTCTAGTACATTTCCAAACTGTAGAATTTAAGTCTTAAAACCAGTTAAGCTACTGCTTCTTTAGAAATGTTTTATCAAATATATTTGTAACCTTACTCAGAAGGGGCTTTTCAGGTCCCAAAAAATAATGCAGCTAATAAAAATGAATATCTAAATGTATAGTTCCATACAGGACAAAAGTAAGGACAACTATCATCATGTGACAAAATTAATTTGATAGCTAATGAACTATACAGAGTAATAACTGTCCATCAGAAACAGAAGATGGAAAATTAAGCATCTGAACCAGTAAGGCAAGTGGTGCTAATGATAAGATCTGAGAAACACTGAATTCCCCAATAAGTCATTGTGAACTCACTATTCAGCATCATACAATAAGGTTAAATTTCTTTGCTTTTTACTATGTGCMAATCGAGCAAGTCTCAGTGTTACTGTGGATCTTACTGCATATGACAGGTGCTGGCGCTTTCTAAAGACCACCTAAAATTATGAGTAATAAGGGAATATCAAAATAGTGATTATCAGAAAAAAGCCGCAACATAATTGAGAAGATGTAAAAGCACATTAACAGTAGAAACAAAACAAAAAAAAAGCAAACAACTACCAAAAGAAAGAAGCTTTAAATGCATATCAGAAGGCAATTACAGATTTTTCACACATCCTGACACAGTAAATGTATTGCACATGCAATACTTTTACTGTCAAGCTAAAGGCAAGATAATGGAACTAAATCAATACAAAAGAAAACCCAGGRCAAAGCCCACTGGCTTTAAGCAGATTATCAATATAATCATTAACATGCATTAGATCAAGCTAAAATAATTATTAAACTTACTATCACTTTTGCTGTCACCTTCTTATCTGGTAAATTCCTCTCWCACACACACACGGAGGGAGCAGGAATCACTCTGGAAGCAACATCCTGTTCCTWACAAACTTGTTCCCCCAGGTCACATGAAGTCCCGGCTTATTCATCACCACATTCCCAAAGGTGCAGGTGCTCAATCCTGTGACCAGCATGTACTCACCACCTGATGGACAGCAACTGGGCATCCAGAAAAGAAGAGCAGGATATGCAGGGATTATGCACAGGTTACCAGTTACCAAGTCTGAGGGACCACTAGGAAAGAAAACATTGCAGTCCAAGCCTACTGTCATTGTTTGTTAATCTACTTCCACAGTATGTTCTGACATGTAGCCTGCCTGCATGTCATTTCTGGGCATATTAAGGAGAAGATGGTCATTGGGAACCACCAGGATGGATTTACAGAGGTTAAATCATGTCTGACCAATATGATTGCCTTCTGTCATAAAATGACAGGATTTGTGGATGAGACATCACTGGTGTCACCCACCTTGACTTCAGGTATACTCAATCTCTCCTGCAGCATCATTACACCTAACCTGATCCAAGTTACAGCACGGATGGGTAAATTACCAGCTGATAAAAARGCCCAAACATCTCTATCATGAGGCCCAAACAACAGCTCTTGATGGTTCACAATCTGCCCATGGTTACAAAGTGAATAGGTCAGGGAACCAATCCTGTTYAAATCCTTTTGCAGTGACCTGGCAGAGCACACAATAAGTCTGCAAACACTGCTGTAGAAGACAAACTGGACGGCAGGGTTGCCATTCAGAATAACTTAGATATGACCAACAAAAATGTCTTGAGAGCACAGCCTAAAGACCAACTTACTGGGGAGCAGCTCCCCTGAAAACAAGCTGGAGGTCCTGGCATGCCATGAATCAGCCCTGCAGCTGGCAGCAAGGAGAGCTAACAACTTCCCAGGCTTTGGAAATGGAAGAACAGCCAGTGGACTGATGGAAGCAATTGTCCTGCTTCATGCACAATCCACTTCTCTGGTGTCTGCACTACCAGGTCTGCTTTTGGAGCCACATTATGAAATGTCACCACTATCCACTAGGAGCAAGTTCAGTGGAAGGCCACAAAGACAGCTGTCAGCTGGAACATATGTCCTGTGAGGAGAAGCTACAAACACTGGGATTGTTCAGTCTGAAGAAAGCTTTGGAGCACATAGTATCAAATTTTCAATACCTAAAATAAATTATAAAATGATGAGGCCAGGCTTTTTGCCAAGGTGCATGGGCGCAGAACATCAACTGTGATCTGGAAAGCTGTGAATATGTATTAGGTAAGGGGAAAAGAAACACAGTCCCTAATGATAGAATATAAATTGCAGATAAGAATTCTGAATAGCTGCTACTCRGTGCCTTACCACACAACTCCATTAAGACAAGAAGCGTACTTTTGGTGTTTCTGTATGCTGTTTGTGGCCTTGCTAAGGCCTAATGGACAAAATATTACAGGGATGAAATATGCAAGCCATTTATAATAAAAGGCCAATTATGTTGCAAAGTAGATTTCACTACTTCTTTCTCACTCTTTCCAGGGGAATAAAAAATTATTACTTGTGGCTATAATTTCAGCCTTCACTTGGAATCAAATACCTTCCTACGGTGTTTTCATTAATAAAGAAGGTTGTGGCATTCAGGAGTTAGAATTAAGAGGGGAAAAAAACCAACCAACCAAAAAAACCTCAAACCTAATAATCAAACCACTTACAAAGTATTTTACCACTGGAGGAGGAGAATAATGGAGTATTTCACAACCTACCCTACAGGCTGGCCAAAGTTTAAGATTAGCTTTTCAACACCTACAGCCCTGCACTCAGTTGAAAAGCACCTACTAAAATTTCCATGAAAGCAACAATTTTTTCCATGTGAGTCTATTCGGGGTATTTTCCCATTTGACAAGAGTATCTTCCAGGTGAACAGCACTGAGTCACACTATGCTGAAACTGTGAAAGCTGTGCAGAAACTTCTGCATCTCTTTTCCAGGAACAAGTCAGGGCAAAGTAATAGTACAGATAAAAGATAACACAAAATACAAGTCAGGGAGTTTCTATTTGTAGAAGCTCCACACTTCAGTGAGAAGTCCCTCGGTAGCTTCCAACATTTGAGAAAAGAATCTAATAGTAAAAGACTCAACAAGAGCCAAAGCAGAAGATAATTGCAATTGTTCTCCTTTAAGTCAGTCACAATTATTTGAGCATGTATATTAAGCTAAAAAACAGCTGTGAAAAAAAAATCCATCTTCTTTCTACTTTCAGAAAAATAAAAGAAGACTTAATACCAAGGCTGACTTAAGGAAGGTGGAAAGGTTCTACTTATATCGCCAATTTTGTTAATATATGAAGCACAACAGGCAACTACTTTCAAAACAGTTTGCCACTGTTCTTCAGACAGCCTTCCAGGCACTGTTTTTTTCTTTTAAGCTAAGCAATGTGGAGATGAAAATGCCTGGAATCAAACTGCTGACTATTTTTCAGTGACTGTTTCACTGAAGAGACAAATTGAAGTGGGATCACTGGGTAACTTGATAGTGGATTTTAGTAATTCATGGGATTATGAGTTTCCCTCCAATTTTAGCTCTCTAGAATGATGTGAGCTATCAAAACATTCCAAATGCAACACAGTAGGGGTCCGAAAGTTTCCTATTACAATGATTATATCATTCTTTATGGTTAAAGCTATAACGCACACACCAATCCCCAAAGTTACGTTCCGTATTGTTTCATCAGTATTTTATCCCATACCATAGAACTACTGAAAACACAGGCCAGTTATTTTCCTTCATTTTGGTTTCAGACTTTGCTGTCATAATTTTCAGTATAACAGGTCCTTTCTGGACACAAACTTGTACAGCCATCTTCCACAAAAGAAAAAGCAGCATATGCACAGATCTGCCCTTATTTCTTCTGTACCTTCTTAACACTCTGAGGGACAAGTATAGTATTTTATTTTAATCACTGTAAGTTCTGTCAGATAATATTCCAACACTACTTTTCGTCCAGAGAACTAAAAAGATCTGACAAGAGAGTTTAACTAAGGACTCATGTTTTTAGAATTAGAAGAGAAGAGCAATGCTGGCATCCAGGAAACAACAGTATTGGAGAAGAATAATTGAAAAGCATTACAAAACATTAGAAAACATCATAAAGCAATGTTTTGCTATTAACCATGAGGTATTGTGCATGATATGGAACTGCCACCCCCAGAAGCTGATAAGTCTTTTCCGAGATGAACTGAAAGTCTAGGTAATTGAGGAATTTGTCACAAACTGCAGGAACGCTTCCTGGGAGTCATTACTGTAGGAAGCCAAGAGAAGTTCTAAATATATACGCATATTATTACATATATTAGTCAGGAGAAAATGGCAACAAGCTAGGGAATATGCTGATGAGACACAGGTGTAGGTACAGATTTGAAGGGCAGAGGACAGTAACAGTTGTCACTGGGATCTGCAGAACTGCTGCATAAAAAAACAAAAATAAAATTCTAGGCTTTATCTTCAAGGCACTAACCCAGCCTGAGGAATGAGAGATTTGGCCACCTGTGCGGACAAGCTGAAAGGGATACACAGTGATACTGTTTGGTTGGTGAGGAAGAAGATCTGAGGAGACAGCAAAGAGCACCACTACCACTTAATCCAACAAAGCTGAAGCCACCCTACCTCACTTCCGTTTATCCATCTGAAATCTATCAAGGCAATCTAGGAAAGTCAATGATAAAAATTACAGGCTATATTGGAAACTCTGATTTTACTGTGGCAGTTTTAACACCTTTAGTCCAAAGATGARCAAACCTCATGACTCACCTTTTACCACCATACCACACTTCAGCAAGACCATGCCCAGAACAGATGAAGCAGCTGTACACCATTCCTTAGAAGGCCCCTGAATAACCAGAACACAACTGCCTTCTAATATGGAAAATATCACAGCCCAATTTGTCACTGAAAAGAAACAAAAACCCAAAAAACCAGCAGGGCACTCACAACACAACAGCTGTTTTTCAGGACTTTTCCAATCTTCAGAGAAAAAATACATGCCCATTGAGATGACCGGCTGTTATTGCACTACAAGAGTCCTTGATCTAACTTAATCCACATATAACCATTATTTTTCATGGTGTTTCATGTATTCTCAAGACCAATCAGAAAAACTGGTTCAAAAATGCAGCTGGTAGTACTGATCTCTCACACTGAAAAGCCTCTTTTATAAGTATCTGAATTTCAAGGATAGCTATGATTTGTTCAACTGCATTGTTTTACCTGAATGTTGTGACTTCCGAGTAAGAAGTAAGCGAAGAACAAACAGATTTTCACTTGTGATCCTGCAATTGCAACTCTTTAGCAGAAGCTAAATATAATGCACCAGTTAAACATATTAAAAAAACACACTACATGCCTGAATTATTTTAGAAATACAACTTGGTTTGTATTTGATTTTGCTTTCTCTCTCACTTTCATAAGAGTGAGACACCAGATCCCCACAGTTGTTACCTTCACCAACCTGGAAAGACCTGAATTCAAACATTTCCAAATGTTTAAGCTTTCTCAAGTGTTTAAAAAAATAAATACTAAGAATTTCAATTACACACACTAAGAAATTTTACAAGTATGGGAACAAAATTTTAAAAAGTCAGAATTAAAAAAACTCTTTCCTTCCAAACATGCAAAACAAACCTAGTACAGCTGATACGTTGATCAAAAATTGCTCAAATTTTAAGAAAAAATAATATCAAACCTGCTATTTTACCTTCAGTCATTGCATATTTATTAAAAAAAAAAAAACAAAAACAAAACTCTGTTTCTGTCAGTCTTTTCAGATTTATTAATTTCCTTGCTTCTCCCCTTTGAAAGAGCTTCCAAATGCTCCAGGAGAAATTAAAAAAAAAAAAAAAGTAAAATAAAAAGCAATATTTAAGTAAATATTTAGAAAACTAACTTCCTCACTGAGTTATTTCAAAATCATTTCAGGACAGAAGCAAAAAAACCCCAAGCAACTGTCTAAAACTGTCTGAAAATGTCCATGTTATTTTTTGTTTTTCTCTCACGTGCCTTTTGTGTGGGCTTTCCTGGGTTATGTCCAAGATTTACAGCTATTCCAAGCAACAGAACTGGGATTTCACAGTTACTGCAACTGATGCAAAAAGCCTCATAGAAATTATCTCACTCTATATTAACCAGAGTTCTCCACTTATTTTTAACAGAGCATTTCGAGAAGCATAAAGCTTCTTTCAGAATATGAAAGCCCAAAAACTTTAAAATCGGAATACTGTAGCCAGGAACTGTTTAAGTGTCTGCTATTTAGAAATTCTTTAGCTACTAATAAATGATCATAGTAGATTCTGAATCCTTTAAATAGTAGTAACCTGTGTGTCAATCTCTAGAAGAAAAAGTTAAAGCCAGGATAATCAACCTTTTGCAGAAGAGTCAGTCTCTGGAAATGTCTCAAGAAGATGAGATGTAGAAAATAGATGAAAGTGACTGATATGTTTCCAAAATATCTAGAAAACATGTTAAAAAAGCCATATCTAGAAAAAGTGTTATAAAAAACCCAAAAACCAAAGTCTGAAAACAGCTGGCAGAGCAAGAAAACATGAGCACAATTTCATCTTTAAAGAAGTTAGTAAGATTGTTAATCATAAACATAACATCAGAAATTATTTAATACTACATCAAAAAGTTCATGTGATACAAGGATTCAAATAGGAAGACATTTGGTATGTGTGGTGATTAGTCTGAAGAAGACATTGCATCATATGCTACTAATACTAGAAATCAACCAGAGAAATGAACATAGMAAATCCATAGTCATCTGAATGAAATTATTAAGAAAATAAAATCTAAAACTGCTTGTCGCAAAGCCTTTATTCACTGCCACTGAATACATAAGGATAGGCACTATCACTGTCTCCCTAAGGGAAAGCCATCAATGAAGTTCTGTGTAACTCTTTCCAACCACAGCTTAGCATAACTATTTTGTCTAAATTCTCACATTGGCAAAACCCTTAGAGAACTGTGTTTCAATTGTGGCACCTTAACTTAGGGCTTATTCAATTGTGGCACCTTAACTTAGGGCTTAGTGAGCACCAGCACATTGTGCTCCTCCAACTCGAATTCAGCATTCACAGGTTCTCTCCTCGGGCTGAGAACAACCTGCCTGCAGAAGGATCCACACAGCCAGAGCCAGCACCAGGACTGAAGGCTGCAGTAACACAGCTCCAATGTCATCTCCACCGCAGCCAGCCGCTGCCTTGGGCAACTGGATTGGTCTCTCAGAGACGAACTTTTTCATTTTGTATCGATTATTTCATTCAGTCCAAATCAAGCACTCTGTGCAGAAGCCTGGATACCCTGGAAAATGGATATTAACACAAGAAATATGCAAATAAAGTACTGGAGCCTAGAGTGTCTGAAATTCCAGTTGCACAAGTGATTTGAGCAGTCAAGCTCTAAAGCATATACCCTTTTTCTGATTGTTCTTCCATTGGCTGCTAACTTTTCTTTTTAACACATACAAATTCAGGCTTCTTCAGAAATTACTATGTCCCACTGATTTTCTTCTTGAAAGCATCTAACAATTCTGGACACCTTTCTGTCTTCAACAGGGTACTTTAAAGAATCCATAAAAATTCCTGTTTATAAAAACTGTCTGTATTTAAAACAGCACTTCCTGACCAGCTGCTCCTCATCACTGCTGTCCTTTATTTAAGAGCCTCACCTCAAGAAAGACAGATAACAGTTTCAACCTGACATCTTGCCTGAAAGAAAAAATATTCCGGTAATTAAATACCACAGGACAGAGCACTTTACCAATGATCCAGAAGATTCTGCTGTCCTTTAATCTATGGCAGAGTTTATACTTCAAACGTGTATGCAAGAGTCTTAGACTGCAAACCTTCCAGCCTTCTCCTCATTAAACACTAGTTATGCTTTAAGTGTTTTAGTCAAAAATTACTAGATTTCATCCCTATTAGTCCAGCAACAATAGTGACTGTCAAAAATTGTTATGTTCTCATGTAAATTAAATTAATTTAGTTCTGGTAAGTAAAAGTTTGAGCCAMATGGCCCAGGTTCTAATATATGAGCACCAATGTATTTTCACAGCTCTCCTTTTTGACAGAAAACAGTAGCATTTGAACACTGAATGACTTCTGGTACTTATGTTTCAAGTAAGCATGAGATGTATATTTCAGCTTATTCAACCTTCTCTCAACAATTTCTAATGCATTTCTTYTGTCACAAAAAATCATGTAGCAGAGAAATTAGAGCCTACATTTAAATGTTCTATTTGATGGAATAAATAAACAAAGTGGCTTTTTCAACCATATGGGTAATTTATATCAAGTAGTGAATAAACCATCACAAAAAGAGAACAAACAAGAAATTTTTGGATACACAACAGCAGGGACACTCACTCGGGTTGCTCTCCTGSCTCATCCCACCATTACCACCCCATGTACCTTCACGTGTAATCTAACACACCATGAACGCTCATCTTCTCAAACTTTCAGAACTGAAAAGAACTGGAAGCATGTCCCACTTATGCTACTGATTAATGGGGTGACCAGGGTCATCTTGGTTGGTCTCAAGACTTGAAAACAGATATAATCCTGCCCTGCATGTGCAGAATACTCTGAGTTGATTATTTCCAGAATTCTGACAAACTTGTCTTTAACAAGGATGTAAGGCCCTAGGTGTCATATGGGATCATGGCATCATGAGAAACAAATCCCAGYGTAAGAACAATTCTGTCATTAAATTTTTCAAAAATGCACAAAATTAAGCAATTATAAATATGAAACTATTTTTAATTAACATGCTCCAATTTCTATCATTAAGAGTCTGTGGTGAGCTGAAATTTATCACCCCAATAGTGACTGTAACATTCACTACCTTATTTATATTAATTATTGTGATAGAACAGGGGCTTTGAAAGTCTGTGAATATTATTCAGCTGTACAGAATGGCATAAACTCAATTTCTSTTCTTAATTCTCTACTTAAAATTCAGTGAAGCTGACTATATGTTGGATTCATGGCTTTTTCCCAACTCAGTGAAAAATAATTTAAATCCATTTCATTAAGACACGATGCTTTATTCTTTTTCTTTTCATTACAGATATCAAGCTTTATTTTAAATGTATTATCTCAGAGCCTAATGCACAAACACCACTTGGAAAATTAATATCCTTCAACACAACTCCTGTGCATGGGCCTTTGCAAACAACAACTTGCCCTCTGACCATCTTATCAGTTATTAATAATGTCTGTAGAATGCTTCATCTGGTTACCTATTTCCTCAGAGACTGAAAAAACTACTGTATAGGATCAAAGAAGGAAYAACAAACTTTGTGTTGGTCAAGAATAAAGGCAACACTTCTACCCATGGGAGTGCTTTAGCCACAGCTGCCTGGAGAGAATATTCTAGGGAAGCATCAATGCAAGCTTTTCCTTCCAGGTCCTCTCCACTCTCTACTTATATCCAAGAAGAAACTTGGGTATAGCCTGATATTGCATTGGTAATGTTCTCCTTGGTGCTCTTYAGAATGATTCAGAATGCAATCCGTGACAGACAGAGCCGATGTCTGTCCAGAACCCACAATCCATGATGCTCAAGAGCTTTGATGGACTCATACCAGTAATTACTGACTGCCCTAAGACTGTTTAAAGATTTTAGAGAACTGTTTCCTACTTGGCTACCAAGAGCAATCAAATCATTAACACAAACCAAGACTGTTCCCTTACTCTGTTATTATTTACCTTGACTGACAGGGAGCACTTCATCATCCTTCCAGCCAGGTGTTTCAAGCCTTTATACACAACCAACCACAATCTACATGTTAAGCTGCTTGTATCTGTGAACTGGCAGTACTCCACACCAACCAAATTATATTCATCTCAGCTCTCTAGAAATGATTAGTGGATATAATAGAAATAAACCATTGCAATATACATGCTATCACTCCTGATCACCTGAGACTCAATTCTGCTTCCACTGAAGAGAGGGAAAACTTCAGTTTCTCTGCAAGAATTCATTACTTTCCCAGTGTCTTCATAGTATCTCAATCAACTTWACTTCAAACACAGCATCTGATATACTGAAGGGCAAAGGCAGTGCACACAGCAAATACTATCAGGATGGACCTACTTAAAATTACAAAATCGCATGTTTACATTCTTCCCAAGGCAAATCATGCAGCGAGTTTTAAAAAGTCCCCACCAGCACTAGAAGTATAGCCTTTGCTGTCGCCACAGCTCATCACTCATAGAGACACAGTTACCTCAAACACCTCCAAGCCTCCCCAGCCCTCCACAGCCGGCGGCAAGCATCAGGAGCACGGCAACTTGGAGCGAGCCCAGCCGCGGAGAACGGGGAAGGTGCCGGGTCCCGGGGCGCTGGGCAGGAGCGTCCCAGCGGCACCTCGGAGCAGCCCCGTGCACACCTTCCCCACGGAAACTTCAGGAAATCCCGGCAAGAGCCGGTGAGCGCCCAGCCGTGCCGGGGGCAGCGGCGGCACCGCGGCCGGGACAGCACCTGCCCCGCTCCCCAGCTCCGCCAGCGCCCGTCCTGCGCCGCGGGCCCGTGAAGTGGGGGGGGGGGGGAAATCAACAAAACAAAACAGAAGAAGGAGAAGTTGTCCGTTCCGGTGTAAGGCTCCGGGCACGGCCGCGATGTGAAACCGGAAGGCACGGCACGGGCTCGCCRGCCTCCCGCCCGGTTATGTAAGGCACGGCCGCCCCGACGGACGGGGGAGCCCCTCGCAGACACCTGCGGGGCCCGGGCAGCAGCGCCTGCCCTCCCCGCCGTCCCCAGCACCGCTGGCCCGCTCCTCAGGCACCCGTCCCGCAGCGGGATCCCTCCCCGAGGGAGCCCGGGGCCACCTACCGCTGCCACCTGCCCCAGGTGTCCCGCAGCGCCGCGCCTCCCCCGCCGAGCCCCCCGGGCTGCCCCGCCGAGCCCCTCGGGCTGCCCCGCCGAGCCCCCTGGGCTGCCCCGCCGAGCAGGACGGGACGCGGCTCACACGGCGAAGAGGAAGAGAAACAAGCCGAGAGGCTGCCCGCCCTCCGCAGCCCTGGGGGAGCTGCTCGCTCTGCCGCCTCCCTCCCCGGAGCACAACAACAACAAACACGGCGGAGCGGAGCGGAGAGCAGCGTGCGGGGCGGGCACAGCCCGGGGGCCGCCGGTGGCGGGGAGGCCCCGGCTGCCCCTCTCCCCTCCCCTCCGCGAAGCCGACCGGAGAGAAGAAAAGAAAAACCTCTAAAAACGATAATTCTAATAATAAAAAAAAAATTAATCACAACACACCCAGCGTATCCTCTTGGGCTGCGGCGCTCCAGGGGCTGCATACAGCGAGCGGGGGCAGCCAAGGTGCGAGGGGGTAGCGCGCACACCGGGAGCGGCGGCCAGGTGAGCGGAGAGGCAGGGATGGAGCAGGAAGGAGGGAACCTCCGCTCCCGCTCCGCGCCGCGCTCAGGAGCGCGCGTGGGTCCCTCCCGCCGCCACACAGCCGCGCCTCCTCCGGCGGGCGAGCCGGGAGCTGCCCCCGCTCGGTGSCGGCGCCGTGCGGCTTGTTGCCTTGCTCCTTCCTGACCCCAGCCCTCCCCTCGGAAGCCCGGCGGCTGTCCCCCGGTACCTGCGCGGGAGGTGCGCCCGGCAGCCGCGCCCCGCCCGCCYTCCTTGGCAGCCGCCGGCAGGCAGGAAGGGCAGCGGGAGAGAGCTCCCGGAGGCGGGCAGGGAAGGGCACGAACCCCGGGGGGAAGGAGGGACGGGGCCCCATTACCCCTCGGGGCTCCAGCTGAGAAAGGGACACGAGTGGCTCTGGGCCACTGGGAGCTGCGTCTGGCCACGGGCTCTGCTAGGCGAGCGGTGGCAACCTGGCTGTCTGTGTGTCTGGCTGTCTGCCTGCCCTGCCCGGCCGGGGCTGGCTGCCCTGGCCGGGAACTTCCTCCTATAACTGGGTTTACTCGGATCCTGATAAATCCGATGCCCGGGGGGTGGCGGGAGGAGAAGGCAAAGRGACCTGCAGTTTTAGACTCGAAGTCACACGCCCGCAACAGAGACTCGGTATCGCCGTGCTCTGCCTGGTCCGAGCCCCACGGCCCATCTCGCTGTTCCAAAGGGAATCCCACGCTGCCCCATGGGCATCCTGGAGCCCAGGACCCGCTGTGACTTTAGCGCKAGGCACAAGCAGACTTCAGCCACCTTCGTGGAATGAAAATTCAGAGCACGACCCCCCGGKGTTGGGCTGTTCGGAGGGATCAGACACTCCCTTTTTGCGTTTCATCCGGAGTTTGGGGGCAGTTGTCTTCCTTGAATACTTTAGGCAGTGCTTCCATTCAGTTCAAAAATGCAAAAGTACAAAGTAAATTTGTAATTTTTTTATTTGAAAATTTCATCGCTGATAAGCATATCTGTTGCACCTACACCATGTTTAAACCTCTATAAACCGAGGTATATAACTATACACCAATTTCTCATTATGTAAACCTTTTGTTGTCTTGTCATTCATCTCCAAAGATGGAGGAGGTCTTAGAAAAGTATTGGGCCATATTAGAAATTCTATGTTTTAATGAATAAACAGTTATTTGTATAAATATTTCCATTGTATGAAATGTACATCCTAGCTTCCCAATTCCTTACTGTGCAAAGTGAGGAGTTTACAACATTAGTCTCAATTGAATGTGTGAAGACTACTGTGCAGATAAAATGCTGGAGTGTGAGTTAGAAAAGGTCACAGAAGGAAGGAAGGTTTGCAGAAGAAATGAAGAGGTGGAGTATCACCATTATGAGCAATTCAAAGTCTGGRAATTTTATGTTAAAGGTACATGAAATACTGCTTTGAATCATCTCTCTCCTCACACTTCTTCACTGGCAAAAAGGTATCACTTCTTGGAAATTTGAGAAAGATACTAAATGAGTTTGATACTTTTGTTTTGTGTACTTTTAAACAGTAACTGGTAAAAAGCATGAAAAAAGAAACCAATATTTAACAACTTTAAGAGGCAACACAATTTCAGAGTTCAGGTGGTCATCTCTGTCTTTTCTTGCATAAAAATCTGAGGGGAAAATTAGATCCAAAAATSTCATCTGATCACACCCTCAGAAGGCAGATGAATAAATTATGGTAATCAGATTAGAACCCAAATCTTCCATTCTTTTATATTATATGTAGGTTTGAGCTAGAATAATTACCCTTTGGGCAGTGGGTCATGTATTTACACATGTGAACATCCTTACATACATTTGTCCATACAAAAAATATATATTTATATATGTATGTATGTGTTTCTACATCCAGTTATGGATGTATACTAACTCTGTTGAGGCCTAAATGTCTATGAAGGTATGAGGAGACTCACAGCTGCATAGTGTGCATTGTCATACAGTATATGGGAAAGAAAAATTTGAAGAAATTACTGCCCTTGTACAGCTGTGTTACCTGGCATAGCTGCAACATCTCTCTCTTAGTGTGCTGAACATCTCCCTGCTGTTCACTTTGTAGTTTCCCCTGTTGTTCCAAGATTTTTGTATGTAAGCAGATGTCAGTATGCTCAATTACATAGACAAATTAAACTTCTGTAAAAAACACTAGAATCAGTCGACAGCACTGGTAGCTAGAAATGTAGACATTCTGATTTGTTCCTTGTAGCTCTGCTACTAATGAATGCCAGCTCCTGAAAGCACTTAATGATGAAAGCAAGTGCATATGTTCAGCAGCAATGTGCCCACATCTACAAAGCCTGTATCGTTTTGTCTTTTGTTTGCTTCCTTTTGCAGGRAGAAAAGAAAAATGTCACCTTCTTCTTAAATACTCCACATGCTATTTCACCCCTGGTCTTYGGGCCACTGTAAAGAATTCTACCTGAGTAAAAGACAGTATGCAAACAAATGTCACAGGAAAATTAATCTTGAGATTTTTTTTGACATTAACTGTCCATGAAAAAATTGCTTGAGCTAAGTATGAAATGTTCCTTTATGCAAATCATAGAAAGGCAATGGAAGGAGAGCAGAATTTGCATAGTCTTTCATATGTACTTTTATACTAGAATTGCCATTTATTATTCTTAATGAGAAGCAATTGACCTTGTTGGCCAATGGCTTGGCCTTAGTAGGAAAACTATRGTTTGTGTGCAATAGCCTCATAATGAACAACATCATATGAACTCAGAGAAGGATTTAATTAAAATTCATGGAACACTATTGAATTAAGATGAAAGAACAGCTATTTGCTTTCAGGAATTGAAAATGGCAAATGTTGTAATGAGGAGCCATCACTGAGACAGTGGAGATTGCCGATGCAAGATTAACAATATCAAGCTCTACATGCAGAGGAAACATAATCTAGACCTAATTAAGAACTCATTTGAAATTTTTCATGAATAGACTATCAGTGAATTCCAGATGACAATAGTTTCATTTAAGTYTTAGAATCAAGTCTTGAGTATAAAGACTTAGGAGGTTGCTGTATTTTCACAAAACTTTTTATTATGTGTGAGTCCTTGAAAATAACAACACAGTGCTTACCCTATTTTTATGAGCAAATCACACAARTTCTTGATACATTTTTTCCCAAGAAGACTCTGATACAAGAGCATTGTCTCAGCAAGTATTTGTTTGAGTAATGTCAGACTGTTTACGTAGGCAAACAGAACACCATGACCTGCAGATGCTGAGAACTGTCACAGACTGGGAGTTATGTGTTAGCAGTCGACATATTTCAAAGTTAGACTAGAATTCCTAGTTAGAAATTTTCTATATGGTCAGGGTGACTAAACTTTAGAAGATCTCTGCCAAATATTTAGAAAAATGACTCAATGTGTCTTTCTTCAGCAAATACCTGTGAAAGGAGCAGTTAAAAAGCCACCATTTCTGAGTCTTAAAAGAACTGCAGTTTTGCTTTCTCAATGAACCTTGAGAATTGGGGTGGTGCTCTGCAGCCACAAGGGGACAGACCCTCTTCAAAATCCTGTCAGAACTCACAGTTTCTTACTAGCCATGGGTATTACGGCATTGTAAAGAAAATCTTTCTACTGGTAAATTATGATTATCAACTGGATGAATCAGCAGTGGATGAAGGACAATATAATAGATATTGACAGTCCTTGCAAATACGATATATCCTTGCCTGAATGAGAAAGAAAAGCAATTGTTTACAGAAATACTGGCGTTTAAAGAGCTGAGTGATTGCATTTTAGAGCAAAAATAGCCTATCAGTGATCAAACAAGAATTTTTGTTCCAAATTGTTGACCTAAATATTTGTCTTCAGATTCTAAAGCATAACATGTTCAAGAGGTGAGCATTATTTTTATGACGCCACCAATACCTTGTTTGCAGGAAAACATTGAAAAGCAGTTGTAGTAGCACAGGACCATGAAGATGACCATAGCAGGCTATCAAACTCATTTTCTCCATTTTCTATTTTTTTGTCTCTGTCTAATCTTTGCCTCTAACAACCCAGTTTTCTGTGAAACTGATCATCTCACAAGTTATTTCAAACACATCTCATGTACTGCTGCAATATAGGTCAAGGAAGTCCTATGATAAAAGGAGTTTTTACTCTTCTTTTTCTTCTAACTTGAACACTCCAGCTAATGGAAAAAGTTTGTCAAAAATATTTGATGTGTTCAAGTGCTGTTAAAAACATTACCATGTTTCTGCTCTTCACTTCATCAGTAGAGAAAACATGCCTGCTGTGTACAGTTAATTTACAAATGAATGAGTAGAAAACAAACCTGTGTATAAATACCTCTTCACTTATACAAATTAAAGTGTCTGTATTCTCAGTAATTACTTGCAGATGTATGCACACACAGAGATATACATAAATCTGATCCATTTCTATCCCTCTTTTTGCAACACATACTAGAGTGGTTTAGAGGTTTCTGTGGGCAGATGGAAAGTTAACTTCAAGAGAGACAGAAAATAGTGTGTACAGGACTACCTACTGTGAACCTCTGCCCTTCCCACCTTCCCTTTTTTGCTTATTGCGCCTTGGCTCTTRCATTGTGTGTGCTTCAGAGCTGGGACTTCTCTCTGGGATGACCAACACAACACTTCCTTTATTTCAGTATAGAAGCTTTTAAAATAACAATCCTCACTCAGCTCAGTGCCAGAGAAAGTTCTGCCCGTCTGTGTCTCCATCCGTTTTCTCAATCCATTATCTGCAGTGTGTTAAAGTACTAGTTTGTTTCGAATGCCAGCTCTACAGCAATTTGGAGAAATCATCTTTATTMCAGAGATGTGGAATATCAAACTTCCTGTCTTACTGAACTTGGAAACAAATGTAACAGGCAAGGCTGTCCAGCTCGAAGTCCTTTTGCGTTTTTGTTGTGAAAGGAAACAAAGAGGAATAATGCTTTTGTTCAGTTTTAATAATGAAGATTTACAAGTACCAGAGTGAAAGTCTCCAAAAGGGGTAATTGGAAAAGAAACCAGGCTTAGAACATAAAGACAGATTCAGTGTGCCTACTAACAAGAATGATTGCCTGGCACTCACAATTAAATAAATTTTTTATTATTCTTTATAAAATCAGAAGATTTGACCTTCCAAGTAAATTTTTGTAATAAAAGGGATATTAAAATACRTGATAAAACCTAATGACAATATGATTTTGTTTACTATAATGTAATCCTTGAAGAGACAATCTGTAAAAGGCTAAGATTTGTATTACCTACAATCTGCGACCACGTAGCTCTTGAATTCAGTGCAATTTGAGAGTAAATCACAGAATGTAGATATGTCTCTACAGGAGAATATAATGTGTGCTGAGATCAGTTTTACACTAAGTAAAACATACTCCTTAAAACTCAAACATGACAGCCATCATTATAGTTTCTCCTGCTGCAAAAGAGAGAAGCTGTAGTCACTGTGTGGGCAGACATCTACAAAGCTCTGCTTTATTACTATTCAATGCCTTTCCAATGAGAGGAAGTCAACCAGCCTCRCACATAAAACTTACCCCAGAATGCCTCAGCACAGCTGCAGCAGTATCAGCAGAGAAAGAGCAGAAAACATTTTTGATAACTGAACTTGGCCTTCCCCTTCACACTACAAGATACAATCCCCTACTGCAAAAARACAATCACATTTTGCAGCTGGGGGTTAGCTTTGTAGGATAGGAAATCATGCAATTTTTCAAGTTWGCTGTTGCATAATCTAGAGGGATCTGAAAAGAAGCAGTTTTCAGTACAAATCTATGCAAAGTGTACAATTTTAGGGCATGTAGTTGCTTGCACTGCTTTCCGTTTTCCCTGCTGGGAAATACTTTTCTCTTTCCTACATRGCACTGTGCTAACCACTCTCTTATCTTTTCTTTCAGTTTAGCAGATTAAATAGCTAGTGCAGTATACATAAGAAAGAATTTTATCAGCTATGCTTACAGTGCTTTTTAATGGACTGCACATAACTTTTTTCTGCTACTGACTTTAGCTCAAATTGTCAATGTGTAACATTCACTCCCCCTAATTCTGCATTTGCAAAGTGGGCAATTTAGCCAACTGAAGATGAGCAACAAAAGGATATTATTTGCACCTCWGAAGTTTGTTTTTAGAAAGGAGGCTACAGTATTCCTGCAGGGTGTTGTTTCACTACAAAGGAAGAGGCCTAGAAAACATGAATGTGAGTAGCATTTTTAATGATTAGCCCAAAAGTATCCCAATTTGTGCCAGAAAATGCCTATTCTTGGTGATCTCTTCTGACTGGCAGGGATGGACTGACTTATGCTATGGGGTAAGCCAACAGTCAAGTAGAAAGAGAGAGGCTTTCAGCTGCAGTTCATTCCTTTACTGTGTGCACTGCATTGCTTAATACTTGAGTTTACCCCAGATTCAGACCTGGCGAATGGAAGGATAAATCAAATTTAATCAGAAAAGTGCTTCGGATTTAGGCACCTAATAAGCTTAACCATAATGAAAGATTGTTATTTGGACTGGCTGTGAAAAAAACCCTGTAAAAGTTAGAATGATGGAGAAATCTAAACCTATCAAAACAGTTACAATATTCAGTAATCACTGTCAATAAAGTTCTGATCTTGTGTTCCTGGACAATGGTAGATTGAATGGTATTGTTTTCAATTCCCTTCTTCTTTAGTCACAATGCAACAGTTCTCAAGTCTGAAAATCCACAGCCCCTAAACTTTCAGACAACACATGACTATCCTGGAGGTTTCAAATGGGCTTGAGCAGGGGAATTGTTATCTTATGCCTCCACAGTCAATGCTGGAAACTTCACCTGAGATAACTCTGGAATTGACCATGCCAAGCTTTCTATTCCTTGGCCAAAACAAGTGTAAGGTATGATAGGGTGGTGCTACCTAATATTCATTTCAACCTGCATGGTAGACCTAAACCCTAAATATTAACAAGTCATGTGTATTTTTAGACTTACATTGCAAAATCTAAGTTTGYTTGCTTGTTTTTGCATGAAGAAAGCAACTTTCTGTATAATCCTAGTATATGAAATAGATTAAGCAATGTTTTTGAGGTTTTAGGGAGGGGCATAGCCCAAATAAACTGTTTTCCCAAATCATTGAAATTTGACAAAATTTTAAGTGTCTGAAGCTGAGTCTTTCAATGGGTGGTAGTAACCACCTATCAATAATTCCAGGTGGATCTATGGACTGTTTTGTTGGTAATCATTAGGTATTTCAGAAGGTATTTGATATAAATGTATTGTAAAAAACTATATGCAGTTATGAAATGGTTAAATATATCCATTTCCCAAAGTGGATATACTTCTGAATAGATTTTAGATGGTTCTCTGATCTCTGTCATAATGAAAATGATGCCACTTCTTTGTGTTTAGTTGATTACAATCTTAAAGCTTTCTCTTGAAGGTAAAAGAATAGGCAGCTCAGAGATAGCAGAAGTCTACCACATTCCTGTTTTATCTATTTCTGATAAGCTCTAGTTACTAGTATAAAACTTTAGTTTCATTAAGAGAGAAAAATGTTAATAAATGGGAAGTTTTAAAAAACCTAGGCAGTACGGAAGAAGGTGGCAGTAAGAGGAGGTACAGGAGAGGAAAATTTGGGCCTCTGATGCATTTCAACAGGGACACACMCTACAGTTGTCCAGATTCCTTCCTCTTTGATATGAGCTAGAGGAAAAAGGATGGCCATAAAATGGGTGAAAGGAGCCAGCTGAGAAAGGATGCAAGTAATTTGATAGGACAAGATGAAAATTAAATATTGAAGAAATGAAACTTTAAATCTTTCCTAGGTAGTGCCTTTATGAAAGGGCAAAAAAGTATAAATACTAAWGAGAGGAGGCAGCAGTACTCTAGGAAATGGCTGGGGCTTACGTTATTAGACAGGAGCTGAACCTGTAAATCTTCCAGTGTATGAAAGATTGTTATAAGCAGGTCAGATAAGAGCAGAAAGAAGGTGATTTCATTTGTAGCAAAAATGTTTAGAGATGGTGAATGCTAAATAGATGCCTGGGGTGAAGAACCAGAGGAGCTCCAATGGCCTCAAACATGTTCTGTCTGCAGTACTGTGAGGTGCAGTCAGTGCTCTCTCCTGGGGCTGCTTCTTGATGCCTCTGAAGTCTTCAACTGAACTTGTACAATTTTTGTTTAGTGGGGTGAAACATCCAGTGTTCAATGCTTTAGAAGAATGCTTTAGTTTTTCTAAACTAAAGAAAGTGTGAATTATACTCCATTGTACAGCTTACACAGCTGTGGAAAGATTGGAATCTGATGCATCAGAAAGAGAAATGATGTAAACTGGAAACATGACATTTCAAGGGGAAAAAATACCTAAAATGGAAAACAGGACAWAAAAAAGCTAGTTCATTGTCTGCATGAAATTGAATTTCCAAGAAGAAACAAAGCAAAAGAAAGCCCAACAGATGTTTTTGTGAATGCTTTTTTAACTTACTGTCAACACCTTCTTTGGGAAACACCCAAATTCAATGAATAAATGAGTTTGGAATTAAAGTGAGTATATTCATAAATTCTAGTTTATTCTAAGAATTTCAGAAAAATAGTCAAATCATAAAGTTTCAGCCCAGAACATTGCGTCCTCTGTAACTGTTTGGAAAAGTCTTAAATTAATAAACCTGTGAAGGCAAATATTTATGCTTATAAATAGCAATTATATGGTGATATGTGTAAATTATTKGAAGAATTTATCAGAGCTGAACAGCTGCCAGTGGCTGAAACTATCCCAGTAAAAATGCCASTGTGAGGAGTTTTTGTGGACTAGACTTATCTGTGGTTCAGCTTTAGCCCAAGGAAGTCTCTCTGAAAATAGCTCTGGTTTAGACATACTTATAATGTGAACTGCATGTATGCTGCTTTCGACCTTGTGGAAGCTTTCCTTCACATGTCATAAACCATTGCATCTCTTTCATTAAACTTGGTGTTTTTTATAAGAGTAATTGTAGGCCCTGGCTAGGTTCCTCTTCCACAATTTTCCATCAAGCCCATTGAAAACCTAAAAAATATTCCAAGAGTCCTCAGAAGTTAATAAAACAAAGAGTGTTTTTCTAGATACATTTTAAACAATATTCAAATCAATAAATTTAACAATAAACTGCTATATAATAAAATAGAAATAAAGTAATTTTTAAGTAGTAATTTAAAGACTATAAGAAAAAATGTTTCATTCACTATACTTGGAAATTTGCATTAATTTTGTTCTAAGATAAGTTTTGTGGAAGTATTTCTGTAACTTAGCCTGTGCTGGAGCATGTGCTGGTGTGTGTGCATGTCCAAAACAGCAGAAGACAGTTGTGAGTTTTTATTAACAGTGTAGCTGGTGCATAGTTTTTCCCTCAAGTGTCAGCATCTCACAGCATGAGAAAACAATGTATTCAAAAAGGACGTGACAGAGGGAAGAATATTAAAGAGTTCTACTGTAGAAAGACTACTAAGGAAAAATGTGRTTTTCATGACAGTAATAGCCAATCAATCATTGTTAAATCAGGTACATATTTAATACTACAAGGATCTTAAATTTAATACCTCTTTACATAAYATTTGGTTTTACAGGTAACATATAGTTCACCCCCATTACCAAAATTTCATGCAATAAAATTCTCTGAGTTGAACTGCACCAAAATCAGGGTAGACTGAATGTATGAAGTTAAAGGTCTGCAGACAGTTATTTTGTTACTGAGTATATATAACCCACTAAAACTGGCACAAATCTTTACGGGAGAAGGTAGAAATTACACGGTCAGGTTATCTGCGCCCTCAATTTTCCCTGTAAGCATCTGCAGAGCTCTGACTTTATCCTCCCTCCACTTGCTTTAATACCTTCAATTCTAATAATGCTTATGTTAAAAAAAACCACAAGCAAAATTCACCCACCCACTGCCCAAATGAGCACAGCCACCTGCAGCATGACTGCAGTTAAGCTTTCAGTGGACAGAGACAAGTGCCAGGCAARCTGACCTATAGAATTTGCCTTGTTWTGCTGCTTCCCATCTGCCTGTGCCCATCTGCTGCCTTGTCCATTATTCAAGGCCCTTATAATAGTCACCATCTTTTTCTTCCACATTGGAAGCAGCATTTAGCATGAAAAGGYCTCAGGTTCACCATGACATTAACAAACACAATTGCAGCTAAAATTCTCTTGTTATAATGTGTGGCGTCGGTTGTTTTTTTTTCCATTTGGCTACATCAGATTCTCATRCTGTGTTGTTGCAGCTCATGACAATCTTTGAAGAATCTGTACTACCTATTTTTTAATGAAAATTCCTACCTCCTGCTGGTTTGACACAAAGCAAGGGCCCCAATACAATCTAATTTGCAGACAGACAGAGAAAAATGCGTGTCTTTGCAATGACCAAACATGTTTAGTTCATAACTATTAATTGGCTCTTGGTTTTTCCATCAAATGGGAAAGAAATTACTTAAATCGCTGTTTTCAAACCTTATGCATGTCTTCAAAAACTGTCAATATGTGTCAGAAATGTTGCATTTCTAAAATCAGGATTGMTTTGTTGAAACTAAATGGCAACAATTAAAGGTGATCCTCTTGCTGATCCTGAAGGCCAAACAAGCTGAGCACAGTCTCTCCTGCCTCACCAAATTTTGTATTTTGCTCTGCTTGTGCYGAGTGCTGGGAGTGACACTGAAAATCGTCCCATTTTTTTCAGTGGAAAGCATCTTTTGAGTGGGGAGGAAAAAAAGCGCTTTCAATGGGTGTTCCACTTGCAAAGAACAGCTTGCTGAATGTCATCTTGCACTTACAATCACTGAAGCTGCCTGTTCAAAGCAGAATGTGTCTGCTATCCTTAACTCCAAATCTGGGCCGATGCAATCAGTCCCTTTCCCTTAACTTAATGGGCAGATCTACATCGACTTTAATGTCAGCTTAATCAGACTCTAAGCTCTTCAGGGAGAGGAATTGAATTTCCTGTGATATGTGGAATCTAGCTTGCTGTCAGAGATTTAATTCAGGGTGATAGAAGATAACACCACCACCCCGCGGAATTCATTTTATTAAGTAGAGAAGAGAGCATTTTAATTATAACTTCTGTCATAAGGCCACAGTTTAAGTGGAATATTTAGGTTAAAATAAAATATATCAAGCATAAACTGGTGTTTATGGATACTCCACAAGTCTGTCACTCAGCACTGCATATAAATCAAGTCTGTGTCTTCAATAATAGATTCTTACTTATCAATTTCACATTCTCTGTTATTTCCCTTGCAAATGAATGTATTTAGAAGAAAATTATTGTTGTGTTGTCAATTTCTCTGTCTCTGTATCCATGTCTTGAATATTACATCATAAAGCAAATAAATTATTCTGCTTTATCTAGTAATGTTGAGAATAGTGACACAGTGCACCCTTAATACATAATTGTATTAGGAACAAATCTCACTTTAGGGTTAAATCTTGCAAATTCTTGGTGTGGCATGAAGTACTTTTTTTTTTTTTTTTTTTACAAGGACTCATTTTAAGAAACAGCAACATTAATTATGGAGTTTTTTTACTCTATGAAGAGTCAGAGTGGGTGAATTAGCCTTTTCTGCAATGACCTGTTTTATCAGGAGCCTTTAACGCATGTGGATGTACTGCTCAAGGGAGGTGCTGTGCTGTAAGGTCTGTAAAAGTGTCACTSTCTGTAGGCATGATTAAAAAAAATATCTAATATAGATGTGCTGCCACCTGTCTTTTTTCCAAAGAAACTGTCACAGCCATTYCATTTTAAGGCTGGGAGTTAAGTCCCCAGCTGTTGTGACCCAATTCAGTGTTTAGCTTCTGCTTACACTGACAATTAACTTTTCAGCTGTCAGAAAAGCCTTGAGGTCGAACTACTGTGAAAAGAGGTAAAAAATAGTGGATGTTGCGCTTCTCTGGGGYAAACAGGCTTTGATTGATCATAGGATCATAGAATCATAGAATGGTTTAGGTTGGAAAGGACTTAGAGATGATCTATTTATTCTGGCTTTTTTTTTATTTGGCAAAATATGTAATTTTCCTTTTGCTCTTGAAAAATTAGTCTCAGTGAGGAAAAACTCCAGCTATTTTCCTTCATTTTTCCTACTATTAATCAAAGAGGAAAAGGCTGTAATAGTGAAATAAATGCAAACGATTTGGGAAAGGAAAATGTAATAATCATGACACCTGATACAAAGATGATACTATTAGCACCTGAGGAACCCATTAGCTATATTGATGCAGAAGATCAAGTTTTATCTATTATGAAACTGTTTTCCCCCCTCCAGATTAATGAAATTGCTAAATTTTATCTCTGTGCAGATTAAGATAAAAAGATAGCAGTAGAATAGTGTAAATACTGCCAATGCTTCCTAAATGCATTCAATCAAGCTAAAACACTCCCWACACATTAATTTTTCCATATTTCTCTACTGTGAAGACAAAGAAATTATTGGTTGAAGCTTCCCATCAGGTGTTTGGGAAAAGTATCCCAAGGATACTTTTCCCAAACACTTTTTTCAGAAGCCTGAAGTGAAACTACTCACTTTTGAGGTACCACATTTATTAGATGGAGACCTWTCAGAATCCTAAAAAAATTAAGAGGGCTCTTTAAGCCTTGTCATAGCTCTGGCACAGAGTTCTATTAACAAACCCAGCCACTGGTCACACCTCTCTCTTCATTACTGGAAAGGACCGTGCATATACAGTGAATTGCTCAGCAGTGACAGGATAAAATCCAAATTTTCATTCAGCCACTATCAGGAGCTTAATTCTTCTAGGAATTATGCTTCAGGTAGAGGACTTACATTCCCAGACAGGCTAATATTATCTACAAGATGGAAWCTTCTGGAACTCTCTAACTCTTTCAGGACTGAAGCAGCCATAGGGATTTTAATTTTTGGAGGGCAGAAAAAAGGCCCAAGGTCTGGAATGTAGACCTACAAGATTTCTGCCCATCTTTACTCATAAAAGACACTCAAGCACGTGCTTGCAGCAACTCCACTGGGATTCAGTCGTGTTTTAAGCTGAATATCAGTGGTGTTTTGAATCAAGGTCAATAAGCACATACACTCAGTGATCTCACAGTGACTTCTTCTAGTTTGACAAAAAGCTTGAATTTTGAGATGCAACTGACTAGGTAGAAAAATGCCTTTTCAGTTATTTTTTTTTTAAATTACATTTACAACTTTATTGTCCTAAGACCATTAACATGTCAAATTGAATGCTTTGGAGTAGGAGGTTGGAGATCAGTCACAAAAATCCACTGTCAGCCCAGGCAGCACTCAGCCAATAATGAGAGGCAGACAAGCACCCAAGTGTAATTATCTCAGTTACAGTTTCAATGTACAGATTGGTATAGAATAAAAGTGCAATGAAAGCTACATTCCACACTGAACCATGGGAAGCAGTCGTTAAAGAGGGGAACAAAAGACACTTACTCGCCAAAGGAAAGTTTTCTCTACTAGTTCGTTATATATAGACCAAGGTTGCTGCAAGCAATATGTACATATGGAATGAGGGGAAACAATCCTGGTTTTCATTAAGAAGAATGGGCTGATTATTTCCTGTATAAGCGTGATTAACATGAGTTTTGGAGCAAAAGAATAGATTCATGTGGATGTCCTTGAAGGGCTGAAGGGAAGGAGAGCTATTATTCCAACAAAGGATGAGAAGGGGACAAGCAGAGATCTAAGCATAGCTGAAGATGCACTGTGAAGGTGCTTCCCCACAGGAAGCTAAAAACAGCTTAGTGATGGGCAAGATTTTAGGTGGAGGTTACTGAGCAGGTGCAGTATGAGACAGGAGGGAAAGAACCAAGCCACAAATAAAAACCAGACATAGGATGTGCATTAATAAGGGTGAAAGGTTTTTCTAACATAACCTTGCCTAAGGTACACTGGCAAGGCTTCCTTTCACTTCTGCATGTATATCTCTTTTTTGGTAATGATTTGTAACTGTGCTGCTTTGGGATGTTGTGAATGAATGCCTGTATTTGCATCCTACTGTAACTGAGGTTGAATGGGATTTAATTTAACTGGCACAGTATGACATTGGTAACCTAAAAAAATCCATGTACTGGGTTACTTCAATCAATCCCTGCTTCCTTAGTACATCTTCCTGTACTCAGAGGGTGACAGAACAGGCGACATTTCAGGAACATCAGTCAGATGGGGAGTTTGCACCCCAGACATCAGGAGAAAGTCATGGTTAAATGTGAAGGCTTGCAGGGAAAATGTCAGTGTCATTATTGGTTTTCACTGCATTAAAGGCTGAAAGAATCTTTTAGGAAATAGAACAAAGCCACATGCTCTACAAGCTGCTCTGCAACTGTGGAGTGAAAACTATATAGGAGATGAAGCATACATATTTAATGAACCAGTAAAACTACAATATGACCTTCCAATGCAGCAAGCTCTTTCCAAAAGCTTTGCAATGCATTGCTCTTAAAGCCCCCAGGGGTTTTCTCCTTTTTGAACAGTGGAATGACATGAATTTCAAAAGCAGGAGATTATGTAAAAGGAAGAGAGAAGACATTTCATTCAAAACTAAAATGGGAAAATCAATGTATTTAGCTGACATTTAGACTTCACCTTTATCTGTAGTATGTGAGTCCATAATCTGGAATTGCTCTTCCATCCTCTTACTCTGCCTTTATTTCTGTACCTCCCTGAAAGTGTATTCTTTAGTGTAGATCTCTGGTGCTCAGAAACACAAAGAAAAGGCTTTTTATTAAACATTTCTGTGTTTTGCAATAATTTATAAAACAAACGAATATATTGTTTATTAAATTTTTAAWTATTATTACAATATTTCTTGCATGATGCTGCCAAGATTGTATTTGCCCATCATAACACCAGAACTGAAAAACACTCTGAGGGTCATCATTCAGAAGACAAGCTAACCAAATTAAGGAATAAATGGATGCAAAGACTGATGAAATTGTTGGTTTAAATATGCAGTTTACTTGTGACAGTGCCTGTAGAAAATGTGGTTCTTCCTGAAAAAAAAATCAGACCTAACGGTCTATCAAGTTTTGAAGAAGTTTGGTCAAATCTGAAATCTGCAGTTAATCTCAGCCAAATTTCACAAAACAAAGTCCCACACAAACATTGTCTGGGGGAAAACAGAACCATGAAACAACCCACGTTCATCTGCTTTATTTGTTTCGTTAAACTGCTGCTTTGTTTCTTAATAGTTCCCTTCAGCCTAGTGATATCAGTCCCCAGATCTTGAAATCTGTAATATATACAGAAATGAGCTTACAGACAAAATCATCTGTGAATCAGATGACCCTCTATAAGGAGATTGTCCCTGAGGGACATAGTCTGTGGTGAAGAGGAAGCATCATGTGTTACATAATCCCTAAGTGTTAGCTGGTGCCTCGAGTCATGAGTAAGGCACTGTGGCAGACTCTGGATAAAATGTGCTAAGAAACTTGAACAGCTCTGTGTGGGTAAGGAACATTAAACACTCTTGATAAAATATAGAAATTATAAAAATATTAATAGATATAGAAATATAGAAATACAGAAAAATTAACCATGACAATTCCTAGATCTATCCTATGCCTTCTGAAGATGCATCATCTGAAACACCAGATCCTAGGGCCAAAATCCCTACACAGTGTTCTAGCATATGAATAAAGCAGATCATTAAATTCAAGAAGGTTTCAAAAAAAGTTCTTTCCCCATTTAATTTTGAGTGCTATGCAATAAGGATAGGGCCAAGATACATTTCACCAAGAAGCAGTCAAAACCTAGCATATTTGTCTTGGTACAGACAAATATGTGGCTTGTACATCTATAAAGATTGAGGAGAAAAAGCCTTGGGCCTGCCACCAACAGAGAATAGCTCACTCCATTCTTTTCACTTTATGAGCTGGAAAATAGAGTATAAGGCACTCCTGCTTACTTATTTTGTGAGAAACCCTAGTCTCCCAGTGGAGAGTGATAATTGGGAAATGTGGTGCAATATTTTTTTTTTAATTCTAATATTACTGTTAGAAAAGTGGGAGGAAAGGTAAAGAAATAAATTAAAGAAAAGATCTGTCACAGGTTTTCATTAAAAAAAACAATTACCCAACAGAAACTGTACACTCTTTACTGTCTGGCATACAATATCTGGCTTTAGTCTTCAAAGCAGATTAACAGGAAAACAAGTTGGTTTGGGTTGGTTTTTTTTCTGCTAGATGGATATGCATAATCTACATTTTCTTCTTTTTAAAGTTAACATATTCTATCAACACACTACTATATGACTATTAACATACTGCTATTGCTGCACCTGGTAATATCCAGCTGGGTCAGGTTACAAAACCTCTAGCCAAACCAATCTAGCAAAACAAATCTCCTAAGAAGATCTGGGAACAAACTGGGGCCCTGAGACTCACTTTAGGAAGCTTTTCCAATATGCTGTTTTGAAGCATGTGATGACCACGCTGAGAGTCACCATCCACTTTGGTATCTTTGGAATCCCTCTTAGATGAGTGGGAGCAAGTTCAGCTTTCTCCACTCTTGGATGAAACACAAGAACTCACCTTAGCTAACGGTGGTGTGTTGGTATTACAAAAAGTTACCTCAGTAATAATCCAAAATGAGTGTAAGATATGCATACAATGAGCACAGAATTGGCAGAGTGAAGAATGCTTGCCTTGTCTGATTTGCACTTCAGTGCTGTTGCCTGTAACACAGTGGGACTGCTACACAAGCAAGCAGGGACAAAGAAAAGTTACGTGTTGGCCAAATCTCTTCTTCCTGTGGAAATTCACCTGTTTTACCACATTCCTTTCACTCCAATGGAGGGTTCTGCCAGAAATAGGTCCTCTTGCAATGTTAAAATAGAGAATACCACTCCACCACAGGTCCCACCCTCCTGTGCTCTGCAACTGACAGATGGCTGTGCGCTCTCCCATCTGGTCACTGGGGTCACCTGTAGTTGAACATCTCCAGCAACGCAAGTAATTTCTTGGTCTTATGTGTACCCACAGTGTTTGCTTCCTGGTGCAGAACAAGCTGGAACAATATATTTAACACCAATGTCGTGGGCCAGTGCCATTTCACGCCATCACCTCGGCCATTCCTGTCTGGCCCAGGAAGAGTAGAATGAGAAGTCAAGCTGCTCTTGCTGGGCAGAGGGATGGACGTGTATTTTCTGAGGCTCTTGGTCCAGCTCAGACAGGAAAAATGGGTCAGTGCGAAACCCAGTGTCCCATCTGAAATATATTCGCAGCACTTTAGACTTCTAGATTATTTGTGTCCATTTTCTACACCAAAGAGCTTACTTGCTTGTGATATTCTGAAATATTGAATGGGAAGGGTGGAGAGAAAATACTGACTGTAACACACAGTAGGTGAAGAAAGGACCCTGTAAATAACCACACCAGAGCACAAAACATTCTTCCCCTCCTGCTCCAAACAAGAAAAGCAAAATCCCTTCCAAATGCAAGGAATTAAATAGTATTAAAGGGAACACCATCCAGGCTTGTCAGCTATCCTTTCCTTGGATACAAGAGTGATATTCACCAGAGGACATTTCATTCTTTCTCTAATGTTTATTCGTTAACCAAGCGTACTCATTAATTACATGTGTCCCAGAATTCTTGCTGGGGTTTGCAGTCACTCAGAGATTAACAATATGAGAACAGAATTGGAATAACTGTGTCATAAGCAACTCTTGCCAAAGTACATTTAAAATTATGGGGTCTAAGCAATTATTTCTTTTCCAATGAGAATCATTAAACATGAGATTGAATTTTAGAAACAGGCATAGCAGACTCTGAATTGTTTCAAAGCATAACCAGCAATTTGAGCAGTTATTCTCTAAGATGAAAAAAATGTAGGGAGAAAAAGTCTTTAAAAATGTTCAGCTGAGTATTTTGCAAACAAGTCTACAGGTGAAAATTATAAAAATTCTTGTCTTGTGATCAGCAATTAAAATACATTGAAATTTTAAAATATATTGAAATTGTGGCACTTTGCCATATGAAATGCTGGTGTTCATCAAAGGTTAATCTTGATCCTGGAGGTCTTCTCCAACCCTAATTCTATGATTCTAAAGTGTACCTAAGCAAAATGAACTAAGTGAATATATGGGAAAATATAATGCTTTCACCTGGAAGAACTTATGCTCTAAAGATATCATAGAAAGGCAAGAAATGGATGATAAAAGCAAACAAACAAAACCAAGTGAAAGACAACTGTACTTATCGTGTTCTGTGGACTACAGTCATCCATTGTAAAGCCAAAAAGGTGAATCCTATGCATTAAAATAGTATTTAACAATTATAGAAAAATGGAAATAGGAAGCTTGGGGAAGAGTGAGCAGCCAGCGGCACTTAAAAGTCAAATGAATTAGTGCCTGAATACAATGAAGTCTCTAGCCAGTTTCTAATTCCCTTGCTGGTTCCTTTAGCTTACAGCTTTAATTTGGCACCCTCAAAGTGATATAATGTACAATAAATACTAGTAAATAAGCTTAGGATTTCAGAATAGGTTGAATCAATTACCATCACTTCTATTTTATTCTATTTTCTATTACCCACTTCCAAGTATTTTAGTGGGAGATGCAAACATTTTTGAAATACAATAGAAATCTTTACAAATAGGAAGAATAGCTTGTTTTGGTGAAAGTCTTGTTGAGACACTGATAATTACCCGACATTTAGAGCACCGGGCTATAAATATAGTCGTTTTTAATAGCCACGTGACTTTTTGTTTCCTTGCTGCCTGTGTAAACAACTCTTTGCTAAGAACAAAATACAAACCAAATCCTCCATACACCCAATATTTATAATCTCTGAGGAAGTTTCACAGTTCAAAAAGCAACATCTTTGTTCATACAAGATTTTAAAGTTTTGAAAATGAGCAACAAAAAAAGTTTTTGTCTAGCATGAGAGTTATAAAATTACCTTTTCTATTTACTCACTGAGACAAGGAGCACCACAAAATTTGATGAGTCTTCCTGATCCAAGCTAGTAACTATAAATTGAATACATCTATTTTTCACTATTTTGTCTACAGCACAACAAGAATAAGGGTTCTGTCTGGGTTTCACCTTAGATTTTGCACTGAGTTAACTAAAGCCATGACAACGATACACAGTGGTGAAGAGATACAAGTTGTGTTTCTCAGAAGAAGTAGAAACTATCAGAGTTGATATTTAACAATGGGAAATCCTACTTAAATTTGTGAGTATGAACAATTTTCTAATGCAACAAATTCTGACTGCATCTAGAAGTGTGATGAGATATTGCAGCTAGACCACAGCCTGAAATCAGATCCAGAGGTCTTGGCTGTCATTTTCTAGTGCATTAATTAGTGTGTTAATCTTTCCTTCTGAACTCTTAATGAGGCCCAGCTTCCTCTGCCCACACAAAGGGAGAATCTTTAATATGACTGAATCGTTAACAGAAGTGTGAGTCAGTACATTCATTATCCTTAATGTCAGTTCTCCCAGAGCAGGAAACTAAGAGAGCCATAGCAAAAAAGAGGAACTTCTGGAGAGAAGAGCCTGGAGACATGCTGGCCTTTTCCCCAACTGCTGATTTAGGAATGAATTATGAAGACAATACCATTTTCTACAATAATCTTTAGCACCCGTTTTGTGTCAGAGTTACACCTTAGGGAGACTGTAGGTTTTCTCCTAGGCATCTGTGCTCCATGAGCAGATGTAACTCCAAATGGTTCAGATAATTCCTGTAAAAGGGTGAGAAAGCAAAGTCTGAGCAGAAAGAAAAAGTGGAAATTCACAAGTCCCTGTGGTCTGTCAAGGCAGTAAATTAATTTCATATAATCCTGACCCTTTCAAGATTAAAACTGATGGGCAATATTCTTTTGCTACAGCAGAATTGCAGTTTTAAATGTCTGCAATGGCAAATTGCATTAAAAGGCTTAGTTTACATTGCTACTAATCACTGTGGCTTTATTAAGCTTCTGAGGTCTCCTACCACTCTCTGCACTGCCCTAAATAATCATCTCTGTGCCACCTAGTGCCTTTCCTGGATGTGGTCTTCCATCTGACAGCCACTGAACCCTTTCTCCACTGGTTTAATCAGTTCTGTGGTATTTGGTGGCACTTGGTGACAAATGTGTCACACATCAGTTGTACAAGACATTTAAATGCTGTTATGCTCTTACTCTCCTGAAAAGTGCACCTGAACATAATTCTGGTGTAGGTACTGTCCTTCCTGAATAAAAGAAAGGAAACTGGCACCTTATACAGGTATTGTTAAACTCCCTTCCTCCTAAATTCTCTGTCTTGCACTGATGCTCACGCACATAATTACATTAGACCTGCAGAATAGTTTAAATACATGTTAGATCATGATCTTTTGCAGATATGGCATACATTTGTTCAAAGCTAGGCAATTATTTATTATCTTTAAACAATTTCAACTGATTATTTATGCAACTGTACACTTTGTCCTTTATCTTTGCATTGAATGAGTCTATTTAATTTATAGTAACTAGGACACCATAGGAATGAGAGGAATTTTGCCTACAATCAGATGACTTACATTTATGATGTTGTCAGGTTGGCTGTCAAAGATTTTTAGTTTTGATCTATGTGAGGCTCAGAAAAGTTATTCCTATTGCATCTGAATCCTAAATTATATTATTAAATTTAAAGTGGGCAATGGCTTGAAACCAAGTATAAATTAGGAAGAAATTAGTGAATTTTTCAGGATATAAACAATTTTACAAAATTGTTCTACATTGATTTGAATCACATAAAGTATTCAGCTGACAATTCAATCCTGAGAGCAATACTCGCAGCCATTTCTGAATTTGAAGAGAAAAGAAAAATTCAGAATCTTGTCGCTACAGATAACAGTTTATTTTATATATATTTTTTCATGTTTAAAGGTAGTAACCTTTAACCTAACACTTCGTACTGCATTTTAGTTACAGTTTCATTTTTTTCTTGCAGACATGCAATTATCTAGCCAGGAATTTATGCAATATTTTAGCACAGAATTTGAAGGAGAAAAAAAAGGCACTTTTAGAATGAAAAACATCTAAATGCTAAAATACTAGTAGATGCTAGTACAGTATAAATTTTTAACAGTCTTTCAATTTTCATTATTTTATTTCTGTTATTTGTGAAGCTTTGGCACTTTTGAGCATATTTTATATAGTGAAAACCAGAGTTCTGATGTTGCAAATCACTTGCTCAAGTGATTTTTTTGTTTTTGTATTTTGTATTGTATTTTTATTACAATATCTAAATATAAAAGGAATTTGGAAATAGTTGTTCTCATCCATATTTTCAGCAGTTGCTATGCTGAAATGCAGGTGACAGCACAGGATAGAGAAGCAGAGTCTGAAGAAATGTTGACAGAAGCAAGGAAAAGATTAAAAAAGTGGAAATAATTATATAAAGCTGTAAAGTTATTACATTTTACTGTAGCATTTATGAGGCTTTCCCCATATTTTCTGTCATTATTTTATGACTGCTAGTTAAGGAAATATGAACTCTCCTGATTGTTGTTTCCCAAATTACAAAAACTTTGATATTCCTTGAGTATGTAATACTTACAAACCAGCTGCAGACAGGAAAAATATTAAGTCAAGATTTCTAAAGCTGAGTAATGCAAACAAAAGGGCCATCACTGTCCAACCACATTACTGAATGACATTTTCCAGTGGTCCCCCTGCCTCCTTCAGCACACAGCTGGGTRGTGCTCTGCAGATAGACAGCAATTCAGTATTTTGGTGCTCTTTTCCCCACAATGTTCAGGTAATGCATTATCATGCCTTATATWAAATAAATATTTATCACATTTACACTAAACTACAGAAATACCATTCTAAAGACAGAACAYTTTATTTTCTCATGATATTTTATGCTGCTTGTAAACACAGCACTAGGATGTTTCACAACTCACTTRATACATGGAGAGAATACACTCAGAAACTAAAGACAAATGTTTCTATTAATTTATGTACCCAACCTGAATTGTGTATAGCCTGTTTTTAAAGTATTTAATAAATGCTGGAATGTCATATTTTGAATGCAAAAGAAGCCAGGGTCTCTTTGGCCTAGCTTGTGCTTGTAGAACAGCCTAAGTGAATTCAACTCAGCCCATAGCGTTTAACCGTCTCACTTAGCGAAACCACGCTTCAGTGAACAAACACAGTGTGATTATATAAACTATCATACCACGTAACTAGCACACTGTGTGCCCACAAGAAAAGCAGTCAAGACTGGTACAATCTTCTACCAAAATTGCAAGAATGACAGTGACAGCTGCAAGAGCTTTTCATGGCCACAGGTATTAGCTTCCTGCAAAAACTCTGAGGTCGCTACTGCTTTTTCTGTCGCTCAACCCACAGTAAAGTGCAGTGCCTTCACAGTGTTGTACTTCRGGGCAGATATGATTGGACATTATCGTCACAGAGCTTTTTATTTTTTGTGGCTTTATTTGTTAACATTAGCAAGAAAGCTCCACATTTTCATTTTTCCAGTCTCTGCACAAGTGATCTTACTTAAGCTCTCTAAAAAAAAACTGCCACAAAAACAAGGAATGGAAATTTCTCGCCTGAATGCCTTGCTTTACTAGAAGTGATAAAGAATCACAGGAAACATTGTAGACAAGCCTAAAAGGACAAGTTGTAGGCCTTTTCCATTTGTATTTTGGAAACTTCCATTGCCATTTGATGATTAGCATGCATGTGTGCTGCCAGAGCACAAAGGAGGATGGACTCAGAATTTTCCTTCTCATTTTTCTCACATAAACTAGCTAAGTTTCAAGATACAAATGTGCAATTTGTTTCCATACTTGGCTTTACTGCATTGAGATTTAAGCAGCTCTCTTGTACAGCACTTAAATTTAAGCAAACWGTTCTTCTGCAAGACAGTCAGTTAGATATTTGATTCTGCCCTTGTAGGAACTTATTATTGGGATTTGGTGTTTATATGGATCTTATAATGCGCAAAAGAAGTTGTCAACAAGATGCACTCTACAATGCAAAATTTGAAACACTTTTGGGACTTTAAATATAACACAATACAAAATGTAACAAATGTAATTCACTTCATTAGGCAAGAGAAATTGTGGAGACCTTTTTGTTCACCAGATGAATTTTTACTTGTGTCAAAATTCAGAGAAGTCTAACACAAGCAGTTCAAATGGTGCTCAAATGGCCTCACATTTTCTAACAAGTAMTGAACTATTTCATGTTTAACATCTGCAGCTGGCAGCCTCTAAGTTTAGGAGAAAGACCTATCTACACTGGAAGAATGGGTGTGAATATGGAASTTAGGACTTGTAGAGTGAACCTAATCAAACAGCCAGGCCTGGTACATTCTATAATTTTGTCTCAATCAACATCTTCTTYTAATCTTTTTATGCTACCAGCACAGCATTTAAATATAACTTAAATCAGGAACTGAAGCATGTTGAAACTTCTTCACTGGTGTACTGTATCTGCTTCTCATGTTTTCAAGTTTTAGCCATTATATCTGACTAGAAAAGCATATAGTTTCTGATAAATAGGTCAAAAAACCTAGTAAAAAAAAAAAAAGAGGAAGAAAAAATTTTCACTTCCCATACATATTGCTCAAGTTCCAACTGAGTGTAGAAAAAAAATCTTTCTCCTTTAAAACACAAATCTCTGAAATTCTCTTTCTTTTGGCTCAGGAAAATGCTTCTTTCCCTATAACATTGCTGGTCCATGGCCTGGTCAGCATCCATTTTGCTCATAAAGGATTGTTTAGAGGATTTAATGATAACCCTTTTCAGGGGAGAGAAAGTGCATTTATTTATATTACAGAGGATGGTTGCAGCTGTGCTCCTGAACTTGAGAACATTTGAATTGCTTACAGGGAACTTGAACTACTTACTGTGAAACTGACTTTTAAAACTCAGCAGTTTTACCCTACTTCAGTTTTCCTTTGATCTGCTGAATGCCCAGCCTGCATTATTTTTAAGTGTTCGTCAACAAACTTTCAAATTCCAGTCCAATTAATTTCTTGCCTCACTTTGGCAGAGCTTCTCATATAACTGCATCTGTCTCACTATGAATAAAAGACTAATTTTTGAGACTAAGACTGAAAAGAACTATCATAACAATCTGGTTTTACTTACTGCATAGGATTCAGCCTCAAGCATTAGTTCCAGCACTTAAAACAAGTTAAAACCTCTCTATACATCTTTCTAGAAGCTTGACTTCAATCGATGAARTTTTCATACAATGGCAATATTTCTCCATAGTTTCAATTAAACTAACTTTGAATTAACAAATATTATAATGGCAAACCCAACTGAATTTAACAARCTAGAAATGAAGTCTATTCTAATTCAAATTTCTGAAAGTGATTTAAGTTGCAAAAGGTCCAGCTTAACAGCCGTTATTAAATTACTCAGAAGATGATGCCTGTGTACTGAGAAATGGGAATCTGGATGAACAGTGTAAGACTGAAACAGTAACTGGAGATGTTGGCAAAACAAGAAGACTTGGATTTGTACATGTAACACATTTTATTTAAGAGCAGTGAATTAGCATATTCTGGAAAGTAACAAACTTCTCATCATTCTCCCACCTGAACCATAAACATGAAGTATACATTTTCATTAGACTGAAACAACCTGGTCATTCAGCAGTCTTGTGCATGGCATGCAATCCTTTAAACTTCCTGCTCTAGGACCAGATAGGAACATTTCAAAGTGCAGACTGCCCACAAAGCAGTGCAAGCTCCTTCAGTCTCTCTGTTTGCCAGCAATAGCTTTATCAGGCAGTTACTTCTCATCTCACTGCATCATGTTGGAAACTAAATGTCACTTCTGATCCAAGTTAGGCAAGAAAGAGGGATTGTCAGCAAACACAAGCACAACACAAGTCATGTTAGATAACTGCATAACAGAAAGGATGAGAATTTTASACTATCTATGGTAAATAAGTATGCAAACTTAATCTCACCAGTGGGTAGTACTTATCCAAGTTGTTCTTTCTCATTATAGAATTACCAGCTCTTGCAACTGGCTGATGTCATTAAGAGCCATTCCAGACCGTGTGTGAATATACAAACCTACACTGATTAGAGACTACCCCACAGCATCTGCAGCTGCTTTCTAGTTGTTAGAATATTCCAAGTCCAAATATTCTAACAAGAACAAATATTGCCTGTCTAACACCTAAACACATGAAAGTGATTTTACATGGTTAAAGTAGTGGAAGACTTTTCCTTGCATTCTGACTTCTGACTTAGCTGCAGAGGAAACAATGACCCTGTGAGGTTGCAGCCAAGTGACACAAACCATTGATGACTTTTAGGAAAAAAACCCACTAGTATCTGAAATGTCACAGTAGAGGACTGAGACTTTGAAACTTTAACAAGAATTATAAATTATTTCTATTTCCTCTTGAGCATGGCACCACATAAACCCTGCCTTGCTGATGTTGTCACTGGACTATTTCTCTGGCAGAGGAATTCTGTTTGGTGAGAAGAAACATTTTGCCCATAGTAAATATTACATTTTGAAGCATAAGTTTATAGCTGTCAGGAAAATAAGATTAGAGGGAATTGAAAATCTGCAGATGTTTCTGGTAACATTATGCAGATCCAATGACTGTACTGTAAAATYTACTTTAAAAAACATACCACAGCCTCCAAGATATGCTTATCCTCAAAAGTACAGTACATCACTCAAAAGGCATGTAGTACAAGAATTAAGATCCAGAAATGAATGTGAGATCTATCAGTACTTCTACTTGCTAAAGAAAAGTTTAAATCTGAACCCCTCGACAACCAAGATTTCATTTTCTGTGGTAGTGATGTTAGTGCTTTTTACCAGATCTTATAAAATTCTCCATAAATTTATGCATATGTGTGCAAAGAGTGGAGGGTTGTAAGAACACCATTATAGAAAAAAGACCAATATGGGTTGCTCATTACTAAGATAATATTAACCAGATTAAAATATTTAGTTGCTATGCTTTGTAGCACAGGAGAAAAAAAAGGGCTGTTTCCTTGTGAAAGATCACCTTGTGATTTTCTCCCAGCCCCTTTTCCTCATCAGTCCTAATTCCCACAGGCATGTGTTCCACAAGCTTGGGGATAGTYAGAAAAATCCTCAGTGAAAGCTCCTACACAGGGGCTCAAAAGCATGAGAAGTCTATGACACATATAAACATTAGAAGAAGATATATATACATGCATATACAGGTTTATACACACAAACATGTGAAAGCAAATATTATCAGTTATCTCCAGAATCACACATTGCCTCCCCTGTGCTGTTGCCATTGCATGCCAACACCTATTAACACAGAATAACAAAGAAAGTTTTTAGTGAAATTTCTGGAGCTCCGGTTGGAACAGGGTCCACTTCCTCCAGTGCAGGAGGCTCTTCCAACACACAACAGAATAAAGGAATGTACAGAGGAAGGGATATTGCCTTGGAACAAGGAATGCAGCTCCACTGGAGCCCATGAAGTTGTCAGATGCATGGTCAACCATGAAATGTGGTATTAGTGAAGAAGTCAGGCTGATGGAGTTGGAGACTAGAGCTGGTGTAATGTTTCCTGTGTTGGGAGCTTCATCCTGCAAAAATAATTTGTTCTACTGGAAGATAGATTTGGAAATTAAAGCAATGTTATCAGGGAATGAAATTGCATTGCTGGTCAGGGATTTTTCCATTAGTTTGTCCCTCTGCAGGATATTTTGGCTTTCATTTTGCATCCTGTCAGTTATTGGGCAAGTGAGAGATGGAAGCAGGTTAGATTAGGAGAAGGAATAACCACTGTCGTTCAAGTAGCTGATCCTGAGAGATTGTCCTACCAGCCAAAGCAAATTGGATTTGTCTTTTGGCTGACATATAAAACCATGTTCCTATCCTCCTCTCCCCAGTAAAGAGCATAGTTCTTTATCAAGCAGGTTATAGAAGGAGCTTAAGGAATTGTAACATGGCTTTACACAAAACATGTGAGTGAAGGAACTGTCCAGCGACTGCTGGCACAGAATGACTGATTCCTGCTCTCTGGGAATTCCTGCAAYGGGAAGTTAGAGAGGGATCTGGTAAGACCCACGTGGCTGTGGGGACCTGCTCTCTAGCAGAGTTGTCCCACWGCATAAATTTAGATGCCTGATGAAAGCACAACTCTACACCATTTGCTTCTGGTGCTTCTGCAAAGCTGAAACATGAATAAGCCAAACATAGCTGGTGCTTCAGGCTTTTTAACATGGGAGTCTGCTTGAACTCATTCAGCCTGCATTGAATTMATTCAGGAATCTAGCACCAGACTTCTAGGGAGTACCCAAAAGAGAGATTTCATTTTAAAAAAAGTTCTTTTGGGTTTACGGTAGTCATACCTCTCTTTATCAGACATCCTATCTGCTCCAGGGACTGTATATGTATAGTGTACACACTGTAATCTCTCCATTTTCCCTGAGAAGTCACCCCCTTGGTTTGATAAGCCAGTATTTCTGCAGCATTATAGCATTATTCTACCTGGAAKCACAGATCCTGGCCATCTCCTGATGGGTATTGTGTCATTGCAAGCATCTCTTCCTCCTCAGCTTAAGAGGCTGAGGTGAGTCAGGTAACAAAATACCACTCAAAGGCTGTGGCTTTATTGTTGTTTTCTCTAAGTAATCAAATAATGAAAAAAGTGTTCCTCCTATTCCCCACCTTAGCAATGTGGCTGAGTGACTACTTGCATCTCTGACAGCAAAGTCTGKTCAGGTAACTTGTAAAATAATATGTACAGCAGTGGTGTAAGAAAAATTGCCCATGACAGCCACTCAGTCATGACAGAGTTTTCCAAATCTTTTTCAGTACTAACCTCTGGATACTCTGACCTTGCAGGATGTAGCAATAGAATTAAACTGTGCAGAATGCCAAAATACCTGCTAATTAACTTTATTTAACTTCCTCTAATATTAGTCTATGAACAGGATATGGTTTCAAACAATTAGGCATGTAAGATGCTTAAAACTTCCTTAATTGTTTTATTTTCTAACTGTGTTAGCCAAATTATTTTTGAAGCCTTTGGATTTTGTACATTGTTACGGCTGATGCTAGTGAAGAGGTGCTCTGTGGCTTCCCTTCTGTGGGCAAGAAGAATCTAACATTAACATGACATTCTTAGCTCAGTTTAAAAGGTTTGCTGAGCTTTAGAGAGCAACTGCACAAAATAATCCTATCTAGTAGAAATTTAAATCAAGAGACCGAGCATATTTCYTTCAATTCAGGAAATGCAGGTGGATCTGTGTAAAAGTACAGACAAAACCCTCACTTTTCATACTAAATTAAAAAAGGAGTACAGCAATACTCCCTCTCTGCATCTTACTGAACCATCTGTCTATTTATGATACTGCTGATTCTGCCAAGATCTGTTCCGTAATTTCACAGAAATCAAGGAGAACCTTGGTGGTTTTTATAGACCATTACACAGGTTGGACTTCTATCTCTGCTGGGGGAATTGTGCCATTCAAGACAGCTGCACTGTGACTACACAGCTGCAATCATTTCCCTTTCCAGAGAGAGAAACTGCTGAAATGCAGCCTCCCTTTGACAGGACACCATATAAGCTTGTCTAAATCACCCATTAATGCCTCTGAGGATAGTGACCACTAAAAACACAGAGTAACTTCCACCAAGTGAGATGCTCCTGGATCTATCCCCTTTCCTCTGGGTTTCTGATTTGGTTTTCATTGTCCCTTGTAGTTTCCTTTTAGGTGCATTGGTTGAGCTACACCACTGAAGTGTTGAGACTGGACAACATCCATTATATTTGGATTCTTCATTAAAGCACTGCCAAAAGAGTGCTGCCTGCCCTTGTTCTCACATACCACACATGATGGCAATGAAAGGATGTGTGGAATGGCTAAGTACACTACAGGAGGGAACTGGATGTAGTAACCAGCCCTTAAGTTGTCTCATKTTGTTTCCTTATTAGATGTGACTAGTAGACATGGAGAATTAAAGCAGTCTTTCCATAAGGCTATAAAACCCACTATCAGCCACCTCAGCATAAGAAAAGAATGATGTTTCACTAGAAGCTAGTCAGAATGAATGGTGAAACTCTCAGCAGAAAACACAAGAGTGCATTTGTGCACAACTGCAAATCTGTGCAAGTGTAACACAACTGATATTTCAGTGAGCAGCAGAGCACAAAGCAAGAACAGTGTGTGCTATTCCTAACAGTAATGCGAGAAGAAGACAAAAAAGATTCAGTGTTAAACTTTTCTGTTTTGGAAACCAGGGAAAAGAGCCATAMCCTTGTAAAAAGCCCTATAATTTTCTTCTGCAACATTTTTGCACTGGCTGAATTCCGCAGCCTCATCTCTGAAAGCTTGAGGATAGCCAAAAAATTTCTGGAATAGAGATACTGTGCAGGTGGATAAATGTATGAGAAATTTATGGTGCATTAAAACACCAGTAAAAAACCCACATATACATWTATATACATACSTACATATATATATATATATATGGAAAGTGCATGTTGGACATGCTGTAACATCTGATGTTGCATTTACTGTGGCATGTTGCGTCCCRCTTACAACTTGTATTGTGCTATGCACATGTTAACATTAAGATAGAATGACAAAAAAGACATCTAGTAGGAAGTATGAGGTTTTGATGGGATGGACCCCACTAGTCCCAAGGCAAGAGCCACTTCTGTTCTCTTTGTCTTGCTCAGCACTATTCTCCTTCTCTAAATCACTTCCCTATAACAGTAATAGCCTATCTGGGCATAATAGCAAAAAAAAGTTCTGAATCTGCAYTGAGACTGATCAATGATTCATGAATGTGCTCTAGTTCCTTCCTGGCCTGAGCATGCCTTTATGATTACTATAAAGAAAGACACACCAAAATTTAGAGCTAATGTATGTTTGTGCATATCCACACATAAACACTCATGATGATTTGGCACAGGGTTAGCATATGAATCAAAAGTAATTGTGATTCCAACAGTTTAGATATAAAATTCACACTTTGATGCATGTTCTTTTTGACTTTATCTATGACACTCTTGCAAAACATTCTYTTTAAAAAATGGAAGGGAAGGGGGGATTTTTGCTCAGAAAACCCTGGAATATTAAAAACCTTTCTATTGACTTACACCAATATCATCCTTCACATATTCATGGGATATTGGATTTCTCAGGCAGAAGAATTAGTGCAGTTGTACTGCACATGGGGTTTATTTGAGAAGCAGTGCAGGGACTATGGCCGCTGTAGGAGCAATATTGGGAAGTTCATGTTGTACCAATCCCTTTTTTTTCACTTATTGAAGAAGACATACCAAGAGAAACTATTTGTATCACCCTGTGAATGAGCATTATTTTGCAGCTGGTAGGAAGAAATTGCCCTTTTATTAAGAATAGGCCAAAAGTTCTCTGATAAAAGAGTTCTGCATAAGAAACCCCAGGATGTCRTGCCAGGGTTGTCAGCTATGGCTGCAGAGTACCCAGGAATACTCACTGGATGAATACTCACTTCAACACAGCCAGAGGAGATTTGCTTTCATTAGATAAAATCCTATATGGGAGTAAAATAGATTTATGAAGCAGATGCTGCAAATGAACTGTCTTGTGAACATTCTAGGAAAATCACTGGAAAATTATTTTCTATTAGAAGAGAAATTAATCATCACCATTTGTCTTTATCTCAGGTATGTGCTCATGACTATGCAAAATAAACCTGCATGCATTTGTCATGTCAGATGCTGGGTGCTTATCCCACCTCTTTGATGTTTTCCCTCTCAAGTGATACAGGGCTTGATCCACCTTCTGTGACAACCAGGGAGCKGGATAAGACCCATTTGCAACTGGTACAGGCTATTTTAAACCATGTAAAAACAGTCTTCATCACAGCAGAGCTTAAATGGATTTTGTTAGGCATCAAGTACATGAATAAAATTATGTGGGCTATCTTCAGGATGCTTTTAAAAGAGCTTCCCCTCCAAAGAAATTTGTAGTGTTTTATGATCTAGTACAAGCGGTAGATTCATATTAAACAGAGAACGTGCTGTTCTCGGTGATGATGCACTCTGAAGATGGATGTTGCACTTGGTGCTGAGAGAACGTGTGAATTCACTTGACTTCTTTCAAACAAAGCTCAGTATGTGGAAAAAGCTTGGCMTCTTTGCTTGGAAACAGGCTAAATTACAACAGCAACCTTTACTTGACGCTGCACCATGGTGCCAACATGCTAAACAAATAGAAACACAGTGTAGCAAAAGATGCATAAGAAAAATAAATTAAAGAGTTTGGCACCATAAATGATAGCATTTGCTGTGTACTTGACAAACAAGAGGGGACAGAGCCCTGCTGTCAGCAGGCTTGCAAGGCCCTGCCCCGTTATGTACCTGCTGTGCTGCACCAGGCACTTCCYCTGTACCATAATATGGTATGAAATATTGTAATAAAAGAAGCACATCAAAAGGAAAATGCTTCCTTCTTTATTTTTTTTAAATTAACTATTAGGTGAAAGTATCCTTTCTGTGAAAAAGATGTTTTAAAAACTGGATTTGCTTCCATTTACAAAAAAAAAAAAATTGACAATGTGAAAAAAATTAATGACATAAAGAGTCCATGTTCTAACTGATAACRAGTATTCCTTAAAAACAGAGCATTCATGAATAACAACTTGTAAAATCCAAATTAAGACTTACAATATTTTGTTAAAACTATTACCCTKACTTGAAAGCAAGGGAAACTAAAACATGGGAAACTGGCTTTTATCCAATGASCATAAACAATCCCTGATTTCACCCAAAAAAAGAAGAAATTTGGTGTAAATAGCTAAGGAAAAATGAAAATCCCAGATTATACGTTGATATGTTGGTGATTCTCAAATTTATAGTAATAGCACTAATTGATGCTTGCTTTAACTGTAAGGGTTTACATCTAGCATCAAGTAATATTCTTAGAGAAAAATTTTCCTTCCTAAAGAAAAGACAGTCCACATTTGTATATGTGCACAAAAGACATTCGTGGATTGCTAGTTTGTGTGAAAATTATTATTTCTGGTGGAACATTTTTTTAAAATTGTGTCAGCATGATGAATGGTTTCCATTATCCCAGGTTTTTTAACATTTCTTTTAAATGTCCCCCATCAYATATTATTGATTTCCTTGCAACAGCTCTGAAACTAAAGAAAAAAATATTTCTTTTACTGCAATTCCCATCAAGACTTCAGACGAAATGTTTTYATTATAGGTACTTTGAATGACTGTGTAGTCTTCTAATGTACTTGGGAGTTTGACAAACCTTAGGACTTTTTCCAAAATGTCCTCTTCAATGAACAAAGGTTTAAAACCCCAAAGATTTAAGCTCTGTGGGGACACAAAGCAGGTTGCTGCAGGTATTGTGAGTTATAAACAAGACTGAACTAAAAGCTGTAAACCATATGAGATTGCTCCAATTTTGAATTAGAATCCTGCTGCTCCTTATAAAACCAGCTCCTCTACAAAAGCAAATTTCTTTCCATGAACCTCTATAGAAAACAGCACTATCCCTRCACTTCAGCTTTCAAAGTGCTGGAATTAACCAAATGCATATTAATTGGTTACATATTGTAAAGATTTTTTTTCAAAGTACTCTTTTTATACCAAAATTGCCACTGTTGAAGACAAGACTGAGCCAATGCCACCAGAGAAACAGCCACTGTGTGTACTCTGTTAAATGGTACATGGTAGGACTACTTTCCTTCCTGATTTAATCTGCAGTAGGCAGAACYCACCAAGAGACATAATGGAAACTTTATCAGGTATATGATTTAGGAATTACTTTTCAGCCGTGTTTTCATGATGACAAATGGACAGAGAAAGTAAAAAGGATCCAATATCAGGTAAATTTGCATTGAGCAGCAAAAGAGGGTAAAATCCTCCCCTGATGCCCATGGATAAGTTTTAGTGCAAGGTACTTKAAGCAATATCTTACATATGTATAGATAAATGTATATAAGTGCATCCTATGGATTTTCCTGCAACATAATTGCTCCATACACTTGTCACATTTCTGTATCATTACCATCTAGTCTTCATTTATATTTGCTGCTTGGTAGAAAGCAAGCATTCAAGATCCCATCTGTCTTTGAAGGTGATAGCAAAATGTTCACTGCTAAACTATAGCAGGAATTMATTTCCAGAAAGAAATGCTTTGTCTGTGAGCATTGACAGTAGTTGTCCTGACTCACACAATGCATATGTATACTTAAAGGATGTTTGAAGAATCTCACATAGATAAAAATATGAGTCAGGTTTCAAACTGAGATAGACAAAACAGTAGGAGGAAGTACAGCCTCCTGTCTCTAGGCCTTTTGAAGACACAGGATAATTTATTAGACTATATGTTAGATATACAAGTCCTCTATCTATATCTATCTATCTATCTATCTATCTATCTATCTATCTATCTATCTATCTATCTATCTATCTATCTATCTATCAGACCTATTCACACAGCCAATTGATCTGTAGTTAACACTTGAGCCAGCTCTGACTTCAAGAGAAAATAAAGCAGGCCTGAGGCCCTGGGAATTCTGAGATGAAAACCAGAATTGACTCCAAAGTGATCAAGCTGTAGAAAACCACACTGTATCAGTGTTCGTCATGTTGTAAAAACAAGATACATCTGAAATTAACAGGTGAAGAACACACTGATATCAAATTGGTTTAGGGACCTTTTCTGAAATGCTGAGTGTTCAGATTATTTGATTCTGACAGCTTTCTCGTCAGTAAAGGACTAAAAAAACCCTATAGCATATATAATTGTATGCTTCATCATTTGTAGCAAGGGGTCAGAGACTGGTTCAGTGTAGACAAAAGCACAGCATTTGTGTGAACGTGCAAATAAGGGAACTGTGTATTGTTAAACTTCTTTGGAATTGTTCTGCCAATTAAACAGTATCAATAAAAGATTACTTTCCTGAATTTCTAGAAAGAAACCTGACAAAAAACCCTGAAATTCACTTAATTCGTTTTATCCATTTCACTCTCATGCTTTAAAAGTGGTCATCACTACAGTTCCTGCAAGGACTTCCCTCTCCCTCTCCTAATCACTAGGAATGCTTCTGCTGGTCCTGAAGTAGATCTTAGAAAGCCTTACAAAGAAAATCACTAGTACCTGGTCCTCTGTCTCTAGAAGCTAGGCTGCTTCTACCTCTCTACACATCTTGCTACATACCTCTCTTTCACACATCTAGCCAAGGAGGGCACATTTATGGTACCAGTTAACATGGAGCCCAATATTCAGGTGCGGGGGAAAATAGTTATTCTGGCTTTATAGCTTAGCCTCTCCCTTCCCTCACCCTCACCCAAGCCCCAGGGAGACCAAATGCTGGGCTGTCAAATACCAGAAAAAAAATCTTTGTTCTGTTCCCCCGTGTAACAATGGAACTTCACTGGGAGTTGTTGCATTRTTAGACCAGATACTTTTCAAAATAAATTCAGTTAATACAGAATATCAAATACATTTTTCAGTCAGACTAGAGGGTGAGATTTGCCCAGTAGGCCTTTTTGAACTAAATCATACAAAAGTGTTTTTTACCATCATGTAGATTTTAGAGAAATGGATCATTACTAAAGAAGAAACGCATTATCACTTTTTTCAGGTGACTATGAAGATAATGACCTTATCTCCTATGAATAATTGTACAGAACTTCTTCAAAAGTGCTGCACAATTTTTGATCATGGTATGCAAGAACATTCAACTAAGTCAATAACAAAAAAAATGCTATCGTATCTTTTTCATGTCTCTAGTAGATAACTAAAATGTGCTAAACTCTAAAATATCTGGTGACAGGATTTATAAGCTACATCTTTTCAACTTCCTTCTCTAGATATGCAAAGAAATTTAATTAAATGAATCACTGTAGAATGCCTCACACTTTGAAAAGCACAGGCAGAAAGGGACATTTCTGGTATTTATGACCCAGTAAGTYATATAATGAGCATTTCTTAAATAATATTAGCTTAACAGGTCAATCAAATCATATCCTCTCCGCAGGGAGTGAGATGAAAGAGATGGTTCACAGTGACCAACTTTAAATGCAGTAAACTGATCCTTATAAGTTCTCTCTCCAGCCTTCCTTTTCCTTTCCTTTTCCTTTCCTCTTCCTCTTCCTCTTCCTCTTCCCCCTTCCCCCTTCTCCCCCTGCCCCATAAAGTACCTTTTTTACAATCAACTCAGTAAAATTGTTTTAAGAATACTTCTCATGCTCCCTCATGCCATTCATCAGAGAGGTCAAATTAAGAGATCCAGAAACTCTCARGGCAAATGACTTCCAGCAAATTCAAGTACTCCTAGTAGGAATGTACTGCCAGTAGCACCCTGCTTGCTAAAACAAGTGGTTCTCTGTGAGCAGCTCTTGGGAGTAGGTCTGCTGATTGCTGTATTGTGACACAGAGAGGGAAGGAGAAGATGCTTGCTTAGATAACTGATCCAAGACCCCWCTATAGTCAGTGCAATCACTTACTTGGAGGTCAGCAGAATTTAAAAGGAGCCAAGTTTCAAAAGTACATAGACTTTTAGGTGTAATTAGTATTTCCTTCAGTGGTTATGCATTTGTCTCGAGTGCTCTCTTCAAAGATCATCAATGAAAGTCAAGAACATCTTCAAAAAATATAGTTTCCAACTGTCTCATCCTCAAATCACTCTCTCTACCATGCAAACATATCAAGAGCTGTCTTGACAAATTTTGACAGACCACTTCTAGCAAAAAGGTAGCCACAAGTGCTTTGCTTAAAACAGATTCACAAAACTTCAGGCATCATAGATCTGTTGGATTTTCAACTTCTTTTGAATTTACCATTGGAATTAACATGTATTATTAAATTTCATAATCTACAATCCCACGCTGGACTRCTGGCATTTTTTAAACTGAGCAACGCCTGCAAACCCCACGAGCCCTTTTATGCAAAGAGAAGAAGCTTACTCAAAAAACTCCCCAAACCAAAAACCAACAATGACCTTTGTCTCAGCTGAGTTATTATTTAAGTTTAACAAATGGAGACAAAATTTTGAGAAGAACAAGTGCTCTGTTTTAGGAGAACTACTCCTTCTTTTGCAGCTTCTGTGAGGAGTTACCTTCCTGGTTGCYTTAGTTTTCTGAAGTGCACCTAAACCACTAGGTGTGTTAGCATGATCATTGTATTTGAATTTCAGATAAGAGATTTATCTTTTTGACTCTGAGGGGAATACTTCGACTTTTATTCAGCAGCACAGAGGATCTGCATCAGCATAATAGTAATGCARTTATTATATCCCAACAAATAAGACAGGGTGAGCAAAATAATTATCAAGATGAAATCAAACTGAAAGTGGTGTGTTGCAGCAGGRACTGGAAGCTGCAGAGGAAAATCAGGTATGAGTCCTTAAAATTGTAACCCTTTTCAACTTGAGAAGATGATGTGATAAGGAAGAACATCATCAAAATACCACCTTTGGTCCAATTTTGCTTTCAGTTGGGTAGGTGAAAGCCAGCTAAACCAGTGGTGCCAGAAGGCAGCACTAATATGAAGAAGAAGGAAGTCCAGTGTATTCTGCAAACTGCTACTGAAACCACTGAACTCACAGTAGTAATCACACACCTGCTCGCAGGGCTTCAGTTGGGGTGAATTGGCACCACAAGCAAACACTGGAGTTAGACAGGCATGCAGCAAGGTTTACACACAAATGTTTTGTGTGTGTAATAGAAAATGCATAATTAAGAACGAAAAAAAAGAACAAATCAAAAATTTTCTTGAGGAGAAATTTTTTACTGGTTTTATTATAGGGCTCCAAACAATTCACTGGAGATTCTATGAAATAAAAAATATGCATACCTTGGCATAACTCTGCTAGGGCRGACTGAAAAATGAAAAGACAATTCCTTTCATAAATACACTGACAGGAAAACGGAGTTTTCACAGTGAATCATTCTGGAGCTGTCCCCCAGAAATATATTTTGCTGGTAAATAACCCGAAAACACTGATCTGGAAGATAGCTCCATTAATTTTCAGACATCACATTACAGGAGGCAAGCACAGGGAGTAGGCAAGTAGTCTGGAATCCATCCATGTAACAAGCTCTAATTATAACTTGTGTGTCATCTTTCCAATAGACTGTGTGTTTACAAGAAACTGTCACTGACTTTTGACATATGGGAGAGCAATTGGGTTGATCAGGGGTTTTAACCTATGGGATCTTGAGAAGGTCTAATTTCTATTTATGTTTTTACTTCTGAGTACAGTGGCATACTGTCAGGTGCTGCAGAGCTCCGACATGGGTGAGTAGTCTAGTTTTCCTTGGTAGTCAGCAGAGAGAKCTGACCTCTGGAGGCCGTTTTAGAGCACTTGATTCATCGTTGTTTACCTATGGAGCTCAGATTCCTGAGRGAAGGCACATAAATCAGGTCATTTCCGAGCATTAAAAAAATGCCTCACCATTAAAATTGCAATAGTGTATATCGATCTCATAAGTAAGTGCAGAGCTTGATCAGAATTTGTTTTTATTCTTTTTCTGACAAGGTGAGCAAGTGAACAAGAGCTTTAAAGCAGCTTTATCTTGTGACCATATTTTTAATGATTTCCTATAAAATTAGTACTATGAGCAGCAGAACATAGCCTTGTACAAGTGAATGTACTTTAAGAGAACATCCCCATTAATGCAAATTACTGGAAAGCTCTTTTAAATAAGTGTTTTAAAAGTGTTTGCTTTTTTTCACCCATTTTACCTGATAGATTGACTCATATGAGTAATGAGGTGGTATATGAAGAACAGCATCCTTTGCTGCTGATTTGTGCCCTTTGTGCAGATCCAAAGAATGCTCATCATGGGTATTTAAATTCCTTGAGAAGAAAAGTCAACGTGATGTGAGAATTTGAAAGAATCATATGGAAGTGAACTTTGCAATTAGCAGATTGGGYGCCTGAGCTGATCAAATTTTGATTTTCTAGTCTCATGTCCTTAAAACTAAAATACAGAATTTCTTTATTAATTAATAGGGAAATTAAACAGGTGATGTCTAGCCTGGTGGGCAGATGCCAAGCAAGGTTAAGTACTCAGTAAACTTTTCACTTGGGCATTGAGTTCTAGATAAGAATCTTGGAAATCTAGCSAGACCTCTGTTGTTATTGGTTGCTCAGATTTACTTTTTAAAGGTTTTTTTAAACATGAATTTGATTTTATACTGTCTAGAAATTCATTAGCATATTTTTGTCATAGTTCCAAATTTGAGCTAAAACCTTTCTGTTTTCCTGGACTGAAGAATGCATGGGTGCCCACGCACAAAAATACACAGAAACAGCTCTCCACCTACAGAATACCAATAAGGAAAATAACCGTATCAAACCACAAATGTCAAAGTCTAGGTAGACAATCACAGAACTGATTTAACACATCCTCTTTAGGTGTTCTCCAAGATTAAAAGTATGTTGGGTTGTTTTTAGTCACCGTTCTCTTAGGACAACAGACTTATCAAAAGGCAAATAAAATTAGATATTTTCAAGGAAGCAATGTTTCAATAATAATGATGAAATTTCTGCTGCTCCATGACACTGAGAGGGCTGTACCTTATCGTTCTACAGTGATTGCCTGCAATAAACTGATCTAGAAGGTCCTTTCTGGACCTGTATTTCTTTATGTAGCTGACAAAGAAATTAATTTGAAGAATTTTCAATTCTGCTTGTTATTTCTAAATATCTTTATTTGTGTGTTTCTTGTGAAAGAAAGAGGGAAAATACTAGGCATTTTTTAACAAGCAAACTCACAGCTTCAGCTGATTATTAATTTTCAGAGAACAAAGCTTATTGAGAGCTATTATGAGTTTGAAGTAAATAATATTGTTGTGACTCAACAATATTAGCCAGCAGCTAAGTACTCCCCCACCCCTGACAGGGAGAAGAATTGGGGGAAAAAAGCAAACCTCATGGGATGAGATAAGAACACTTTAATGACTGAAACAAACCCAAATATACTAATAATACTAATTAGAATAATAACAGTAATCATATCATTTTTATTTAAAAGGAGAGTGAGAAAGTAATAAAACCCAAGGGAAACAAGTGATGCATAATTTAATTTCTCACCACCCACTGACCAACRCCCAGCCCATTCCTGAGCAGCGATTAGCAGGACCTGACCAGCTTTCCCCAGTTTATTGACTGAAAACAACATTCTGCGGTTCCTTGCCCAGTTTGGATCAGCTGTCCTGGCCCTGCTCCCCCTGCTTCTTGTGCACCTGCTCACTGGCACAGCGTGGGACACTGGAAAGTCCTTGACTCAGGGTAAGCACCACATAGCAACGACCAAAACATGAGTGTGTTATCAACATTATTATCACACCAGACCCAGGACASAGCACTGTACCACTGACTAAGAAGAAAATGAACTCTATCCCAGGCCACACCAGTGTCTGGCCTTATTAATATATTATATTTTAAGTGATTAATAAAGTTCAATGTAAAATTCTCTGACTTGTAACTGCTTTTGAGTAAAAGGGAGTCTAGCAAAGCAAGAAGTTAAACATCTTTTTTTTTTTCCCATTGAGCTGTATTTCTTTAGCACAAACTCTTAAGCAAATTTCAGGGATGATTAATCAAAGGAATCAGTCAAGACCTGTTCARATCTGTTGTTCTTATGAATTACCTTCTAAACACCACTTCAAATCTCTAAGATTACAATCATGCAACTCCATTTATTATGAAAGACTACAATGAGCTGAGGTGGCTATCTGTTATTATTCACATGTCAAATAACAGTGTCATCAACAGAATAAGGAAGTTAGAAATTCTTTGTGCAAACACTTCTTTATTTTTCAAATTTTTTTCACTATTTGTCATTAACTGTCAGTAAAGGAGGTACTAGRGCATATCCACTGCCAAATGTAACACTCATTGCCCCATGCAAACCATTGAGAAAGGATACTCAGGCCACTGAAATGTCAGCTGTAAAGAGCTGCTGCTTGAGTGACTGACTTAATACTTGTTCACACCAAGCACAGCAACAAAACCTCTTCCATTTATTCTACTTGATAAAAAATGTCCCCACATTTACAGTAAGGGGCCTAACTTTGGCCTAAATTAAACAAATTACTTAACCTGTGATTACTGCTCTAAAGAGATGATTTTCATTCTGCCTTCAGGCAAGAGCTGCATTTTTCCTGTGTTATGGGACCAAGTAGCACTGCACAAGGGAAGCTGGTTGGCCAAACCACAGAGTTAATTCTGGGGACCCAAATTCCATAATAAACATATTTCCAGCAGTTTTACCCTAACCCCGCTCAGGCACTGGACATCCACCTGCTGCTGAAGCACACAATGTGCACTCTGAAGTGTATCATATCCCCAGCTCAGCTTCAGCTGTAAGGCAGCCTCCAGGCTTGGCCTGAGTGGGAAGAACTGAATTACAGGAACCAGTGTCAGCTGGGGATTTGTTTCAAAAACACACTCCTGACCAAAATTAATATGCTAATGTAGATATAGCTTAAGCGAACCCCTGAGTTGCCTTGCATTCAGCCTTAATTAATGGGTTTTCTATGTCCTTCACTTCTGTCCTTGACAAGAATTTAGTGAAGATTTATTTGGAATAAATCTCCAGAGCCTAATTTATGCAGGCTTAAGTCTGAGGCTGAACAGCAGCAGTAACTTCTGGGGAAATGACTACATTCCACTAATACAGGGGTTTTTCTTTGTCCATAATCCTTTAACCAGTTTCTTCTTATATATAAACTTGCTGGTTTACCCTTCCAGCAGATGAGCTCCTCGTTGTCATTCAAGGCAATCTCAGCCTTTAAAATAAAAATAAACCCAGTTTATTTGCAGGGATTTAACAATTCTGTATGGATTTGTACATCTAATTCTGTTCAAGTCAATGATTATTTCTTTCTTGCTGTGTGTGAGAAAAATTTGAAATCTGAATCTAGACAGCAAATTTGAATCCAGATGTCTTAGAGCAAAACATTGCTCTATAGTATGACCAGTGTGAAAAGTAGGAAATATTTGGCACTTAAAACAACATTTAAAAGGAGAAGTCCTTCAGTGATGATCTGTCTTTTAATTCATGGTGAAAAATAACATACCTTCCCCCATGTCCGTTAAAGATGATTAATCAAGAAAGGTCATTTTATCCTTCAAATGTTTCTGCACTGACCTGAACCTGACAGAGTTCAGTATCATTTAGCTTAGCTTTATCCAAAAACTTAATCTAGTTCTTAAACAAAAATGCCCAAACACAGGAGACAGCTGAAGCAAGACACTTTAACTGTGGGGCATTTCTTAGACTCCTAATGTTAAATCTAATAAACTTTATGAATAAAAAAGTTAATAAAATTATTCTTAGCACAGTTTGTTATAAGAATGCATGTTTCTAACACCATTTTTAATGACCAGTTTGGCATGTAGTTCAGTAGGCTGGCACTCCTCTGAAGGTAGAATCTCACTCATTACCTAAAACTACATGAGATACTGTCAACTTTAGCATTAGCAACAGTAAGATGGCACTTTCCACAATGCCTTGCATTTCCACAAGGCCTTTTGTGTCCAGCCTTGATGAGATACAAAATATTAAATGGGGGAATCAAGGCCTAGGGATGCTACCTTTGAAACAACAGGTGTCTGATGGAATAACCTATAGGGCAGGGCAGGTCCTGAGGCCCTGGTGTGAACTGCTGCACCCACAGCCCACAGGCAAAGCACAGTTTAGATCTTTGTGAACCAGCACTACAACTCTGCCAGTCACTGATGTGAAAGCAGGTGGACTCTTCAGATTGGAAGGATCTTGTCCTTAAAGCAGAGGGATTTGATCCTGATGATGAGTTTGATTAATGTGAACAATCCAAAGAGGGGGTTGTCACTGAGGGTGCTCAATGCCTCTAAACTCAGCTTCTCATGCATCTGGTGCTGCAGCTCACAGCCTCATTTCATCTGCTGCTGTCACAGATCTGCCTTTCCACACACCCCTGCATTACACCAAGTAATTAAAAACCAGTGAAATGCTTAATATCATTATAGGCTAAATAACTTTAAGCTATTTCCTTCATCTTTTTAGAATTCTTGATGCTTTTTCATAAGATTTTATATTGCCTTTGAAATCATAACCGATGATGCTTCTTTTCCACTACAATCTCCTTTGAGTAATAAGTGATTGGAAAAACTTTATCCCAAAAAAGCAGCATATCAATTTTATTTATATCAGTGAAGGAAATCCCTGAAGAAGCAGATATTTACAGAAAAATTACCCTAAAATTAGAATTTTCTCAGGAAACAACATCTTATTACACTATGTTTTTCTTGATAAGCATATAATGATTTTGAGCATAAAGTTGGTAGCCCCAGTATAAAAATAACTTGCAAAAAAATTATCAGCTTTATGAGTCCTACCAAACATCATCCCTGTCTAGTACCATTTAGGCTTATTTGCAGATAAGCACCTTACAAAAAGGTTCAAGATAATTGATAAACTAGAGAACACTTAATTATGAAGTTTTATCCAATTTCCTTGAAAATTACTTTTGAGATGCTAGTTCTTTCCTTACAAGCTTATTTTTCTATTTTTCTAATTTTCTATTATAGGCCTTAAATATATTTTTTTCTAATTTTTTCTTATTTGTATGGTCCTTGAGTTAAAATTTAAACTAGGTTTATTTTATTGCCATTCCACGGCAAATCCCTCATTAAAAGGATTTGTATTGCACTAAATATGTGATTCAACCCTAAACTTTCCCTAGGCTAAAAGAGTTCAGGCCGTGGATGCACAGCCATCATCAGGGAGTTGTCCCCTGGTCTCTCCCACTTCTAATCACATTTCTGTGCTCTGCTTTTTCCTATTTCTTTTTCTTTTTTTCTCTTTTTTTTCTCTCTGACAGGTCATAATGTTATATGCAATGCAGGGAACTGCTCTCTGCTGTAAGAATTGACCTCAGCCCAACCTCCATCTGTAAACTGGGACGTAATGCTCTTGCTTTTCCAATCATGGAAAGTAGCAAGTGCTCTTCTATAAATCTTCACAAGCTGACAAGAAATCCAGTTCCAGTTTAACTGTCATTAGTGATGAAAGTGTACTGATTGAAAGGAATTTTTTTTTTCTCTTTTATGGTAGCAGTAACATCCTATTTATAGGAAATTGTTAGGAAGGGAAGGAAAAAGGRAATTAAGAGCTTTTGATCTTAAGAACTGGTTCTCTGGCTTTAGGTCTGGGAATGCTTTAACAAAATGCCATTCAAGTGGCAGTACCAACGCCTAAGCACATGATTAGCTGTTCTGCTAGTCCTAAAATAATCRGTAAGGTCTCCTATGATGCTCCTACCTGTGAAAGCCAGGTAGCTACTTACAGGTATTTTCCATATGGTTGTCTCAGTAGCAATCGAGTTTTTGCATTTCCATTAAATATAAACATGAAATAATCAGATACTCTTTGATCATGTCAAAATGTCACGTCCTGTCAAAATGTTCGGAATATTAACATTAATTAAAAGTTTTTACTGGTTTAGGACTAATAAAACCCAGAAGAATTTTCCGAATAGCTGTTTAGAGGCTGTTGTTTCAAAAGATCAAAGAGCTGCATGTGTGAATTGGAGCACAGAGCTTCTATTCTTATCAGTAATTTACTCACTTTCACTTTATGGGAACAGAAAAGAAAACTATTCTTGCTGGGTGGTTTTTTAGAGAAATTATTAAGGGAAATGATAAGACACAAACATAAGCAAAGGGATGCACAGTTCGATTCACCTGGGGCCATCAGATCCAGACAGGAAACCTATATTGAGCCTGGTTTTCATCCTAATGAGAAACATACATCTCTGGCCAGCAATGCACCTGAGCAATTGAAAAACTCCCTGGGAATTTACTAATGATAAGGGAGGGGGGAAAAATTGAATCTGATTACTTGCTCAGTATATAGCATTCAAAATGGTCATGTAAAATAACTGAGTGTACATGTACAATTCTCAGACCCAGTCTCCCAGCTGCAAGCTTTTCCCAGAGATTCCTGGTTTCTCTTTTTTTTGGATTTACAAATATAATTGAAGTTGAAGAATCAATCTATAGTGCTAAAATGTAACATAGGCTGCCTTTTTTATTTTTTGTCCAGATTTAAAAATCTAGTCAGGAACAGCAACCTCAAACAAAGAGAATTTCTACCATTTCCTCCTATTTTTTAGTGGAAGTGCAGAAATTCCAACAACAGAGAAAAACTCATTCCCTTCTGCTCCTRTGACAATCTGCCATCCCTCATGACTGGATCTTGTCACATTGTGGAACAACTTGTGAATCAGAGAGTCTGTACCATAACACAGAGAGTGGGAGGCTTAGCAAACAGAAGCTGGGTTCCTGCCCACAATTTTTGAGGCTTGTTTCAGCATGTTACTCATTATTCAATACCCACTATCACTCAGAGAAGTTTCCAAAGAGAAACTGCCACACACACAGGTTAAACTGTTTATAAGGTAAATGTACCTTTACTGTATATTTCAGAGGGTAAGGTGTGAACATTCAAGCAGATGTTTGGGACTGAGGACAAGGTATTACAAAAAATCCAAYTTTTACCTCTGAGAGAAAGCAAGTACCATTCTGCTGATAATTTTCCCATTTAATGCAAGTATTATGAAGTCCTGCTAATGAGTAGCAATCAAAAGGCCAGCACATCCTTTCATTAATCATTGGTYCCTCTTGTGGGGCATTTTCACTRAATTAACTRCATCTACAATTAAACAGTAYTTTATTTGATGTTAAATCATATCATATTYAAATTCTTCAATCATCTTGAATACTGATTTTATTGCATGACCTACCATGCAATTAAAAGATTATTTAATACCACGTCCACAGTGCAACCGTAAATGATTGAAACAAGAAAAACAAAAATGTTCTTGTACAACTTCCACAATTAGTGATAGTATAGTCAGAAAGTTAAAGCATTCTCATATTTCCTTAAAAATATTTGAAGTTTAAAARCTTGATTCACTTTATACTGTTTAAAAATACAGAAAGAGCCAGCAATAATTTTACAAAGTGGTATTAAAACCCATCATGCTGGAAAATGAACCCCTGCCCATCCACAGAAGAATCTGGACGTGCCCATGATATTGCTGAATTCTTTAGACCATCATCTTAAGAAATCTCCTCTTATAAGGAACATTCATTCCAATTATAATCCCATATTTCATCTATTGCTAGGAGAAAAGGTTGAGATAATATAGTGGTTCACTGCCATTTACATTTAGAAATGTAAATCCCATTAGGCACATCAGATCCTAACTGTTCAAAACACAGACATCCACATACACTGATGAAAAACTTCAGGCTTCAGATTCCAAATTTAGTACAGCTGTTTTATTTAGGTGCTTTCAAAAGCCACATTGTTTTTCTCTTTGTTCAGGTAAACACTTTCACTATTAGCAGTCACTTAAAACTGGTTACCCAAACTTTATTCTAAATATATGTGACCCCAGCAGTATAAAGCAGCTTCTGCTTCACATTAAATCAATCCACTAGTTGGCTCCCAGTAATTAACTTCTTCTAGCAACTAGATTTTCAGTAGTTCACAAAGTGCACTGTAAAATTAAATAACTTTTTTTTTTTGCTTGAGCCAAGAATTTCAGGGGATTTTTTATCTTTATTTTCCAGTGTGTATTTGCCTTTTTTGTGATAACATCATATTGTTCTGCCACAGTCCAGCCTAAAATCCACTATGATCCTGAGATCTTTTTCTACAACACCTCTGCCTCACCTGTTGTTCCTCACTGAATGAGAGTAGATGTGATTCTGCCACAAAGGGCGTTGGAGTTCAGTTTTTCTCAGATCTTTTTGATTTCTAASCTTGTGCTTGAATGTGTTGACAACAACAGTGTCAGAAAATGTATTGAGTATAGTCTTTATTCCACAATTCAAATAACTAATGAAATTACACAGAAGGACATGTCTGAGCTAAAACTTTTTGTAGTTATCCCATTTGGTACATGAGTTAGTTTTGACATTGAACCATTGTTAACCCTGAAAGTTGTATTCAGAAAGAATATGAATGTTCTAATTTCATTTATACAGCTGTGATACCTCAGCTTTTCCTGTTACCACAGTGATATCAGAGAGTTCTTACCAGTACTGAAAGAAGAAAACACATTTCTGAGTCTTCAAATTAAATGTCTTTACTTTGTTTAGTTTGTTGCATTAAAGACAGCCCTTAGGAGAAGTTAAGGCAATTTCTCTYTTTTTTTTYTYTTTTTWWAAAAAAAMCACTTCAGCTGCTGTGTACACAAATCCCCACTAACTACTTAATTAAAAAAAATAATCTCTAGATGCAGTTTAAAGAAATAGATGCATCGTTTAGTCTTCATTGTCCTCCTGCAGGATTTCAGCCAGGAAACCATTCAGCCATACAGATTTCATTACTGAAATAGATGGAAACATCAGCTCGTGTAAAAGCTTCGAGCGTAGGAACAGAAAGGCAGGATCAGTTTTTCTTTGTCAATTTTTTTTTCCCCAACTCCCTTTTCTGCTTTGTCACTTTTCCACATCGTTCGTCCGCGCAGCTTCTCGGGCTCCCTCTGGTGGGTCCCGGGCACAGGCGGTGCCTCCCCTGCGGCCGCGCAATAAAACCCTCGAGACTGATTCAATTAGCATTTCATGCTCCAGTAATAATTAAGAAATCATCCATTTATTAAAGTATAAATCTTCGTGTAGTCTACATGTGTAATCTAGATCATAATATGCTTCCTGAGCTAAAAAATATTTGAAAAATCTACAATGATTCCTTTCCTCCCCCTCCCCCCTCCCGCCACCTCCCCAATTTCTTTTGGGGTTTGAAAAGTGAGAAGTAGAAGATGCAACTAACCAGTAGATCAATATCCCATAATACCCATACTAATAATCCAAATAAAACACCTAAATAACAAAGCTTCAGGTAAACAGCTTTTAGTATCTCTATTTACTCAGGCAAACTTCTCCAATGATCTGGATGTGTCATGCTTTCCCTTAGCTGGCATTCTTTTCTCCTAACTCAGGTGTGGATGTGGATCTCTTGATCCCCAGGATACTGCAAGCTAGCATGAGAGAATTTCTAGATCAAATCTCAGTAGATACGTCCCTCTTTTGAGCAGATACCCAACCTGTTATACCATTACTACAAATTTCTAAAATATTTTCATAATCAATATAATGAAAAGTCTCCTCTAAAGATTTGAGAAAAAGAAGCTGGTTYTTGTTGGTTTGGTTTTTTTTAAAGTAGAGTAGCAATATTATATGGTAATTCTTTTTATTAAACCAGAATTATTTAAAATTGGAAGAAACACAGGAAAATTTGCAGAAGGCAGCCCCCAGATCGCAGATCATGTGCTCAAAAAGTCTTACTTGGATCACTTTTGCAGGTGAACAGAATTAAGACTGAGTAAGTTTTCACTTTGGTCAAGCTTCTAACAATTATTGCCTTTTCAGAACTTCTTATGGTTTAAATACCTGTATTTCATTTCCAAGAAACAGCTAAGTACAGAGATAATGAGAAACAGATACTGAGGGACAAATACATATTTCTATGATCATGCCTTCAACACTAAGAAGCTACCTGCTCCTCAGTGTATCCAGAAAATAATGGTCTCAGGTAAATTTTGACTGTTAGAACAAACCTGTGGAACAGCTTTAGGTGGCTCAACACATCACTTCTAATGGTGCACCCCTGTCCAGGGATAAGATCTGGTGGGGGAAGTGTCCCTTCCTGAAGTTTATGATGGTCAGTCAAGGTTGTATGAGTATGGACACAAAACTGTGTTTTACCAAGAGAAGGTTACGAATGACGTCTGACACAATGACTATATAGAATGCCTTGAGAGAATTTCAGCTTTGTTTTAAGTCCTTGGTGATATCCACTACTTTGCATAAATAAAGTCAAACTGCTGAAGAAAATATGTCATTTATTATACCATTTTTGACACGAAATCTTTCTATATTAGTGATGACTGATAAATACAAAAATAAGCGATTTATATGGCTGCACAAGTGGCCATGACTTAGTTTGGTATTGGTTGATTCAAGTTTGTCTAAATTAGGTTTTCTGAAGTGATTTAATGAATATTTGCTGGTTGGTTTTCTGTAACCTAACGCAGCAAAAATTTCAAGCATTGAAATTTTCCTTCAGAATTTTTGTAAGGAAATGTGTACTACAAAAGCCCAGTGCATAATTGTCCTAAGACAATTTAAACACAAACCCATTCTCTTCAACTATTGCTATGTAATATTGTCCCCCTCTTTGACACATAGCTTTTCCTATGGTGTTGCAAAAAAATCGTAATTGCAAACATCATGCTTTTAGAAAAGATCACAGTATAAAATAATAGGAAGAAAGGCAGCAAGCTCATGAAACAAAATCCCTGACGTACTTCAATTTCATTAAATTCAATTTGGTTAAGCTCTGCTGAGGATTTAACAACACTACTTTGGGTTCTCTGCATCTCAGAAGAAATGTTTTATCTATTGATTATTTTTCATACATGGAAAAAATCTGAGGAACTAATTCTATCTCCAGGAAACAACCGATAGATACAGCTGATGCATAGTGTTCTTGATGTGATATTTTTGACTAAGAATAGCAAAAGATCATATTCATGAATAGAGTCATCCTTTCACAACTGAAACAATTTATTGAAAATTCTCAGATAGATAAAACGAGCTATAGATTCACTCCAGATGTCTCTTTTGAATATTTTTCTTTTAAAAGTCTTTAATAGAAATGTGTACAAAAAAATAATCTGAGAAATATGACTAAAGCAATTGAAAAGTGGTTTTACTCCTTAGTTTCTGTGGCCATACTTTTCTCTTCAATGTTTCAGTTTTTCCTTTAAAAAAATTAAATCAAACACAGGCCACCAGAATAAAATTWAAAAGCTTGCATTTTAATTTATGTTACTGTATTAAATTCTTAAATGACTATGTTAATATAAGCTGAGGATTTCTTTAGTAAATAACTTTTTATAAAATATCAAAACCTGATAGAAAATTGGTACAAACTGACAAAGTTCCAGCTGAGCCAAATTTCATCAGTGATAGATTTCAAACTCAGTGAACCTAAGAGTTCACTCTAACCTATTTTTTTTTTAATGGAAGCAGATTCATTAAGTTATGCCAATTCTCTAATCTCCTAAATTGATGCTGTGATTGATTTACTTCTGGACAATTACTTGTGGGATATCAGTGGAAGACAAACACCATTAAAACTCAAAAAATTTACTTTTTATTAAAAAGTAGAAGTTTCAAAAGGTGGTTTCTGGAGTTATTTTAAAAGAGGAAAAAATAAAAGATATAGCAAGAATCTGATCAAGATAAAATGAGTTAGTGTGTCTTCTTTTCCACACCAAATCCAAACTAAAGCTAAAAGTCAATTTCTTAGAAGTATCAAAGAAAATACAGGAATAATTTATCTTCTGACACTCAGTTTGTCATTATATTATATATGAAACCACCCTATCTGCATGTTGATTCACTCATGTTACATCAGGCTTTCTTGAGGTGAAAGACCTCAAAAATAATATCATGAGGGCATTTGATGACCAAAAGCAAGTCCAGCTTCTCATGCTGAGCTGTTGACACAAAGGACTGGGCTGCACATGGGACTGACAGGAAAAGTTGGATATGTAAAGGCACAAAGTATGGATGCTCTGCCATCGAGCCTACTTGCAATGCTTCTTCAGGGTAGTTTATATAATCCTCTGGGTTCACTAAAAATGATCATTGTACACCAAGACACGTTGCTATTTTCCTTCCAGGAGAAAAAGCCAAGGAATCTTTGTATGTTGGATCAAATTTTTGCCTCAAGTTCCTCCACCAGGGGGGCACGTGTGAATCTGAACTGTCTCCAGCAAGGGTTTGTTGTCTTCAGATATTGAACAGTGTCTGCAAAAGCAGAGAGAATACACCATTTCCCATATTCATAAAAAAGAGAGGAGTATGCTTAAACTGCTGCACTAGGAATGTAAATAAATAATAACAGAGATTTCTGGTTGCAAATGATAGCTGAGCACTAGGAATGTCTACGAAGGTGGGTATTGGAAACCTGGATGCTGAGAATTTTAAACGTTCTGTGCTTAAAGGCACAGACTCACAAGAGAGCACTGCATTTGACCTGAGGCCATGGAACAGACTTCCGAAATTAATTGATTGTACTGGGATTACAGGTGTGTAGTTGGTTAGAAGTGTGTAATATCACAGGATGGAAAACTTTGAGTTTGGGGTTTTAGAATATAGAAATAAATATGAAGCAAGATGGAGGTTTTAGGGCGGAGGCAGGTTGTTCTTTACCTTCTTCCTTCTTCTTCCTTCCTCTTCATGGGTTTGGGTGATGTTTTGTGATTGGACAGAAAAGTCCGCATTGCGGGCTTACAGGGATCAGTTACTGAGTTAAAAGGGAAAATAATCTAGGTGTCCTTTCTTAATTGGATAGTTTAGTCATAAAAGACCTTGTAACAAGATATAGATAGCCATTTTGTGCCTTGCTAAAGAAAGGCTGCAGAACTCATGGTTGTGAGGCTGTTTCACAGATAAGAAATAATAAACACCTGAGTCCAAACACGAACTACTGTCTCAAATGCCTTCAATCCTGATCTCGAGAAACCAATAGGCGTGGGGGATTCCATCAGTGCTGTTGTTTTATGAAAAATAGGTATTYGTGAAGATTGGTTACACATAATTAATTGTTCTTCTTTCTGATTTCAGTTTGCCTTCAGAGATGCAGGGCAGGTAGATTAGGAGCTCCTCCAGCAGAACCCTCTTCCACGGAGCTCTGCACATGCCCAGTGAGTCTTGAGAGGTGAGGGAAGGGAAGGCAACCACATCTATCATTCTGGTGAACTTCAAATAAACCCTGAGTCATAACATCTCCCATGAAATGTCAGAAAAATGAAAAATAGAATCACTTTAATGATCTGGACTCTGAATGAAACCCTCTCCCASAGCAATTAAAACACTGCACAACTGAGCCTGAATCCATAAGCCCCAACTTAGGCAGTTACTAAAACCAATAAAAAAGAAAAGTCAGGCTCAAAGCTTAAACTACCTCCATCCACTACAATAAAGTGTTTCAGTAATTATCTGAAAGTAAAACTGGCCTCTGTTCCGTAAAAAAAAAACATTACAAGAGCTGGGGAAAGGATTCACTAAAGCCCATAGAGCTGGCAGCCAAAATTGGCTTCTGCAAGACCTGAGGCTGAGACCTATGGCAACTATAGAATGAATTTGCTGTGCTGAATTTGTTGGTTTTGATCTCTATAACTTAATTCCCTCTCCTCTTGAATTCTGATGCAACCAAAGTCCTAACAGCAGTAAAATGATGTGCAGCATACAAACCTTTAAAGGAAAATAGTCTTTTAATCATCCCCAGAACTTTGTAACTGAAAATAATTTTGTCAGTCTATTTGCCTAGAAGATAGAAGATATATCTTGTAATGCAGACAGGATCTGGTAGTAATTCTAATAGTAGTTCTAATGAAGACTATTAAATCTGCATTAGGGTTTTTGTTTCCTGACTCACAATTGATATGATGACAGTCTGATATACAAAATTAAAAGAAATGGTGAACTAGAAGTTTTTGTCTACAAAAATCCTGGTTTTCTTTGCTACATCTTTGCACAGCTATAGAGGTATATCTTACCATTTTCCTACACACTATAAATCTCTGCTTACATAGGTATCCATATAAAAAAGTCAATATTCCAAGAACAATCAAAATTATGATTTACTTTTTTTTTTGGACATGTTGCCTCCAAGAAATTGGCAATCCACTCACATTTTTTTTCCTTCGTAGCTGTATTTGGAGCCATCTCCATGCTCCTTGGCAAGGTGTATAAGTCAGATTTTGCTTCTCTTGAATGAGGAAAACTGGTATCAAGCCAAATCCAGGGTGCTGCTGACACACAAGCTCTTCCTGAGTGTTGTGGAGAACCTGAAGGAGCCAAGGTTGCTGCTACTGCTGCTGCCAGGATGGAGGAGAGTGTAGAGGGAGCAGTAAGTGCTGGGAAAGGTGTCCATTGTGTCTATGCACTGTGCACAGCCCACCTGTTTTCTCCCTTTGCCCAAAGAAATGCCCTGGTGACCAAGGTCTCCAGGGCTGGACAGTGAGGTCCTGGCCTTTTCCCTGACATTGAGAGGTTCACTGCCTCTGCCTGTGCCTGGAGCTGACCCCAGACAAAGCAACCTGCAAACTCCTGGCTGCTTTGCCAGCAGCACACACCTGCTTCAGCTGGAATCACGCTGTCCAAGTTACTTCTTTCTACTGCTGCCTCTTTCAGCCTTGATAATTTTGATGTTTGCCAACATCATGGCTAAGGTAGCTTCTTGAGCCTGTATTTCTGCTTTTCCTATACAGAAACATGATGCTCATTTTACAGAACTTAAGCCTTTCATAAGTCCTATGACCTCACTCCAGTCAGTTGTACATTTTACAAAGCAGTTTGAAGGTGGAATAATTGTCCATTTGAAAGACCTCTTCAGCTGCTGTGCCCATGACCTGGATACCTGCTGCATTCTCCTGAGTTTAGTAAGACCTGATCTATTGTGTTATGTTGTATTACAAGTGTTCCCCAAAATACACTTGATCCTGTTTTAGACGAAACACAGCTGTGTTTCTGTGCACGGGCAAGTTGCTTCTGCAGCCAACATTAAAAAGCATCCCATGGGGTCATTGTCACAAATGAAGGAAAATGAAACAAGCAACTCTCCTCAACTATAAAGCAAGTTCAAGTTGTTAGACCRTGGTGTTTAGCTTTTGGCACTTTTTACAGATAAAATTTCTGGGCTTTGAATAAAGAATGGATACATGTTTTTATGTACAATTTTTAAGCCTAAAACCTATTACTCGAAAGCACTAAATATGGAATGGGATTTCGGAAATTTAGCTTCAAATTTATTTTTGATTGCCTGCATTTTAACACTTTTTTAGAACTGATTTTTAAGAACTGGAGTAGAGAACTAGGAGAACAAAAAAATCAGCACAGACTCAGGGATGAAATGACAATGGCTCGCAAATGTATGTGGGCAGATGTTTACTTCTTTTTAAATGTCAGGAAGAAGCAATAAGCTTCAATTTATTGGTGACACTTCTCCACTATGGAAATCATGGACTTTTTTATTTTGAATTATGAATTGAAGTTCACATCTGCCTTTAAAATGCAAATTTCTACTCCTGGAAGTTGTCACAACGAAAAATAATGGGGCATGATTGACACAACTGTTGCATCTGATCTTGTTTCACAAATAAACTAAAAGAGTCAGTCTTCAAAATAGACCTGTTCTCAGCCTTGTGTTTTAAAAACAAAACATGACCAGATCTGGAAAATCTTTTTTGCAGCAAAGAGGGGCCAATGAGCAAAGGACTGAGCTGTCAAAAATTTTCTAAGAGTCAGGGTTACTCATATGCTTTAGTATAAATACACTTTAAATGGTTTCTTTTTACTGACACTGTTGTGCAGTTGAGAGCCTTGAACCTCAACTCCAGCTTCAACTTCACTATGGAAAAAAGCCTGAAAACACTCCCAAAAGGCCCCAATAGAATTTATACAGGATTTTACTAAAACTCTTCTCTGAAGAAGTTGTGTATCTTATTTTATTATTGTGAAATGATAAAATGCATACAGACATCTATGTATGTATTCGTATAATCAGATGCTGATTTTTGTGCCTCAGTTATTCAATGTAATCAAAAGTGGGACAGTAGCTAAAACCAGCATTTTTTATTGTTTCTGAGGTGCTAATTAAATGTTCATTTTAAAACATAAATGCATTTCACTGACTCTATATTGACTATATGTTTATTATACCTATATATATGCAGTAAATAGGAACAAAGAACTTAGTAGTAATTTTTTTAATCAATGCATTGGAATCCTCATTTCTGAGATAAAATTTTACCAGTGTAAGTCAAATATTTTTACTATTGGAACAATATAAAAATAACATAACCAACCATTGGAGTAAGCAAAAAGAAGGACATGTATGTATGTTTTTTACAGTAATATCTTCTGGGTTAGCCCACTGAGGAGTAAATATGAAGGCCTAGACTTAGCATGGTACATAGGTTCCCATCCCTTTCGGACATGTCTACTATTTTCTCCATTGATTGCAATGGAAAATTTTGGAGCCAAAAAATTTTTGGAGGCAAGTTGTCGGATAAAGGTGATTGTCGGTTCTAGTCACAGACAGAAGAACAATGCAACAGTTTCTTGCTCTTTCTGGAGTTCCTAGTCTATTTTAGTTTAAGTAGATCATTTCACATCAAATAGTGTTCAGGAAAACAATAAAATAAATTCAATAAAACTAAATTCAAGGAAATGTGAAGCACATGCTTAAGACATCTCTTTTGCTAAGACATGAAATTTATTTTCTTAAAGTGCAATGCAATATTTTTACTGCTTTTTTTTCTGATGGTTTTTCAACTAGTTCCTGTATTTAACTATATATTTATTTGTACTGAATTCATAATAGCTTTTCCATCTCAACTTTCTTCTGCATGAAAATTTTACTTAGTCTAGATAAGAAGAAGAGTGGTTTAACATGTCAATACCTGTTTGGTTGTGACAATCTTAACAGCAATCATGAGTGTTTTCAGTGTGGGGACTTTCCTTCACTCATATAAAAGCTGATGCCTGAAGGTCTGAGAGAAAAGCTATAATACAGTTGCATTCTTGGAGTTTTTTCCCCCTAATGCTCAGGGTAGTCTTATAGGAGCTGTATAGACACTTTACAATAGATATGTAGCAGAAAAGCAAAGCTTGAATCACAAAACTGTCAATTAAATATCCAAAGGGAACCGATAGTCAGCTCTCCCATCCAAATCACTAGTGTGATTTTCAGTTTGATTTCTGCTAAAATTGATTTTGTTTCTATACCCACTTTTCCTGCTTACTTTTCTGTTAAGTGTAATATCCTTTGTTCTAACCTTTCAGGCTATTCTGTACAAAACATATTATTTAGCGAGAAAACAGAAGTGTGAGTGGTGAGGACCAGCAGCATATCAGGATGCAAGATTGCATTAGCTTCATCAAAACCAGGGCTGCACTCCAGACATCCTGGAAAATGAGTGGTGTCTGGCAACATGACATGATTCAAAAGCAAACCATCAGTCTTATTCAAAGCGTTTCTTGTATCTCCTTCACCACATGAAGGAATTCTTAGGCAAACACAGGCATCAGCAACACTGGGAAAATCTACAGACTTCTGTTCATTTTCACAATATATTCAGAGACTTTCCAAAAAGTGTGTGATATCTGATGTATCCTAGAAATGTTTAAGTGTTCTTTCTCACATCCCTTGCAGAAGTAGAGACTAGATGATTTGCATGATAATCAAACACGTCAACAAAACTGTAAAGAATGSACATTACAAAAAATTCCAAACCCAAGTCTTTGAGGAATCCCTACTAGTTTATTTTTGCTTGATGTATTTATAAATACTTAAATGAGTTACAACAGATGTAGAAGCCAGCTCAATCCAAATAAAAGTTTCTTAGATCTATATAAACTGAATTATGCTCTCCCATGATGTGTTCCTTTGGACGTAATGGAGCAGACCATACATTAGTTTAATTAAAATCTAGATCTGCAGAAGTCGATGGCTTTGCCGTCAGCTGATGGGCAGCTGCTGAGATGCTTCAACGTAAGAAGCAAAAAGAAAGGTAGAAAAAAACCCCGTCAAACTGCAGACTGAAAAAATATGCAAACAAAAGCTCGCTGCCTCCAGCAGCACATCTGGGCTGTTCTGTTGGTCACTGCTGCTGCCAGCTGTAGCTCACTGACTGGTAATTTGGAAACGAATGGAAATAAAACCTCAAGCAAATCCGTTTCATTCACAAGGTGTATGTGCCGGTGAGGATATCCTCACGAACTCGCATCCGTGTGCTGGAGGAAGTTTCACGKTTAACCCCGTTCTGCCAGGACTGCCTTTCCAGGAGCTCCCGTTCCGGCCCCGTGTAGCTCTGCTCGCGGCTGCCCGGCTCCGGGGAGCCCGCGGGCCCCCAGCACGGAGGCGCTCCTGCCGCGGCGGAGATCCTGAACGTCGTGATTTGGCAGCGAAAAGCGGCTAGACTTCCAATTCTTTTGCTTTGTGTGTGTGTGGTTTTTGGTTTGTTGGTTTGTTTTGCTTTTTTAATAGGAAGGCGTGACAATGTCTGCCGCCTTTTGTCATTTGAGATACTCAGTGATTGATGGAGGAAACCTGTGAAGGAGGTGAGAAGACTGAGCACAGGCGGCGCTTACTCCGGAGAAACTCCTGCTGCCGGCTACCTGTTGAGGTGGGTTCACACGGGCGCTTCATCATTCCTGCGTGTCCAAACGAGTTCATTGATGCCCGGCCGGACCAGCCGAGCGCCGCCTAGCCCTGCTGGGAGACACGGCTCCCGAGCCTCCCCGGGAGCGGCGGCACCGAGCGGAGAGAAGTTTCCCGGGGAGAAGACCGGGATTCCGGCTGCCACGCTGTGTGGGGGAACACCTACAAGCTGAAGGGTGGGAAGAAAAGGCGGGGAAAAATAAAGAGGGCAAGCAAACCCCACCTCCCCTTTCTCCGAGGACACGATCCCGGGGAGCTCAGTCTCCCGGAGCGGCGCAGAGGCGCGGAGGTTCCGCGGGTGGGGCGGGCGCGGCCGGAGCGCCTCCCCGGCGGCGGGGGCGGCGGGGCCCGGGCCC
>JACDOX010000007.1:4705033-4734670 GCA_014549065.1 Cardinalis cardinalis
ATGAATGAATGTCATGAGTGGTAGTCTTGGCCATGGTCTGTACCAGACTAGATCCTACAAGTCTCCTTACAGTCTCTTACACAACAACATAATTTTCTTACCACAGCACCCCACCCTCATCTCCAGAAAAGAGGGAAGCTGATCTCTGAACAGCAGGTACAGGAAAGCTGGAGTTGAAAATAGTAAGAGGCACATTGTAGAATTATTGTTTCTTCAGTCTGTTAGAGGAACARTTGATTATTCATTGGCCCAGAGAAGAGGCAATTTGAACAGGGTAGTGGAGAGAGTGTCTTAGATTTGCCATGTAGTGTTTGTGCATGAACATGGCYCTTTTTTAATACTCCATGACAGTCTCTGTAGGTCTTTGAGAGCTGTTCCACTGCTGTTGATAAGTAATTACATTTTGCCTATTTCTCTTGCTGCTACTTTTCATGCCATCTGGGTACAATACTATGCCAATATGTTTTCACTGCAAATACTTATTTTATGAAATGTGTATGTAATCCAAAAGAGGGGAAGCTGATAAGGTTCATTTGAAGGTTATACTCTAAACTGACAACAAAACCTTCCTCCATCACCTCCCAACCCCCTCAAATATGCAATTTACCTGTTTTGTCTCCTGCATCTCTCTTTGAACTGGAGAGAGATATAATGCAAAACTTTGGGCTAAAAGTTTCAGAACAGAAGAAAAAAATGTTTGTAACTTTAAAAACTGTTTTGCAGTTCTGATCTCTGCCAAGAGTTTATCTGACTTTAGTTTTGGGCTGCAAAGGAGAATCCCTGGGTGGCACATGATGGGATTTGCAAAGGTCCAGTAGAAACAGCCCATCACTGTAAATTATGTGAAGGGGGTATGAGAGATGAAGCAGCAGTGATGGGACATGGACTTACTTGCATTCCTCCCATGCCTTTAAGTTTTATGTTTTTYGCTGATGGACTCAGCAATTCAGCTGGTCTCTGCAGGGTGATTGGAGGTGAATAAAAAGTCTGAGAGCCAGTCAGTCATCTCCCTGTTCTGCTTCTGTCTTCTTCTGGGATTCTGTTCTTTCCTTTGGGTCTGCTTCATTCTGAAGAAGAAAGAAATTAAATCAAAATATGACTTTCTTGGGGAAAGCCCATTTATTTTTCTCCTGCTTTTTCTTAGCTCAGGTTAGCCCCCTGAAGTGGCCTGGATAGTGTTTCCAAGTAGGAAGTGCATGCAGGGTGAGTCACAGGGTAGTACACAGACAGGCACAAATGAACTGCACTTACAATATTAAGTGGTTATTAGTAATTTCTTTTTTTTTWAATTGTTGTTGGTGTTTCTCTGGTAGCTAAGAGTAGATACCTAAAAAATTAAGTCTGCTGATGAGCTCTGGATATTCATAAATACCATCTTACTTCTTTTAAATCAATATGTGTGTCTATAAAACTCAAATGCCAAAGTCTCTAGRTCATCTTGAATGATGTCTGTCCTAATAGTGATTAGCTGTGCAACCCRAAGAACACAGAGAAAATGTCATCAGATGATATGAAAGAATCTGAATTTAGACCCTTTTCCCCAACCCAAGATCTCTGCATCCTCTATCCAAAACCTTATATGCAAATAATTATGTTAAAATTTGGACCCTGCTCTTGGACAATAAGCCTTTTAGTGATGTATTTTTAAAATTGGGTTCTGAAAGATGCATGGTGAGTATCATCACATTGTTGTGAAAAGTCATGCCTCATGTGTCATGCCTCATGTGTCATCTCTCATTTTAGTATAAATTATTCTTGAAAACCTAAGCTTCTTTCAAAGATCAAATAGTGCCAGCATCATGATTATACTAATCAAGCATCCATCTGAAGGAAACAAATTATACAGGTGACTCAGAAAAGCTCTGACTCAAAACATACACTTTTCTTATGTTACACACACTAAAGGTCATTCTAAACCAAGTCTTGTTGACTTTTTAWGGAAGAAGAGAGATTGCTAATTCTATGTACAAGATAAACTTCCATCAATTTCCTTGTTAATTTTTGATATGTATTTGTTATGTAATACATCTGAATATTTTAGTAAGAATTCAGTTGTGGTCTGCTTTGTTTTTGTTGGTTCACATGGACTCACATACGTAATTATTYTCATTTTCCTACTGTGCATGTTTGAAATGTGTAAGCTGGTTCAGTGATGTCTGTTAGCRAATCATGCAGTAATGGAGAGCACAGGAGTACTCTAAGATACACAGGTTTGAACTTTGTTTGAATAGAAATTGGGGAAATTTGATAAAGAGATGCAAATTAATCTTTTCAGGTTCTTAATCATCTGCATAAGAAGTTAAAAAACATGTCAAAGAAGTCAGAAGCATCCAAGAAAAAGGTATGTTACATTCGCTGCTAATACTCATTTGTGTGTATTTTAGTTTTATGGCTAAGCTAATTTGGTACTTGTTGCTAAAGATGTAACAGAGAGAAGAAATTTAAATGAAGTATTTAATTAAATGTTCAGTGTCCCTCTGAACTTAGCAGATCAGAATCTTTTCTGATCTAGGTTTTCCATCACATTGCATCAAGACATTACCTGTGATCCTCATATCTGGAACTTCAGAGCATCTGAAATTTAGGAACAGGGAGACAACCTGTCTTTTGTGTTAATTTTTTTGTCTTTTTTTTTCTCACTGACATTTCCCCCTGACTTGTAAATCATGGGATTTTTAATTTTTTTTTTTAACTGGCTGATTTTGTAGTGTTTTAGTGAATGATTCCTAGGTTGTATGAAGGCCCTTTAAAATGAACTTTATTGTCCTTCCCAATAGGAGTCTAATAAGAGAYTTTTAGTGATTCTCCAATTCTTCTATTGATTTTCCACACAATGTTTTCTTCTCTTACATTCAAGACATGAGTTATGTACTGGATACAAATAGAATCAGGAAAGGTCTTTAAAGAAGAATATAAACTTCATAATTTAGAACAATATTTGAAAGATGCATTTAAACTGAGAATTTGTCAGTTATAATGTGGTTGTGATTTTTGAGCAGATTTGACCACAGTGATCAKTTGAGTAACTTCTCATTTTATGGATGTGGAAGAAAAACCCCTTGAGCTATAGCTCTTCATTTGATCTGATCACTATTTTCATATGGGCATGGAGAGYGCCTCCAATGTAAATGAGATATACATGGACTCAACAAGGAATAAGTACTCTCATTTATGCTTTCTCTATTTTTTTGAAAAAAATCCTRCTTAATAGATTTTGGTTCCTAGAATTAAAAGCATTATGGTCCTGACTCAGTAAAATACTTAACACATATACTTCTGCATTTAATGTTGTCAAGGCCAAAGGTATAGTTTTCAAGACATTTTGTACATTGCCATCTCTCATCTAAATTCTTCTCAAATTGGAAATATCTCTGCATTTCCTCTAACCACTAACTCTCAAAAATTGTAGATCTGACTAGGAATTAACTTTCATAGCTTCAGGATAAAGCGTTACAGATATGTCAAGACTGCTTGAATGTATCAGGGCTCAGTAGCCAAAGAGGAAAAAAAAATCAAAAAGCAGTCCAGAATTTTATTTGCCTTAGAAAATTAGTTTCAAACCAAAGGCCTAACTGATGTTTTTCAAAGTGGCTTAGTCTTCATTAGTGTGTTAGTATTATTCTCTCTGGTTACCATGTCTTTCCTTCTTTTCCTTCTACTGTTTTGTGAAGAATGCATTTCAGGTGTAATTATATATTTTTAGCTTTATTCAAACCTTTAGAAACATTCTAATAGCAGAATCTTAAAATAAATTTGCTGCATTTGTGGAAAAAAATAATGAAAAATATTAATTTGGCTAAATTCTATTTTTCATGGTTTTTGGTCACAAAGCATCAATATTAATGTCATACATTTCAGGTGGGCTTTATTTGCTAATGAGAAACCCTAAGAAAGCTCCCAGTAAGTAAAAAAAAAAGATTCTCTTTAGTGATACCTTGTTTGCAAGACAAAGTGATGATTTTGGAAAAGTAAGCTCTGAAGCTAGGYTTAGGAGGAGCAATGGGATAAAGCAGATTTTGTGAGATTTCCTAACACAAAATTGCTTCTTCTGCAGACATGAAATACCTTTAGTAACAGTTACATGAGACACATTGTCACCCTCTGCTTTCAGGTGCATCTATACCCTGTTGAATGTCAGTGATTTGCCCRGTAATTTTTTTCAGAATTTTGAACAAACTAAAGTAAATACCTCTTTTGAAGTAATTGTGTGTGTGGTATCCTGAATTTTTTTTTTTTTTACTGTGAATATTAACCCATTGAACACATCAATCAGAGAATAAACTGCTTTTAATTTATGCAGTTTTGTCAGAACACAATCTCCTGATAAGATCTGAAAAAGAAAATATCTCTGTGGCTGTTTAAGTGGCAAATGATTTAAACTCCATAGGGCTAAGAAGAAGAATGGCTTATGAAAACAGATGCTTGCTTTAGACTAAACATATTATATAAATTGCAGGTTTAATGTCCTTTGGTTTCTGTAGTGAGATCATACTGACCAACCACAGCATCTGTCATAAGTTATTTTGGCCTGTTGCTACAGAAATCAAAATGTCTTTCTCATAAGTTTTTCTAAGCTAACTCATGTTCTGATTAGTTAGGTCAGTCTTAATTATTATTGAGCATTAATCAGTCCAAGAAGTGTAGACCAAGTTCAATAAACTAGYAAAAAATCCACATATTTTCTATGCTGCAATATTTATCACTCTGTGATCCCTGGGTTAGTTTTGGATGTGAAGAAATTATCAGAAAAATTATGTTATAAAGTGTTACTATAGAAATTATAATGGCTCATGACATAATACACTTTGGAATTATTATTAGACTTTTATTTGGAGACTTACTTAGTTGAAAGAKGTACTTGGTAGAGGAATAGATATTGATTACTTAGGCCACTGCAAAGCACTAACTGCTGTTTCTGAAGTAAGTGAAAGCTAAAGAAAATATTGACAGTCAAATTCCATTGTGCCCTGACAGRACACCTGCAGGGTCCCTACCGACTGATTCTGGAGCTTAGAATGGATCTAGTGAAATTGATGGTCCTCTCAGAAATAGTAGAAGTGGAGTGTGGAAGCAGCACTGAGCATATTTTATGTTCCATTTATTAATTTAGTGTTTGGTGGTGAACTTTAACTTCCAGATTGGTTTTGATAATGTGCAATCATCAGAAATTTCAAGCCCCTACTTTTTTTTTTTTTTTCCCACTAGTTGTATCCCAGAATGTTGTTATGTGACTCTGTGGAAATTGTGTGTTTAAAGGAGACACTTCCAAAAAGCTTGCTTTAGTAAGCACTTGAGCAAGCTCTAAGCTTTTCCACCAGCTGCCTTCATGCATAATAGATCTCTCTTGAAATTTTAATCAGAAATTATTGTGCATGGTACTAAAATTCATTAGATCTGGATGAGATTTCCCAATGACCCCTTTGTCATTATTTTACAGCAGGCTTAGGTGCACTTCAGAAAAGGCTAAGCTTTTGTGTAGGGAGTTAGGAACATCACTCTTCACCTTTGAGGAAAGTTGTGCATTTGCTGTTTACTGTGACATTTTCCAAGGCTGGGGTTCTCCTTGCAGTAATTCATTATGCAAAATAAAGCCCATATAAGTAATGGGGTGAAATCAGTAACAAATATTGCAGTGTGTTCCCTCTCGGTATACTTTTTGTTGTGGTTTTTTTTTTCCCCCTCCAAACAGGAGTTTTGAAGTAGGTTTAAAGCTGATTCTTTGAGTGCTCATCAGACATCTGTGTTTTCCTTTCCTTGTCTCAGACAGCACAGACTGTGTTGGTGGTGGTAGTGGTTTTTGGCATCTCCTGGCTGCCTCATCACGTGATCCATCTCTGGGCTGAATTTGGAGTTTTCCCACTGACTCAAGCCTCCTTTCTCTTCAGGGTAACTGCACACTGCCTGGCTTACAGCAATTCTTCTGTGAATCCAATCATATATGCATTTCTATCTGAAAATTTTAGGAAGGCCTACAAACAAGTCTTCAAATGCCAGATTGGTAATGAGTCACTTCTGAATGATGCTAAGGAAAATAAAAGTCGGATAGATACACCACCCTCTACCAATTGTACCCACGTGTGAATGTTGAGAAGCCCTGTATGTTGCTCTTCCTTTATGTAAACCAAACACCAAGAAAAAGAAAAAGCACAATGAGCTTTATCCTGGGTTTATCTTGATGAAGCTAATTGGTATTTAATGTCATGAAGTTGCATTTGTAACCAAAGTTTGTGAAACTCATATGATAGTAACCTGGGCTGATCCTTTGCATCTTAGATAGCTTTGTCAAATAAAGCTCTTGGACTTTCATAGATACTTGAGAAAAAAAATGTTGAAATTCTTACTCACTAATCATACAAAGGCATAAGAAGAAGATATTTATGTGGTCAGGTAACTTTGTGACATCTTACTCCATGAGACTGAAAAATGGATACATTTCCTGTCCTACAGATAATAAATACTGAACTACTGTGATTTCAAAGAGGAAAGCTTTTATTCTCTCTTCAGATTATTWTAACAATGCCTTTTTTCTTTTTAAAGTAAATCTGGGCTCTGATTTGGAGTTGGAGTAAGTTGTGTACACCTTGAGGCAATTGCTTTAGAGAGRAAATGCTATTTCTATCTGTTTAGCTGGTTTTAATATGTCTTACTGAGCAAGGATGGATTGGTTTTCCACTTCATTTGGCTGCCTTACTGTATGCACAGAACTTTTGTGTACACWGGATAGGGATTCTTTATGGCCTGTGTGTAATTGTACCAAAATGAGGATTTGTGTCTAACTGAGGGAAGCTTTTCTTCATGTGCTGCATGTGCATGTATATGTGTGTTTTCTTAATTTTATAGGCTTTGAGATGGAGATGCAGTTTTAAAAGTGCAGTGTATACATATGTTTTAAATTATTATGTTTCATAAAGAAGCTCTAAACAATGCTTAAGAATTTAAAGGTAGCATTCCCTTAAGACTTGTAGGTGGAGCTTGATATCATGTAGTTTTAAACTGGAAATAAAAAGAAGGTTGCATTTAAATTAATGCAAARTGCATAAGGTAAATGGTACAATTCTGCAAATTCTTAGATAAAATTAGTTGTTTCCACAATTTTATAACTTTATTTAAAATGTCTTTAGGTGGTAAACCACTAAAGAAGTAATGGAAAAACACTCCTTTAAAAACATTCCTTTAACTGGAGTAAGACATGATTTTACCTATTTTTATTAATGACCCATAGACTCATAGRGCAAATCAAATTAAAGGAACTTCTGGACATCCTCTCAAGGCAGGGATACCCTCAGAGTTGTATCACTGTCCTGACTAGGCAAAATCTGAAAATTTCTAAGGATGGCAATTCAACAATATATTTGGAGCAACCTGTGCTAGTGCCTAATCACCCTCACTAAAATATTTTTCCTTATCCACAGCTGGGATTTCCCTTGATGTACATTGTGACCATTGCTTTCTTCCTTTCACTGTGTACTGGAGTCTTTCCTCTAACTGACTAATGTGTAATTTTAAGATGGCCATTGTATTTCCCCTCAGCCTTCCCTTCTGGAACCATGCGSTGCCCTGAGCCTCTCCTCAGGTCCCTGGCTGGGTCAGTGGCCTTCCACTGCCCTTCCTCCAGCATGAGGAGCATCCATCCCTCTCATGACCTGAGGTGTTCAAAACTGAGGAGTGTATTCCAGATGTGGCCTCACAAGCACTGAGCAGGGTAGTTGCTTGTCTTGACCCATTGGCTGGTTCCTGCTAATGCAGCCCAATATTATCATCATTTATGGCTGCAAGGGTACACTGCTGACTTATATTTAATTACAAGCCCTCGAATCTTTTTCTGCAGATTTGTGTTGTGTCCCAGTCCAAGGGTCAGGACTTGGCTTTTGGCTTTCTGGATCTTCATGCATTTGATAGCTGTTTCTTCCATGTTTCCAGCTTACCAAGGGCCTTTGAAGGGTATGCCTGCTCTCCAGAATGCTCACCACTCCCCCAGGTTTGGTATTGTGTGTAAAATTGCTGAGAGAGTCCTGAAACCTTCTCCCAGTCTTTAAAGATGCCAAGTGATGTTGGCCAGATGCTCCTTCAGATTCCTTTTTCTCTACAGACTTGCTTTAAAAAAAATAATAATTCAGAGTGGTGGAACTTCAACTATGGAGAGTTAGCTCACACAAAAATAATTATGTTTATGTGTCAGTACTGTCTGCTTGGAATCAGTAAAATAATATCAAAGACATGCTATTGCATGCTTGGTGTTTGTGTCCATTCTTTCACGTGAAGAGACTATTTGATGATATTTCTAGGAACAAAAAAATATAAKTATATACAAATATATATTTAAAAACCCTCTCAATTGGAAAAGAAGGGTTTATCTATGAAGGAAACCATTTCCTGGGCTGGGATTGAGGTTTGGAGACAGCCTAGAAAGAAGTTCCCTTGAGTTTTGAGATACTCATTGCCTCAAACTCTCAAATTATTAAAACATTATCAAACTTCAGCTGATAATTTTAGGAAATTCCACAATTTTTAAAATAATATTTTTAATTTTTAAAAATTGCTATTATGTAATTTTGAATAAAAATTGGAACGCAAACATATAATTGTATAAAAAGTTATAATAACAAGCTGAKTTTATTTTTTCATCTGGAGAAGAATTTTTTTCCTTAATCGTACATCATTTTAAACCTTGGTGCTTGATAGTAATGGAGCTACATCTGTCTGAAATTTTTAGGATGAGGGAGTGGGAGGGAAGGGACTTCTGTAACAGCTAGTTAGAAAGGTCCCACCTTGTTCCTGGTGAATGTCAGTAAAATTTCCACCTGACTTTTCAGGCAAACCTTAAGAGGCAGCTGACACTCTAAGGCTCAGTTTCCTGYCTGGAAGATGCCTTTGTTGGTCTGTGTCTCTAGTGTGACTTTGTCACACTCAGCAGTGACACGAAGGTTCCGAATATAGCAGCAGCGTTAATGTGCGCTCTGAACCGTGTCCAGCCCTATAGCCTTGGTCAGCAAGGTGTCCTGCCACAGAAATGGCTGATTTGGGTAGAAAATCAGGGAATGTATGCCAAGATCCCCTGCAACTGAGTGTTTGCTTCCAGGTTCTGAGCTTGTTGGCAGGGATTGTGGGTTTTGGTGGAAAGCAAAGCAAAAGTTTCACCTCATTGACTGGCTTAGTATGCTATTTTACATCTTTTTCTAACCAGAAAGGTTGATTTTAATGTACAGGAAGGAAAGGAAAGGAAAGAAAATATATTTCTCTGGCTAGGCTTGAGGAAATAATCCCACTGAATTCCAACCATTGTGTGAATTTGAAAATGTTACGCTGTACAAAACAAAATGGGTACCAGGAATTTTTTCTCAGATTCCTCTCAAACTAAGGCACTGTAGCAGGTTTCTAACAAAGTTTGCATTTTATACATTACATTTTCTGCTCTGCACCACTTTTGCCTTAAAAAAATCTCATAAAAAGAGGTAAAGAAATTATTCCACTAAGATTCTTAGTGCCATCTTTGCCCTGCCAGATTGTGAGTAGTGTGTTTGAGGTATAATACAWAAGATTACAGCAGTGCTTTTCTTCKTATAATAAAATCTAAAATACAATTCCAAGATATGTGTGGACCCAGATGCACACTGTGCACTGATATATAAATCAGATTTAGGATCCACAGCCAAAAAAACCCCAATTAAATGGCACTTGGCCAACATACTGTTGAATATATGCAAACATGCAGTAAAATGAAGGAACTTGTGTAACTTTTATGCTCAGCTGTACTACTTCACAGGTAATTGTGTTGCCCACTTACCTCATTTTGAAGAAAGGAATCTTATTAGTTGCAARTGAAGCTGACACTTCATTGCTGCTTCTGAGTAATTAAGCTGCACTGTTCTCAGTCACAAGTATGTACTAAACATACGTAGTAATGTAATTCAAAATTGCCTTGAATTCTTGTATCAAAAAATGTACAATTTCTTCAAAATTTTTGAATGTCTATGGTTGGTAACAAAATTTCATGCTGTAATAGATTAMAAAGATATGCCCAAACTGGCTGAAAGTATATGTAAAAAACATTATGACTGTATAAGGAGCAAACTTAAATTTTGTAGTTGACAATTTTTAAGTTATGGTCCTTTGAGCTTTGTATTGCCTTTTACTTTGTGTGCATGCATCTCTTCCTTCAAGCCCTAACTTTATTATCTTCATCATTGATTAGATCTCAATTTTCAAAAAATAATGTCACTATCTCCAAGAGGTAAACATTAAGCTTTATATATTTAATGTTGCAGTGAAATAAATTTTGCTTTAAATCCCACATTGTAGGGAAGGAGAGGGATCTTTTTMTAAAATAATTCTGTGAATGCATTTTATTATGTTATCTTCAAGGTTGCTTCACAAAGTGATGTGACACATTGAACCCAATGATATTTGTGGTATTTTGAGAAACAAGGACAGCAGAGAAAAGAACAGCAGAGAAAAGAACAGTAGAGAAAAGAACAGCTTGTATCTTACAGAGCTTGTGTTAGTGTTGTTTTCAGTACATGGGCAAATGTCAAAGACTAAAAAATTAAAAATTTGTGTTGGTTTCAATGTATAGTGCATGTAAAGTAACGTGCATTTGTTCTGAGATATATTGTACTTTGCATGAATTTTCAAGGGATAGTTCCAATAGGTCTGTAGCATCTCTTCTTGATTGTCATATGAGATACAAACCGCTTTCCTTAAAAAGTGTTCACATAATAATTAAAACCAAGAAGCATCTTCAGGAAAACTTCCAGAAAAAACAGTGTAACCATAAAACTGAATAGAGTATGATGGCTAGATGTCACTAGGTGTTGAAAATGTAACTGATTTAACAATTACTCTGATTTTCAAGTACTTACATGGAGGAGGCATGGTTCTCCGTTCCAGCTAGTAAGAAATCTATTGAAATTTATGGAATATATTGATATTTCTTAATCAAGTSTAGTTTAAATCTCTGTAATTTATGTATAGTTTAAGAGACAGAAAAATAGAGCCAGATTCATATATTTGAATATGAGAAAAAACTATGAGTTCTTCAATGATGTGAAGTCCAAAACTATTTTATGAAAGCCTGTATGTGGCTCACTTTTGGAAGAAGAAAGCAGTCAAGTATGTGCATATTTGTCTGTATACTTGCTTTAACATTGATCAAAGGYTATTTCAATACAGTAAAAATATCTGGTTGAGCATGAAACCAAAATATAATCAGTTTTATACCTAATCAAAACCTTTTAAGCCAAAAGTAAATGCTACAGCATGGATTTAAAATTATGTACACTTTATCAATTTTACTGTGCAGTACTCAAGAAACCTTTGTGTATGACATTTGTGGAAATGTTGGTGCACCTTGGCCAGACACATATACTGGATGAAGACTGAGGTCTCATTTTATGGAAGTATTTCCCTAATGGCAGCATTCTCTTCTTGGAAAACTTTGTACAATCTCCATTGCATGATCATTCCATTCCTCTATAAACATGTAGYCTCATCTAAAATTTGCTGAGAAAAAGAAAACCTCTAGTAATATATMATCTGAGGCACATAGACATTTCTAGCAACACCTGTCAAGAATTTATCAACTTGTTAAAGTTTAATATCAAGATTTTGAAAGAAAATACAAAATTACTGCTAATGTCTTGTCGTTGTGACATTTACAGTGGAGGTGATGGTGTGACAGTTCCTTTACACTGAATTTCACAATTTAGCACAAGCRAACAGATAGCTTTAAAAGAGTAAAATAAAAAGTTGTACATTTAGGAATTAAGAACATGAGACRAACTTTAAGAATTTATTATTGTACTGGAAAATGATGAGTCTGATATTTCCAGTAAACTAAACATGATCGTCGACTCTGTGTAACTGAAATGACCTGCRTAGCCCCTGGAATCCTGAATTCAGAGGATATTGGCACTGGGGTTGAACCACGGGAAGCACCACTGCAAGGGAGGAGCTTTCACGAAGACATTTCCTAGAACTTCTTAAAAATACCAAAATACCCCAGCTGAACTCTGCAGGCAGTTCAGCGCACCCTCCTAACTAGACACAGTAGAGAAAATATAMGGAAAGRCTCWTTGWTCGAGGTAWGGGCAGGGAGAGATCCCTCATCATTTACTGTCRTGAGCAAAAGAGATTCAGCTTGGGGAAATTAGTTTCATTCRTTACCAATCAAATCAGAATAGGATGATGAGAAATAACACCAAATTTCAAAAATAGCCTCTCCCCACACTTCCCTTCTTCCTGGGCTCAACTTTACTCCTATTTTCTTTACCTCTGCCCCCTGACCAGCACAGGGGCACAGGGAATGGGAGCTGCAGTCAGTTCATCACACTCTGTCTCTGCATCTCCTTCCTCCTCAGRGGGGAGGCTCCTCACACTCTTCCCTTATTCCAGTGTGGAGTCCCTTCCACCAGTGACAGTCCTCCATTAACCTCTCTAGTACGAGTCCTTGCCACAGGCTGCAATTCTTCACAAACTGCTCCAGGGTCAGTCACTCCCATGGAGTGCAGTCCTTCAGGAGCAGGCTGCTCCAGCATGGCTGCTCCCATGGGATCACAAGTCYTGCCAGGAAACCTGCTCCAGTGTGGGCTYCTCTCTCCACARGGCCACAGATCCTGCCAGGAGCCTGCTCCAGCATGGGCTTYCCATGGGTTCCCAGCCTCCTTCAGGCACCCACCTGCTGCAGCTTGAGGTCTTCCAGGGGCTGCAGGTGGATCTCTGCTCCACTATGGATTTCCACGGGCTGCAAGAGCACARCTGCCTCTCCATGGGCTGCACCAYGGGCTGCAGGGGAATCTCTGCTCCAGCACCTCGTGCACCTGCGCTCCCTTATTCTGCACTGACCTTGGTGTCTGCAGGGCTGTTTCTCTCACATCCTCACTTCAGTTTCCATCCCACTGCAGTTTCCATACCCCWTGCCCCCTTGGCTGTGCTGTGCCAGAGGCAATCCCTCCGTCACCGGTGCGCTCAGCCTTGGCCAGCAGCGGGACCACCATGGAGCTGGCACTGGCTGTCACACAGACACCTTCTGGCACCTTCCCCCTGCAGCCACCCCTGTGCCTGCCCCGTTACCAAAGCCAAATGTCACTACAGGAYACGAAATAACACGACGCGGACACGCAGCTCTCTCAAGGCAAAAAAAAAAAAGACTGTTTAATTTCTGACTCCAACATTTATAGATTTCCAAAAGTGACAGTGGATTGGAGGGTGACAGTGCCACCTCTCCAATAACACTGGACAAACCAACAGTCCATCAAATTTCTCCTCCTCCATAAAAGAATGCAAAACAATGAGTTATTTACCGAAAGTATGTGAGAAAGTTCATTACAAGAATAATAAATCATTCTGTAAACATCAGAAGGCTTAGAAAAACTTAAAAAATCAGGGTGACAGCCAAGTGATGCAAACTCAGTGCAGGGGGGTCTTGTTAAGAAGTGCCCTGATAACTTTACATTGCTCTGTATAGAGACAGAGAAACACCTGATGCTCTGCATCTCTGAAACCAGTGGGTGAGTTGACAAGGTCACATACAGTGAAATTAGGCTRTAGCGATTGAATCTTAATTAAGAGAAAGTCTTAACATAAGCCATGGGTACAAATAACCTTAGAATGCTTAATGAGCAAGTGTAAAATATTCATCTTGCTTCAAATCACATCTGACTATTTCTTGAAATATTTTGTGTGTTTCAGTTTCAAAATACAGACTAGGTGACAGCACTGCTGTGAGGAAGAAAATGCATCTTATATAACAGAGTATGAAGACCTTATGATCACAGTGGCCCTTCTGGCCTTATTCACATTTGCACTCATATTTCTGTAATTAACAGTATGAGAGCTATGCAGATATGAAAAACACAACAAAACTCAGCTATTATTCAGTCAATTAGTGATCATCTAAAGATGCGTAAAGAATGACTCCACAAGTGGGCTAAAGCCTGGAAAAGTCTTATGGTGATTAAGAAATGTGATTGAAAACTGGCATGTGGATTGCCATTGGTAGAGGAAAAAGGCAAATGATGCTGTATGTTCTTCTCATCTTGCTTAATTACTTTTTGCCATAATTACTCTAAATGTAATCACTCTCCATTATTCATGCATAGCAATTTATTGTTTCCATGGGAACTATGAGCTGATGGTTGCCAGCCCATTACAAACACCTGCATTTCCCTCCATAAATTGATGTCAAGGTCTTTTACCAACCTGTTGTGAAAGTATTGTAAAATCTTTGCAAGGTAAAGCCTCTGACAGTAAAGTCTTCAATTCCCCCTTGCTTATATGAAACATTATAAAAGCTAATACTTCATTGAACAAATATAATCTGCCMTGGTGTTTCTGATAGAGCAGTCAACATTTTGGGCAGATTTGTACAGGTTGTGTGACAGAGAAGCCTGTCTAATTATGAGTGTCCTACGTGAGTTTTAGGAATAATAGTTATAAAATTGCTGCTGTCATGAATTCTGCTCACTTGCAATAGTTGTACAACACTGTGCATGGYATCCTGTCCCTTTAGAGGAGTGGCCTCCTAACCTGCCGTCAGCAGTCAACCTTTGTGGAAGATGCTACGTGGTGAGACCAGCACCTCATCYCATTTATAGCTGCTTCCCAGCTTGCCTACATGCCAGGCTTCCAACAGAGTCATAGATGRGAAGGCTGATGTGAATGTTTTCATTTTCACCTTGCTGTTTCCAAGACTTCTGSTTCTCCTTACTAAATATACACAGGGCAGTGCTACAAATGAGGAGCAGAGAGACTTGTTTGTCCTTCATAAGTAAGCCTAACTGGATCATGAACAGAAAGAAAATTTCTTCTGTACTTTCAACCTTGAWATCTGTGGTAGTGCAATATCACAGTGGCCACAGGAAACACCTTTGCTTCCTTCTCCTTATCTTCTGTCCTTTGCCACCGTAAGTGAAATTAATCTTGTTCTAGTTACACAAATAAGCTACTCCCACAGCTCTATATCTGTGAGGACAAAAATRAATTGCTATGGATTTAAGGATATCCTGATTTAAGGATGGCCTGATACACTAATTCAAAAATGGTATCTAATTAGTAACATCAGTGGAGGAGAAGGAAGGGGAGGAGGAGAGGGGGTAAATGTTGAAGACAGTCATGTGTGTGAATGGAATTATTTATGGTCCCAACTTTCAACCTCTACCTAGGCAACRCTTAGTAGTTTGTAGGCAGTCTGTTACTATAAGGAACACAGAACCCTCTGGACTTGAGTAATGCAATTTTTTTTCATGTATTTATCTTTGCATGCCTGTAATAAACCTTGCAGGATCATATTTCTATTATGTTGCCCCTGGTTGCTCTACAGTGTTACCCTGAGATGTGTTTTCAGATTTCCTTGCATTCATATGGATGAAGGTTTAAATATTCTTTTTAACTCTTATGATAATAAAAGGGTTTATTTTACCTCTAGTTCTGCAGACACCTGGCCAAAAGGCACAATGTATGTATAAATCATTACTAAATACCCAGAGAAATAACCTAGTGGCAGCTGAAATCATTCTCAGGGCAAAATGAGATACAGCAAGGATGCTCAAATATGGACTTAATTTTCACTGCAGTATTACAGCTGAAAATAATGTGTGAAACATGATTGCAAAGAATACTTATATTATGATCCTATGCTGGAAAAATTATTTGTGTAAAAGTAATGCAGAACTGCACCATGAACAAGGCTTAAAATACTGCTCATAAAAAGGGCTCATGATCATTTTGCTATGGATGAAATGATAGGTGAATATTTAGGATCTTTTTAATCACAGACAGCTCATTAAAATGCAGGGGTTCTGGTGTTTTGCTAATTTTGCCATATCCAGAAGCTTTCTATTGTGTTAATTGAACTAGAACCTTATATTTAAATTATTTTTTCAGCTGATTTAGTTAATTTACATGGGCAAGAGTTTCTTCCTCTTTATATAAGACAGACTATTATCAATGATTTAGTTGAATACAAATGGAAGTAAACAGTTTTTCCTACTTTGTGTCTTGTCATATTTCCCACTCCTAAATACATTATTTGGAGAGTTTTCTTACTTTTCATTGGTGAATACTCATTTTCTTGTAATTTGAAATCTCTTCCATCAGTGCAAAGGAACTTGGTAATAAAATGGCTGCTTCATGGCTGATAAAAAAAATTATTATAGGAGGAAATATGTTGTGCACTTTAATTTGTTTATAAAATTTGCCTTAGACCTTGTAATTGGAATCCTTTTCCTATGTATGAATGTTATTTGCTGTATTTCATTCTGTCTAACTAAAATGATTGAAACAGATCATATTATCTGCTYGGTGACTCAAATTTCTAAAAAAAGTGTGTGTACTAATCAAATTAAAGCTCATGGCACTGAATGCCTGTTCATGTCCTGCATTTCTTTTCCGTAAAAACCCCTCACTGTTACTGAAAAATATACTGCTTTTAAATTACTTTTATCCTTCTGACAATTAGTGTTTGAGAGAGAAAGAAGAGGAAGAATATTTGTAAGACTGTATTTCTAAAGCCAAGAACTGTACTACACATTATTTTAAGAGGCAAAAGGGTAAGTTAGGGAAGTGCAAATAAGGGTGAAACTGATCTATTACTGCTCCATTTTTATGTAGATGATGGAGTCGAGGACATCCTTTGTGCATCCATTAGGAGAAACAATGGAAACTGTTCCTGTTGCCCAAAGTCCGTTCTGTTGTCATTCTCCTTGTATTGTAAGTCTCCACRTACTCCACCTGAGCAAAAACAAAGTGACTGCTAAATTAATCTGCTGGGCTTCACTRAAGGAAAGCAAAAGATAAAACCATAAATATGTAACAGTAAAAGATCGTGAAAGAAATAATTGGGAGACTGGGGATGCCAGCTGCCATTGAGCATTTGGGAAGTTCTCCAGCATGCAATTTTTGAAGATGAATCGCTACATGATTTAGCAGGTCAGTTAGCCTTCCCACCAGCCATAGTTCTGTTATGATCTGTAATTTATTTTGTTTTTATTTTTTAATCTGATTTTACTTCCCAGGAAGTTACGGAGTCTTTCTAATTATTTTGGTGGAAATCAGATCTTTCTCTCGCTACAAAATAGTGTTCAAATTGCTGTTTCTGCAGCCTTTCTCCATGCTACAGAAATGAGTCCTTGTGAAGACAGAAAATGAAATATTCTCTAAGGAAGAAGAAAATCTCCTGATAAGCCTTTAATGTCATGAAATCTGACCTTTATGTCAGGAAAGCTGCAATGTCTATCAGGGTGACTTGACCCCATTTGCTGTCCCTTAAACAATACAAAATCAAGRGCTTAAGTTCATCCCTGGAAACTCCATGGAACCCCTACTGCTGCAGAAAGAAAAATGAAAATGAAAATCTCTTTTTTTATATGCCACTGGTTTGTGGAACAATTCAGAAATATCTAGATGATTCATAAACATTCTATATYATTGTTTAATGTACACTGCATATAGAATAGTGAATTCCAAAAATCCAGATAAAATGATTCTTCAAAAAAACCCACCCTTTGATGTTGCCATAAGCCATTCAGTTAAGAAATTATAAAAAAGTCCCCTAGAGTGGCAGCCAACACATATTAATCAGACTTTTTGGTCTAGCTGCAGAAAGTAGAGTGCATATGTTCTCATCTTCCTGTTTTCTGTATTTTATCTTAGTATTGCTTCAGATTTACTTTGTGTCTTCATCTTACTTTGCTTCTCTGTGTGAATCATCATTTATTTAAAAAATCAAAATCACAACTCTACAGAACTAGTCATTTACAGGCCTGATATAATTATTTTTTATTAGAAGTAGCATTATTAGCAATAGCCACAATTTCTTGCATCTGCTCCTAAATTCTGTTGAAGTGGTCATGAACTCTGTGGTCTAGTACTGTGTAAGCAAGAGAAAATATCAGTTTACCCAAATTTAAGTGACCAGCCAAAGGCAAATAGAGTTTCCACAGAGACATCAAACAGATGTTGCCAGAACATCTCATTGTGCAAGCTTTATCATCCCATTAGGAGCTCTGAGATACTCTGTTCCATTAAAGCAGGAGCAGGCAGGCTGCACTAGGTGTCTAAAACATGATGTAGCTCTGTGCATCTGTTTACTGTGCTTGGTCATGCCTAACCCTCACTGATTCTAATGAGGTTTTTCGTGAAGTTAATTTTATTACAAGGTTTTGTCTCTAAGAGCTCCGTGACTGCAGTTGCAAGTCTGCTTTGGTTAAATCACTAAAAGTAGRTGCCTGCTGCATTCTGAAAGCTTATTTTGGTATAGATTTCTTCAGAGGTTTTTCTTTTGTTATTGTTTTGTATTTTAGCTCTTTATTGTTTGTCAAAATCTGCTTTTATTGATGTTAAAGATAGTATTCTTTCTAATGGTGGGTGTTCCTGGAAAAATTCAAGGTTGGGCTGGGCGGGTCTTTATTGCAACCTGATAAGGTTGAAGATGCTCATTGCAGGGATGTCCCACCTAGATAACCTCTAAAGCTCCCTTCCATCCCAAACCATTCTGGATTGCTTTCAGTAGGATTCATAACAGCAAGAAAATGGTGGTGTAAGTAATGTAATGGACCAGCACCACTGGACTAGATCTGCACGCCCTTGGWTATGACATTCCCTGACATCATCCCACACTTATAACTGAGACATGGGGCTGCTGTCCTCTGAGACACTCATGAGGAGCATCTCACCTTCATCCCAGGCTCCTGGGGATGGAGCTCTGACAATACCAGCTGCCACTGAGGTCCTGCACAATCTCACCTGCCTGGTGCTGGAATGGTGCCTTCTGATGCAGCAGCTTTGGGGGACTTTTGTGAGTGACTGATCACAGTTACYTGATGCAGGCCAGTCCCATTACTTTTAACATATTTTGATTTTTTTCCTCTGTACAAGTTTAGCTCATAGCACATCCTAAACAGTGCGCCTAATACATTTTGTTAATTTTACTGGAGTGGTGCTCCTGAAATCCAAAAGCAGGTTTCCACAGTCCTTAATGCTGTCCTTACAGAGGGAAACAACGTGCTCTCCCATACACTTCTTAAATCAGGGCCATCAAACTCAAGAATGTTGGGTAAGAAATAATGGAAAGGATTAGCAGTACAACTGTTATTTCATGYATCAGCAAGTCATTTGGTATTTTCAACAAATGCAAAGTTATTTATTGCTAATGCTAATGTTTATGAGCTTAGCAACTAAGTTACAAGGTAAGATGACTAAAAAWATGTTTTGGAGGGAAATAGTCTGGGGACTTGTAAAGAGAAAACACAAAATGAGAYCAGGATTGATTAGGTTAGGGTAGAGAGAAGAATGCTTGAAGAATACAGTATCTCTGTGGTGAAAATATCAGCTAAGTGAGGAAAATATATCCATGGCTTTCTAACAATCCTGTAGCCAAAAACTTATTTTCTGATCATTTCTGTGAAACCCTTAACAGTTAAATTAAATAGACCCATTCCTTCTTGAATCTAATTGACTTGTATCTTTTCCTTTCCCAAATAGCATATGTTTAATCTTAATTCACTCCTCCTTTCCTCTGCCAAATGCAAGCTTACAAAGGCTCCTATAACCCGAATTGTAGTAGCTCTAAAATCAAAGACAATTGAAATAATAGCCTCTTAATCATGGAAAATAAATATTAGAGCAGTCCCAAACAATAGTGAGGTCAGATGTATCTCAAAATCTCTCTCTTTTTTCACTTTTTCCTTTACACAAGACCTCTGCTGAAGCCATTCCCAGGGTGACCTGTGAAAGCACCTTATTTCTCCCATGGAGGAAATTGCTGCTCCTCCAGGGTCCTCAGGTTAGCAGAAACATGATAGAAGTGTGGGAGACCCAAAAAAACCTGTTTGGTGTCACCTGCCAGGAGCAGACCCCTCCTGTGCAGCAGCTCTGGCCCCCAGCCATGGCCAGGCAGGACTRTAGGGACAGGGCCAAACCGAGTCTGGCTGATCCTGGCTCAAGGTCCATGGCCAGGCWGGATCAGGCTATGGGGAGGTGGAGACTGGCCCTGGTGCAGCATCCCTGGGGCAGGGGCTGACAGCCCTGGGGGTGAGATGGGGCCCTGGGCCATGGGTGCATGAGAGAGGCCCTGGGCTTGGGCAGGAGAGGCAATGGATGCTCTTGGGAACCTGAGATAAATRATCAGCTTTTGCATTTACAAACTCATCAACACTTTAACCAGAAGATGGAGCCTGAAATTAACTTGTGCTAATGACACAGAGCTGACTGGAAAACTGGAGGAATGCCATATAAACCCCACGCACTGCTAACAGAGCAGGTAAGTCCAGTGTATTCAGACAGATATTATTGCGCATTTATTCCATGTAAAATTTCCAAATATTCATTGTTTACTAGGAGCTGAGAAATATTTTTTAGGGATTTGAATGCATAAGACAAAAGTATTTCACAGCTGTAGCATGTAATAGACAAATAAARTATGCTATATCATACAAGGTAGTATTTTCCACTTAGCACATAAATATAGGGACACTGTAAAACTATGCCTGTTTTTGCACAATRTACCAGACTAATAATTATCCACCAGATCAGTCTAAGGGCATGGTTCTGAAGAAAGTATTTGCCTAATCATCTTTMCAAAGTTTTTGTTTGTTTCTTAGCAGGAGTATAGGAAGCAATAAATGTTAAATAAAGTTAAGGTGAGAGCATTATGAATCATTCCTATTTTATCAATCTGGGTGGAAAATAATAAGATTAATAATAGAGCAAGAGCTCTAAAAAGCCAATAGATTGTATTGACTAAGTATCTACTTTTTCTACATTGATGGAGATAATAAAAAGAATTTGGGTTTCATGATGTGTATATTTATCTGCAATGATGACTTACACATCACGGGAAAACACATTTACAAATGTGCTTGTTTAACAGCAGTGATTTGAGTTTCTATTGATCTACATATATACATTTTGTCTCGGGACTTTGGTTGCAGTTGGAATGAGTTGTTTGGAATGTTGCATGTTATTGTAAGCAAAAAAATAAATAAAAATAAGGCCAGCTGATGAGATAGCTGTGGGTTCCARTGACCAAATCTGTCCCTAGACTCATAGTCCCAAAATCAGAAAGTCCACAGCCTCAGAGTRCAAATCACTGATATGTCATGAATACATTTTTCAGCTCTGCTTCAGAAAAAGCTGACTGTTAACTTGTTGCCAGAAAGGTTTGTGCTGGATTACATTCTGCAAACTATGTAAACGACACACAAAAATACAAGCTGACACTAACTCCATAATGTGTACTCCAACACATTTGCAGTAGTATATTCACATCTAACAGGGGCCAAACAGTGGTGTTGAGTGATTGAACGGTACCCAGAGGTAAAGGATAAGAGTCACACATCCAGGGAGTGCCTTAATAGAAAGCAAAACCCAGAAATATTGCCTCTTCAAAACAGAAAAACTCAGACCAATAAAATTATTTCCAAATTCTACTGATGACAATGATAACTTAACTAATAAGGGAAACAAAACAAAACAGTGGCTAAAGCTCTTATGGTTTGCRCACTAAAAATATTGAAACTTTGCTGTAGTAGTTGATAGACATGGCAATTCATAAAAAATSTAAACTATGTGAGAATTAACTCTTCCATAAATTGCATAAGTAATGCCTGTGATGACCTAAGCTTGTATTATTTTATATTTAATTAATGTTAATGCTAATCCAAGTGACTTCAAATGCTGTGTGGGCAACCTATGAAGGGACAAAATGTTGCATCCTCAATAAATAAGMGACTTGCATACCATGCTTTTTTTGYACTGCTTGTCTGCATGTCTGTCTCCAGGATTACAGATACTACCTCGCAACATGACAGTTAACATGTAGGAAAAGAAAAAAAGCACCATTACAAATCTAAGCTTAAAAATAAATAACAGAAAATTCTAGCTAGATATGTCAAGTTTTTAAATCAACTTAGTGAAATAGCATGAGAATCTGGTACATTCCCAAGCTGTTGATATTGAAGTTTTGGTACTTGAAAGTTTTTTTGTTTTGACAGAGCTCCTTGTTTTCTCTCTTTCCTTGCCAGGATGCTATTAGAACCAAACATTCTTCATTATTCTATTGTGTGAGAATAACAGGTTCTTGAAAGGAAATGAGCAGTCTTTGTTTACTACTAAACTGTTAGTATCAATTTACACTCATTTATAGGAAGAAGGAAGGTACCAGCATTTTAATAATGACTGAAATCATGCATTTGTTATTAGATACAGCATTGTTAGATAATATGGTTTTGATTGAATAGAATATTTGTTATTGTGTACAGTTTAAAAAGCTAATGCTAATTATAGTTGGATACATTTTGAGCTCAGAGTTGAACTATCATTTTCTTTTGATGGATCTCCCTAATTAAACCACTCATAAAATTTCGTCCACCTCAGCTACAGGTTTCTCATGGAAAGGGCAGGAACTTACTGCAGGCACATRTAGATTTCATTTCAGTATTTGCTTTCCAGGTTCTCTCCCAGCCAAAACTGTAATGGGAGTTTCATGGCCACCCTAAACCAGCATATCCTTAATCAGATTCTCTGTGAGCTTCAGCATATAGCTCCCTGAATGCAACTTGTGCCAGTAGAAATATGGGGTGATAGAGGCAGAGGGTGAGCACTTGCAGGCAGGAGAYAGACTGGGTTTTTGACAGCTGTACCTGCTTTTTGTCATTGTAAAACAGTTGTGAAATTACAGCTTGTCATTAGATATCAGAGATATCTTAGAAATGTCCACTAGTAAAGGCAATAATGATTAACACTAAATCTCCCTAACTCACGATTTTTTCTTACATTCCTTGTCTGCATTAGGCAGAAAGKATGTTATCCCTTATTTAACCCAAGAAGCTGCTTTCCTTACATCCTCAGACCTTAAAATTCTAAATGAAAATTGCCCATCTCGGTGGCATTCCGCTGCAGCACCAATCAGTTCTATGCCATCTCATTACTCTCTCCTCCGCCATGGAAAGAGCAATTTCCATCCATTTCTAATCCATTTCCCTACTGACATTTCCCTGTATTCAGACCAAGTGTTCCTTAGCCTTCAGCAAGAGCAATTCTGGCCTTTCTTTGCATTTATATATCTCTGCAAAAGGATGAAAGGGTCTAATCAAACTTTTCTTCTTACCTGGGGGCAAGCTGTCCATATAGCAATGAGCTCAGTGCAGAGTTTGGTTTGTCAAGTTTCTCTGACAGACTGTGCTCACCCCTTGCTCCTAGGTCAGATGGGAAGAAACTTGATATGGCATCAAGTCTACTGCTAATCCAATAACTAGTGTGCTGCTTTTGTGGATATTTGAAGCTAATCACAGCTGATAGAAAGTGCTTCATGCAGATGTATTTTCTGACAGGCATGTAGTATTCTTCTATTATTTCATATTCTGTTGGAAAAGGCCTTAATTCATCTCCTCTTTCTGCCTGCTTTTTATTTGACCTTAGAAAAACAAAGTAGCCTAACTATTGAGTTATTTGACTAGTGGGAGTGCTAATTTTGACAAACCTGGAACAGCCTGTGGTAAGCAATGGTTTTAATATTATCTTCAAAGGGGCAAGTCTGAAACATGAAAAACACACTGAAAATGTGGGCAAGTGTAAAGATGGATTGCACAACTTGGAGTTGTTGCAAAGACTTGCCAGGGATAGCTGGTTGATATATGRTGAAAATGCAATTTGCTGCCTGCCATGTCTTGTCTTAGAGTGCGCCACAAGTGTTTAAACATCTCTCCACTTACCATGGAAAATTTGCTACCAACACCCTGACCAACAAGGTGTCAGGTTGTATTCTGACTCTGTCAATGGTTTTTCTTTTGTATTATTACATGTATTTTGGTTTTCTTTTCCCTTTTCCTAATAAATTGTATTTCTGACTTAGAGTCTCTCACTGGTTTTGCTTTCCAACCAGAACAATATGTCACTTATTTAAATTTGCATTATGAATTCATGCCTTTATGTCATTAGCTGATATTTTACTAGAAGTTTAGCATGATCCTTAGGTTGTTCAAAGCATAATTTTATATAATCTGATGATATTTGACAGGGACGAGCACAAGGTCCTGCCCCTGTTCAAGGCCACATTGAATGGAGCTTCAAGAAACCTGGGCTAGTGGGAGGTGTCTCTGATCGTGGCAGGAGGGTTGGACTACTTGATATTAAGATGTCCTTTCCAACCTGGGCCCTTCTCTGAAGCTATATAATTCAAAATTGTAGGGTTTTTTTTTAGGGAACTTCATATAGAAATTTCAGATTGCAAAARAATATTTGTGGTTTTTGCTGTTTACAGATTTAAATAACCATCTGAATTTATCTGCCTTTTAATGCATATTTTGTGTATTTTATTGGTTTCCATCCTCTGCTGCCAAAATATAAGATATTATCATCCCACTGCTGAATTCTGAGGTTGCTGTGGTTTTCTGATTTTCMGAGAGGAAATGGGTTAGTACCATCACACTGTTATAGGCAGCTTGAGTCTGCCTCTTTCTGCTAGAAAAGGAGGCATGCAGTGCCTTTTTACCTACTTAGAGACTGCAGGCTYTTAGCTTGAAATCTTTTTTCACAGTTCAGATTTTTCACTCAGGCAGGCAGTCAGTCACTCAGTCACTCACTCAGGGATTCTGTTCCTCTTTTCCCTTCCCCAGGTCGCTCTCACACTCTTTTTTGTTTGCATAATCTCAAAGGGTTTTTTTTCTCATCCACTGTAATATTTACAACTGAAATATTTTCTTGTGACTGACACTGTGTTTGGGTAGTTAGATACTTTACAATCTCATGTTTAACTTAATTATATCACACTGCAATCATCTTGGAACATATTAGATGTACTAAATGGAAAGACATACGTACATTCTTAATGTATTTTATACATATAGATGATATCTTTTTAAATACATCAGTCTCTTTATTTCAGCACATTGAGGGCATAWTAAAGATTATTAAGCATTCAGGGGTGGCTGAAGTGCCACAGTAATTGCAGAAGTGGTGCAAGAAGCAAAGGGATATTCARAGCAGTTAACAAACACTCATGGCGAGCATATTGTAATGATCAGGCTCTGCCTTTACTGGGATTTCAGACACAACTGGGGATAAATAAATCACATAAATGTATTCAGGAGCACAAATCTAGAGTAAGTGTCAAAGAAATTGTAAACTGGAGAATCTTCAAAATTAGCAGCTAGTACAAAAAAGCATGTGTCAGATGCTTGGAGGACCAGTTGATTGCTTTTCAGATACAGATCTGGGGGAAGGAAAGTGGATCTTTAAATRTCACTTGGGGAAGGGCAGAATGGGAAGGAAAAACTAAGAAAAGACACCCATGAAGCAGAAGAGACTTTAGTGTATTTTGAGATCTTGACAGATGTACTTATGATTAAGCTTGGCTGTGAAAAATATAGATGTCATTGCTGTTTTACTASTATGAGACAATAAAATGTCAGCAACTCACAAGTAACTGCAACTCGTATAAGACAACCACAAGGATAACATAATCTTGCCAAGTTCCACCAGTAATTATATGTGTACAGGCAGCAATTTTAACTTGCTCCTGCAGAATGCAATAAAAACATAAATCTGAAGTTTAATCCTGTAAATTTCCTGTTACCAAATGCTTACTCATAACATATTTATTAAAATTTAGGTCTGTGTTTGAACAGTTTGTTGCACAGTGACAGGACAATCCACAATATAAAYTGCAAAGCTCTGGAATAACATCAAAATGAGTTTCAAATGAGATAGTCCTACAAAACAGAGGCAGCATAAGCAGCTGCACTGTTTATATGGCTTGGACAAGGTTGAAGAATGTACTGTCCTATGTAGGCATAAAGCATAAAGCTGGGAATTTAAATTAATTGTTCTAGTACAGGTACAAACCATTGCTTTTTATAGTTACCACTGGCCACTGAATGTTTCCATTAACTCAGTKAGGCTAAAGGAAACAATGAAGACCTAGTAAACATTGTTTGTAGGCTCAATGTTTCCTGAAAGGGGGGAAAATACTCCTCTAGTAGTCTGTATTGCCTATTACTATGAACATACAAATAGATCTAGAGTTCCTGAACAGCAATAAATGGGTGGTGTTGTGCAGAGATAAATTGGAGCCTGTCAGCTTCCTGTCTTCCTATAAAATAGTTATATAAGATGCATTTGAAGAAGATGTTGTCCACAGAGATAAATGTTGCCTTTGTGATAGCAGARGGAGTGGAAAAGGTATTGAGTTTATCAATTTTTCTGACATCCATGATAATGAAAACCCAGGAAATAGAAGAAGGAAGAAGAATATATGCTGTCAGTTCTTTCCTACTTCACAGCTAAGGAAAAAAMCTACTTTTTAGTAATGTAACTACTTAGATTTCCACTATTGATTAAATAAAGCAAAATATCTAGACAATGGTAAGTTTTATATGTGAAGAATCTGAGACTCTAAAAGCAAACAGTTGAACTCCTGATTGCATAATTTTTTCCCTTAAGCATGCTGTGAAAAGCACCTGAATTAGTAGCAACTGTGGGAGCTGGAGAGAAGCTAACAAAATTTTCTAAGCCCTACCTGACCACCTGTAAGCTTTTTAATTAGCCACAGCAACTATCAAACTGTTGCCTGTCAGAAYAGTTGCAAGATTTCCTTAGTAGGACCTTGATCAGTATAAATATAMTGGGTTTGGAGAAGTGTTTGCTCCTTGGGCTGGCCTAACAAACAAATGCCCCAGTAGCACCAGCAGCTAGGGTGGGGATGGAAAATTACTGTATTTTGTGACTCCAAAGGCAACTTTAGCCTGGTAAAGTTTTCAACAGTGTGAAAAGTGAAGTCTTGACAAATAACACAACCATCAGGACAGGTTATACGGTAGCTCCTCCTGATGGCCTTGCATCTTTGTCCTGTTTTCAGTTTGGGGACTCAAGAGTTTGATGGGATTTCCAAACAGTTTGTAAKGCACAATGACTTTTCCTTCAGCAGATTCATTGGATTGCAAAGGCTGCTGAATCTTCAGTCCAGTCTTTGACCCTCTGGAGATCTCCAAATTGCAGRTTGCCAGAACCAGGGACAATAAACCAAAGGTGCATTGCTGTCTTATTCTCCCAGACAGCGGGGCAAGTGCAAAGCTCAGTGTGCTGCAGCAGTGCACGCTTGGTAAAGTTCAAAAGGTGCTCAGAAGCAGAGGGGGTGGTCCTGTGTCACAGAGTTGTGGGCTGCAGGCTTTCTCCAACTTGAAATAATACAGTGCATGACTGGAGATGACAAATAAAGCAGGAAGCCCTTAGTTTAGTTTYTGCCAAAGACACAGCCCCAGAAGCTGTTGTCAGTGAGTGCTGAGGAGTGTTGATGGGAAGAAGCTGCCCTGTTCTTGTTTCAGAGGTCTGTGAAGCAGGAGCTGTGTGAATGTACTGTGCTGTGAAAAGGAAAAGACAATGACTTTTCAGGAAAAGGTTGTGGGTGGTTCATAGCATCTTCCCTTGTATTGCTGTCTTTTCTGTACACTCCTGAATCATAAAAAAGTTACTGTTACTGAAACCCCCCAAAGCATCGGCTTGTGATCTTTCTGGCCTATCTCTTTTCCTGAGTCATATGCCCTCTTTCTTCTGACTTCTGCTCTGTTCAAAAAATAAAAATAATCCTATTTTCTGTATTTTTTAATCCACTCCACTTCACCACCACTGAAATCACAGGGACAGTTTAACAGTTTTCTACTAAAAGACTCTCTCCAGCACAGTTCCAGCTGAAGTAAAAAAAAAAATAAAATAAAAATGTACATTTATTAATACTTCCGTTTCCATGGCACTGAAGAATTCAGACTTCTTCTCTCATGTTTTGACAAGCTGTCTTTGTACTGAGAGACCATAGAGATCACAAGTGGGTTTTATGCTGAATCCTTTTGTGATATCAGCTGCTTATTAATCAGGAAATGGCAAATACATGGATAGTAGGGTTGCCAGACATAAGGGTCTGGTAGTCTGTCACTCTTCTTTGTACCACAGCAGTGGTCTCAGAGATATTCTGGCTGTATGAATGACAGGAAGATGCAGAGCTGAAGACAGGCAGGTAATTACTTTGAGATTTTTTTGCCTTTGAACAAGCTGACCTGGAAGTGAGCACTTGGTTAAGAATGCTGATAAGAGTGCTGCAAAGTAATAATTTATGTCATTCTTTAAAAAGTGTCTCCCTTGAGCTTTACTGAGTACATATRGGTCCCTGTGCCAGATGTACCAAGAGAGCTCTCTTAGATATGAATTATTTTACATCTCCTGTCAAGGTACAGCTACTTTGTGTTTCACATAGGCTGCATAGCCCTCTCTCTCCCCCACCTTACTTACTGTCTATCTGCACTGCACTGTGTATCCAAAATATTCTATTAACTGCTGAACTTCTATTAGCTTCTGATGRGGAATAACCGTTAAATTGAATTATTTGCAATTTTTTTTTCATTCAGTTATTAAATGCAGAATATACATTCAGTAATKAATCTACTTCAGAGAGTTAGGTAGTGTGTGATTAGTACAATTAAAACTTTTTCAGACTCTGAGACAGATAATTTAGTTGATATGTATTACTACAATCAGGAAGTTTTATTTSAGTCTTGGACATGGTAAAGTAACGGAAGTTAGTTACTTTGAAATGCTGATGGCCTCACTAGATTGCCTTGGAGAGTGATCATGCTGAGATTGCAAATGGGAATAAAAGAAGAAACCCTTGTGGTAGGTGTTAAATCCATCAGCTGTTAGTCTGTCRAACTTTGCATACATCATCACGCCCTAGGGCAGACGACCAGATTGCAGCTGTCTGAAGACAAAGGTGTGGTTTTTCTGAGGCAACCTCCCTTTTCCTTACCCCTTTGYGCTGCTGCTTTCAAGAGGAGTCTGGATGGGATCCTTACATCTGACCTACACAGAAGCACTGAAAACAGGGAGATCTGTAGTAGTGCATGTAGTGGAGGTTAAGGTAAAACCAAAAGTATCCCAAAGCAGTCATGGGCTCTGCACACTGCGCGTTGTCAGGTGCTCATCAATCTCTTATCTTCTGCCTTTGGGAATCGTCTCTCTGCTTGTCTCAGTGATTTGTCTGCCTCTGTCTCTTTGGGAAATTTCACTGTGGAGAAAGTCAGATTTTTCAGCATTTGTTTTTCACCCAGAAACAGAAGCATTTTTCAGGATGTATTTAAAAGCAGTATTTCAAAGGATGGACAGCCACATTTTTTTTCCTCTGGTTTTTTTAATCAGATTTTGAAAAGGAAATCACAACTATTAATTCAATGGAATGCTTGCTTTTATGAAACTGATCTTTGCCACAGCAAATGACCAAAGGATACTGTTACCTTGGGTATTTATGGATGTATTTCCTCATCTGGAAATACATTTCCTTATAAGTTAGACAATAAGGTATTTTATCAGAGTTTCAATATTGCTGCTCAAACTGGCATTGCATTTTATTTCCTAGGGTGATTACATAAAGTCTGAAGAGAAAGAATGTACTGCTTTGCTTCACAGAGGGTGTTACTGGTTAATTAGCATTTGTTTGATTTTGTGTGTATGTTGTCATTGACCTTTAATAGGAGGTAACAAAATTAAAACAGGGACAATTTTGACACACTTATGTTTGGCATCTCCATAACCTGAGGATTATTTGAATATTCAAAGTCTCTTCAATGAATTTCAGAACTGATCTTGTGGCCCTTTCCCCTT
>JACDOX010000007.1:4735100-4775761 GCA_014549065.1 Cardinalis cardinalis
TTCCTATTTTGTTTTAATAAAACATGGATATATATTCAAAACTAAGTGAATGAAGCAATTCAAACTCTTTTTCTGCTCAGAGCAGGTATAAGGCAGATTATAAGGTTTTTTCCATTGACTTTCAACTTGGAAATTGACCCTCACTCTCTATAAGAATGGATTTCATCATGTACAAACTTATGTGATTATTTGAAGGGGCTATGAATGAACAGATTAATAATTCATAGATATATCTGATTCCTTCTAGCTCTAGGTGTAAATTACAGTAAAGCTCACCCTTTTTTAAGAGGTAGAATACTCTTGCCATCCATTTTTGCATTTGAATTCAATGTTTAGAGCTTTGGCCTTATTCAACATTTAGAGTTGAACATGTATAAAACATTTAGAGCTGAACATGAATAAAAACCAGGCAGTACTCAATGATAAAATAATAATGATAATAAAAAAACCAAACAACAACAGCAGCAGCAGTAGATCAGTGGAGAGAAGCTATGAGGCTGCTATCAAAGTGCATACAGCAGTGAGTTATAGGTGTTGTTTCCTGATGCTGCTCCTGAGACATCACATTTCTACCACAGCAGAAGTCCTGGGATTTTCTTATATTGGCACAATTAATTTCTGATTCCCATATGTTGGTATAAAAAAACCTCATTTTTTTGGCATGGTACCACAATTTCTTTTTAAATAGCTGGTCCTGGATTCTTTCAGTTACTTTTTACAGAGATGAACTGGAAGTGTTAAAGGAAGAAAGGGAACAAGGACAGAAGAAGAGTAAGGGTGGGGTTGAAGAAGTTGCTATAATTAGTTCCAAAAGGAAGAATTTGTTACATTTCCAGCTCAGCATGCTCATCAACACCACTGGAGAATGGGCAGTACATGTTAAGCAATTCCTTTCTGCTCTGTAAACATRGGCATGATTCCCTGCAGTGCACAAGAAAAGCAATTYCACTACCAATAAACCACAGAAACACTTCTACCAGCCACCTCTGTTTTATAAAAAATTCCATCTGTCTAACACTTCTGACTTTCTAGAACCTGATGCATCTTTTTTATCAGTTTCTTTTGAAGTTGAAGTTGATCAAGACCAAAGACCATTCTCAGTCATAGACTTCTAAATATTTTTTACGTTTTGTTCAGTTACTTTCTTCACAATTCACAGAATTCACAGAACAATTAGGTTGGAAGAGATCTTAAAGATCATCAAGTCCCACCCATGCCCTAACACCTCAACTAAATCCTGGCCTTCCTAACTCTCCCTAGAAATGTTGTCTATATAAATGTCACAATTTGTATTTTTACATCTATATAATATCTGTATCTCTCTATATATTTGATTTTTATTGATACAGTAATGTCTATATGATTGAATGTTGGAWTATTCTTTCTGATAACAACAAATCTAAAAATTTGCAATTAATATCCTTTCCTACCTATTTCAACATTTGCTTTATAAGGTTCTTATCTGCTCCAGCAGTAATGTAAAAGAGCCTCATGGGTGAAAGTCGGATGTAGCTATGCAGAAAGAATGTCACCCCCTGCTCCTCTAGTCATACAGGTAGGTGGTCCAAGTCACTGTGAAGGCAGGCAGGGTACACTGCMCCCTAGGACTGCTGAAAATGGTATCTTTGGGAAGCTTGTGGAGCTTGAGATAGGGAAGGAAACTACATTTTGAAATGTAATAAACAATATGCTGATGTAGGAGCCCATCACTGCAAAACAGAAAGTGGAAATTTCAGATCTGGAACTCATGAAAGACATGGTTTGCTCTTTCTTGGCTTTTAGAGAATCTCCTTCCCTTGTGAGTGCTACTGTGCTTTGGCAGAGACTGAACTTCCTCTGTGGGAGCACCGTATGATCCGAAAAAATGAAACCATGTTGTGACAGGCATAAAAGTCTCTTAAGAGGAAACCTCTGCCAAGGACTGAATACATATGACATTTAACTTGCAAGCTGAACTCATTTCAGAGAACTGAGATATACTCAGGCTTTCTCAGAAGACTGATAAACTAATGGTTTATTTAGCAACATCACTCCTTGTTAAAAAGCACGGTAACACTGAAATATTTGCCCTTGCTTCCTTCTACGCAAAAGGTAGTTTCACTGAGAAAAAAATATAGAATTGGGACAGATGACATTGCTGAAGAGGAATAACTGTGACTCTCTCCAGAGTCTGTAGAAATGACTCCTGTAGAAGGCAGATATCTATCATCAGAAGTGATACAAATGGCCCCTTTGCTCCTAAGTAAGGCAAGATATTATAATATTTGAGGTGATTTCCTCCTCTCCTTTAACAGCGCTGTTGAAGGCAGCAAGCATTCAGCTTCCATTAGAGTTATTCAGTCAGCCTCTTTGGGAGCATGTTTGTCAGGCACTGACCCATTCCTTGGTGCTCCTCCAGGGGAGGTGCCTGGCATCTGTCAGAAACTACAAGGTTAGGAGGCTTAGAAAGCCCTGCTCTGCACAAATAAGTGTCTTGCAGYAAGTACCACATTTCAGCAGCCCATTCTCCAGTTCAGTGTCTAGGATACAGCATCACACAAATAAGACAATGCTCAGTGAATATTCACTCTTCTATTYGTCATGGCTGTTGCAATTACTTAGTTTTTTCTCTCAGGGTGAAAGTTACTGTTCAGCTAACAAWGGATTTCTGCATGATCTTTAAGATTTTCTGGRGKTTTTTTGKTTTTTTTTCAGTCTGAGATACATCTCTAGAAGAGATTAAAAGTGATTTTTTATCATTAAGAGCATTTTACTGTCTGGAATGCATGCTACCCCTTCTTTTCTACTGTGCAGTTAAAGTAGGCATAGAGGGAGCAAGGTCGCTGAACCTTGCTCTGAAAGAGGAACAGAATTGAGGTCATGACCTCCACACATGAATTCAAGTTCTGGATTAAGGTTTAAGCACCGTCTTTGTAACCTTGGATTTACTTATTGATAYATTTCTCTTTAAAAGAGAATGTATTTGATGTGAGCACTCTGTCTGTCCATAAGTACTGATCTCTTTTGATAAATTCACTTAAAGAGCTTGAATTTTGTGCCAGCTGTAACTACTTATTTCATATTTATTGTATTTTACAATAGCACAAAACRTATTTCCACTTAGTTTGATTCATTATACTGCATAAGACAATGTGATGATGGTCACTGAAAAAAGCTTCCCTAAAGTGTTGGGAGAAAGAATGCTTGTAGATTTTTCAGGCATGACATTTCAATAAACTGACCTTTGCAATACTTTTTAAATGACAAGAACACAAAAACCTCATTGGAAACATGACATTTACTTTCAAATATTTCCATTTATCCAGCCAGTGGTGTTTTTAATGGGATTTTATTTCAAAGTTTGGTTTTCTATTAGTTTTTCTTAACATTGCTGYTTGAACTTGTGCATTTTTTTGAGTTTGCTGTAGGTAGGCAAATGGAGTTTCTAATGAAACTTCCTACACAAGCTGAAAAACTGAGCTTCTAACATTTTGTTTTTCTTCACAGTCAAGCTAACGCCTTTTTTTTTGATCATCTTTCAAATGCAAGTGCTGTTATGGATTTTGAACACTAAATACACTGAATTACATCTTAGCCTAGGTGAACATTATCACAAGGATCAGTACCTCAAGAACTAGTGACTACCTCAAATTCCACTTTTTTAAGTATATAGGCTCTGCAGTCCCAGCATTAATATCATTATAAATCTGTAAAACATTGCTTTAATTAACTGATTAGCTAATCTTGTTCTTAACAAAAWTTAATTGTTGGCACAATTAAGACTAATTTGTGTTCTGATTTTTATGAACAATATTAAAAGCTGGATTATTGGAGTGACTTAGTAGGAGGATGTTCTCTGTACTGATAAAAAGGGTATTCTTGTCAGCAAGCACAGTGCTTACATGCATATAGATTATGCTCTGACATAATAAATATGATAGCATTTGAACATTTAAATTTCAAAGTATTAAAAGTCTAAGTTATTACTTAGATGTATTATGTTCAGTTTACAATGTGAATAACTCGTTCATGAATATATATTCCCTTATCAAGTATTTTGGGAAACTAATTTGAATGTGACCTTTGCAATATGAAAATGCATTAAAGCACTTTATTCTACTACCTGATTATCCTATTCCACTTTCTCTATTATTCTATTTTAATCTTTTGTCTTCACATTAGTTTCATTTTCCATGTTCTGTTAAAATTTAATTAATTACAGTTTTCTATACACTTTTTCACCTTATTTCCTCCTTTGGCTCAATATCCTTAGTACAAAACAAAAACCTTTCAAATTACTGAGATAGAATTGTTCTTTCCATCTGCTTTTTAAAGCCTTAGAGGAAATTTCCTTTCACATCTACTTCTTTTTAAAACATTATATTCTTCTGTGRGTTCCATTCTGTGTGAAAGAAGAAACACACTTCATGACGCCAAAATTTTTTCCCACTTAAGATTTGTAATAGTCATTCATAACACTGGAAGTAGAATTTGGCCACAAGTAAATACTGCAACTGTAAAAAATTTTTACAGAAGGGAATCCTTTATAAAAGAAGTACTTTATTCAATTTTCCATTGAACAATTTGTGGATTTTTTATAAATCTTACAATACTGTGTATTTATAGTATTATTTCTAAAGATACTTTGTACATAAGAATATTAAGATCATTTAAACTTTCATCATTTCAAGACTTAGGCAGATTTTTATTGAATTATTTCATTACCTTCAATATGAATGTTCAAATAATTGAGAGAAATAATTTACTGAAATCTGTCTGCAAAGTCACATCGAGTGGAGATAAGTTTGCCTTGGTATGATTAATCATTCACACATAGTGAAGACAAATTTCTAGCACATCAAAGACTTTCTCAGAACAGGAGCTGCACCAYTCCGCCTCTGATGTTTTCCAAATTTTGATAGGTTAGCACTTGGCAGAACAATTGCCTCATTGTTTTATCTATAATGTCCTGAAACCAACCCTGTCAGAACTCTTTTGAATCTAACATGCTGAGTATGTTTTTCTTGAAAACAACCTTCTTAATTTAAAAGGTTTTTAGCTATAGACAAATTCTTCTTAGCTGTATCTCCATTATTTGTAGGACCGTGTCAGTATGCATAAAGGAACAGTACAAAATCTATTTTTAGATTTTTATTTTTATTTTACAATATCTATTTTTTTTYCAATCTATTACTATCCTTTCTGAATAATTTAGTTCTATAGCAATATTTCAAGTAATTGATGGAAATTGGATTCAACTGGGACAAAGACTTTTCTTTTCTGATATTTTTTATCTTCCATTGGACATGGGGAAAAGTACTACAAGCTAAGGACAAGAAGAATCTGGACCAAATCTATTTTTATCCAATAGAAGTGAAAAGATTTAATGTCACTGATGTTATAATTGTTAAATAGTAATTTAATCAATGAGATTAAAATTTTCAAACATTAAAAAAATGCAACTTTTTTCAGAATAATTGCATATTTCAGAAAGAGGCTACTCAGATTTATGCATTTATTTCATTCGCAAAAAATATCACACTATTAGGGACAGTTTTAAAAATATCACACTATTAGGGGCAGGTGTTTTTTATTTCAATTTTTTTTGTTGTTTTTAATTTGATTTTGACTGTTTAGTAAAAGAAGTCTTGCATTCAATCACAGTTTTTTGAAAATTAGTTTTAAATATCCTGCAGAGTAGTTTTCCTAAACTATTTTATGCATAGATTAAAATTTCAGACCTGAAGACCACAGGCTRTATCAATGACATTGAATTCACTCATTCAAAGAGAGCTTTCTTTTGAATACAAACAGTAAAATCTTTCCCACTTCAATGTTATTCCTGCTTGAGTAGAAAGAGAATAAAATCCATGTAAAAGCCTGGTGACTCTGTCTACATTGCCCTAAATATAGTCCAAAATGTGTAAAATTAACACGATTTTGGTGTCTCCATTTTTATTTGCTCAAGCTGAGATATTTCAATAAAGTGTTGCACCCAAATTCTTTCCTGAAGACACATCACTGAAATATTTTTGCGCCTCTGTATCAGTATAAGGGAGTGTTTTCAGTACTTTTACATCAGCAAAGTTAATCTGGGGAGCATTCAATGCCAATGTGATGCATAGAATATTTTTAGCAAAATTACTATGAAAATAGCTGTTAGAACCTTTTTGGAATGGTAAGTTTAATTTTACTCCTATAAATATTAAAGACTGCAGCAGAGATAAGTTGAAGCCTCAGGATCACCTGAATAATCGACTTTGCAAATGATGTTTATCTTCCACATCACTGGAAGTCTGCTCATTGTTTTGTGTACTTTGTGCTACTGCATCTAATTCTGCCAGGTATTTACAAAATGTCAGCAGAGTCCTGGACTCTTTATGGGAGAGCAAATAAAAGCAGCCTTGTGAAACCTGCTTTTCTCTCTCAGTTTCTGGGAGTGTGGGTATGAAACTGACTATTCACCTGATTAATGAATACATTTGATTTATTAGATTAATTATTATTTTAAAATTCACCTCAAAATTAAAAAAAAAACCTAGAATGCAAGATAATACTTAAGATTTTAAGGTGGTAGTTTTCTTCACAAGCCACAGGAAAATGAATTGCACCTGACAATCTGGTTRCCATTCACTAGCAAAATGTCATGAAATATAAAGTCCCAAAAGCTCTACACATATGATAAACAAACAAGGTGATGTTAATTGTCATGGAGAAAGTTGCAGCAAGACTTWGTATGAGATTTAATGTAGTTTTAGGCGGCTCCTACCAGAGGAGGAATAAGTGGCTGGTTAAACACCACCAGGAGATCTGGCATTTGACCTAGAGTAGAGCAGTTTTTAAAAGCAGGTTTAAACATGGTATGATTAATTCACTAGAAACTGTTCTTCACTTTGTCTTACCTTCTAAATTTTTGTTCATGTCTGTTTTGCCATCACATTTCTTAAGTGATTACTCACAGAAGGAAATAAACCTCACTTAAAATGAAGTCTGACTACAATAAACATTTTGTCCTTATTGATTTAATCATGAAAAGGTCTTTCTACTGAAACATTTTCTCTCTGTTGCTGGGTTAAATATGGGGAAATTCTAAACTTCTCCTATAGTTACTGAAAACATATTTTGAATTATTARCCTTGCTGAATACTTCCTTTATTAGTTCATTATGGATTTTCCCCYGTTAACATCTCTCAAAAAGTAGCATTGCATGTTTCCATCTATTGACATTGAAACTCTTTGGTCAGTGCTTCAGAAAAAAAGTGGATTAATGAAATTTGCTTTTCTTTTCCATATTCAGCAAATGACCAATAATGATCCTAATATTGTTGTCTGGGTCTGGCAGATGAAGAAACATTGATTTTTTATTTTTTTTTTAAATTACAGGGTGAACTGGGTATAGATAACAGCAGAAGCAGAACCTCCAAAAGACCTTTTGGTTTTGTTATTACCTTGAATCATAAATTTGTGACTGTTCATCTAGAAACAATCTCCTTGCATTTGGGGTTCAATACAGTTAATCTTTCCATGGTCTTTTTCAATCTAGGCAAACATTTATCTTCACACTTTCCATTCTGCAGCGGTAAAACATCAGAATTTTGTTTTTCACTTTCAAGATATGGTATAAGTACAGTTTAGAAGGCACCAGGTAAGATTTGAGGCAACTAAACCTCAGCCAAAGAATATGACTAAATGTGTTGCAAAAAGTACTTTTGAATCATCCATGGTCCTCCTTCCATTTATATACTGTAAAGTTTTCTCTACAGTGTTTCTTGAATACATATAAATACCTAAACTGCTTGGCTGCTGTCACAAACAAATACTGTACCTAACCAGAAGTWTATTAACACTTAGAAAGGTAATATTGATGGTGTGGCCAGTCATAGAAATATGTGTAAATGGAGATAGGAGATAAAGAGAAAAACTAGGGTTCCACATTGGTTCTGAAATTCTTTGTCCACTGAATAAGTATTCAATATYATTAGAGCCTTGAGCATAAAGGGATCTGTCTCTGAAATGGTATTACAGTACTAGATTTCCTTAACACCAGATGCATTCATGCAAAAATGCCACACAGCATACAGCAGTAAATTATTGGGAGGCTTTATTAAATTCAGCACTCCCTCCCTCTGCCTTCCTGGACAACTGTATGTCATTTATTTGCCTTAATGACATTAGACTACAAATGTTAGCTTAATGGGCACTGGAAAGTTCTTGCCTTTTCCTACAAGGCAATCAATGATTACTGCCAAAATGAATTCAGCAAATGTCCTTTACAACGTACAGAATATTAATCATTTTTGTAGGTAAATACAGTATTTGTGGTTAATTTACTGTGTTTGCCATCAGCACAAATAAATTTTTGAAGTTCACCATCCACTCTTACCCCATTCAAATGAGCGTGGACACTTAAAGAGGGTGGATTGGGGCTTCTTTTTAGACAGACRAATTGCATACTTATTGAGAAATTAAGGATGGGAAAGGCAGAGTTCAGTTTACCCCTCAAGCAGGTAGTTATGTTCCATAATAGTGACTTTTTTTATATAACAGCTTTGAGCACAGAAAATTGCCATAGTGTTTCTGACCATGGCCACAGCCAGAGGAAAAGAGGAATTCTTTGCATTTAACCACAAAATCTAGCCACTAGTGGAATGCTGAAATGGATCAGCATTTATCTCTCCCAGTATATGAGACAGCAAAATTATCACTGAAAAGTGATCATTAGTGGCCACTGGTAAATTACTGACAAATGAAATCACTGTATCAGACCCAGCCATTGATATTATGTACTATTATGATAATTTTTATTGGAAAGGAAAGGAAAATGCAGCTACAAAATCTTTGAGATATTTTGGATTGTTCAGTATTTTCTAACCATGYGCACATACTTATATATGCAGGGTTGATGGGCGATAATAAAAGTCTAAAAGGATRTATTTTTTTTATTTTTTTCTTGTAGCTTTACTGTGTTATGCAAAGTCAGGTGTGAAACTTTTCTGGGAGGAAAAAATTAAGAAATACAGAGAAAGAAAGAAATTATGAAGCAAGTGATTTCTTTCAAAGTAGGCTATGACAAAAGCTATTCTCCAAAATAATTAACTTGCAAATTACAAAGGTATTTTGATGAGTAAATACGTTCTCCACTTCTTATGTTCAACTCTGTATAATGCAATGAAATAATCTATTCTTGGACAGCTTGTCTTGTTATAAACATGAGGAAAAGGTATRTAAAGTATCCAGCAATGCAGGTTTGCTTAACAAAGCAGTAATACAATCTTCTCTACAGAATTTCGAAATAACATTTCAAATAATCTATTTATAGTTGGAATTGTTCGGGGCATATTTGGCAGAGAAAGTAACACATAAGCAGTCGATAACAAAATCTAATCAAATCTGTTATTTTTCTCTATACTCCCAGTAATTCCAAGTTGCAATCTACTTATAGTGTGCCCACAGCAATGGAAAAATAATTTCAAGTTTGTGTTGAGGCAAGAATACTATTTTTACTTAATGTAATGCTCATGCCTCTCAAAAAAAGTGATACCCCTCTGTTTGGGGAAACCAAAGAAAAAAAAGTAGGAGGGTTTTGGCTTTTTAAAAGCTTGTGTCTTGAAGAGAGAAACCCATCAAGCAGTGTCCAGCAAAATTTGCTATCCCTCTGATATGACTATAGGAAATCCTGTCTCCCTGAGATAATCACAACTCAAGGCTCAAGGTAGTAAAATACCTTAAATAAGCATTAAATTATTTCACAGTTATAAATATGTATTGAAAGAAAAAGCCAAAAATTGTATTAAATATTTTAAAAACTGTTGAACATTGCATGAGTGGTAATCCAAGAATTAAGTACCCTTATCCTGAAAGCTTGTAGATTTCAGACATGTAGCATATGAATTTTTGTCTTTATCAAGTAAAAAAAAGTACTGCACAAGTACTCAGGCAGCTTTAGAAGCAAAAATTGCGTTGTCCTGGCAGTGTCTCCACCTCGGGCTGTCTGTGCAGGAACATTTTTTTGCTGACCAAGGCTGAGGCAGTGCAATTATATAGGTAAGACCCTGGKGTTTTTTACTGCTGTAATGATACCCATTTTTATTCTGCTGTTCTTTATAAAATTATGTTAATGGACTAAACAAACAACTGATGACTAAAGCTGAGGTTTTAATTGTTTGCTTTCCATGAAATATATATTTGACGTGTCATTGTGGCAATTAATTAAATTGTTGTTTGTCCATCTATGGGAGCAGCAGCACTTTGCAAACATTACTGGATTGAGACATGACAAACATTTGCTCAAATAGCTAATCATTGGAAGTGTACTGAGATCATAATAATGGGRAAAAGTCAGATCCTTGCAGCATAGTTTTATTAAGAGGCAAAGAGAAATCTTTTAAAAAGAACCTGTTGAGCTTTGTTTAGATGGAGATAAGAACTCAACCCCTTACCATGACTTTAAATAAATCTGGAGTCTGCACACTGACAATAGATACTTTATATTGATAAAACTAAAGCAAGACTCCTTATTTTTGACATTTATTCACTTTGGGAAGAAATAGAGAAAGGACAATGTCTCCAGGTTGTGAACCTTACGCCTTTTCCTAAATTCTGTTGATGCAAGTGTGATTTTCCAGTTTCAGGAAGATTGGTACTTAATCTTACAACAAATTGAAATTCTGAATGTCAACAWTCCTAAACTGAGGAAAATAGGGTCATTATTGGCATATCTAGTCTATTTTTAAGAAGCTTTTTATGGAGTTAGTGTTTGTTACATGCTGAAATTAAAAAAGGAAACTGTTTTTTCCACAGGGTTCAGTCCAATTGACTTAACACTTAAATATTCAAATCACTTTAAGKGGGGGGCTTAAGGGGAAATATTTGAATTGAACATCAGATTCTTCCGGTAAAGACACGCAGTCAAGGGAGTATTCTTCCTGCTAATACTCTGTGTGGTCCACTGTGTAAAAAACCAGCACATTTAAAATACAACAAAAAAAATGGATACAGTATGGCAAAGTGACAAGCTACAAGAGAKGTTAAGCCCACTTCTTTTTTTTTCTTTTCAATAGCATTTGCCTTTTAAGTCTAAGAAAAAATAAAACCACTTCAAAATTTAAAAAAAGCTTCTCCCCCCAGAAAAACCAAACAGAAAAACCCCACAAAGAACCAGGCCAACAACCACCCCAGATACCCTCCCTTCTGCTGGTATGTTTGATAGTTTTCCATAAAAAGCGATACGTATCTTAGGATTTTATGAGCTTTCAGTTATTTGGGAACATGACTGAATAAATCAAGTGGTAAATCTTCTGGCTTAGCCTTCATGAGAGTTCAYGCTGATGTTCCTAGGCCCAGTGTTACTGCTGAGAAGCTTTCTGGGCATGCTGAGAATAGTTCCTTTATGGCAATATTTTAAGATGCTGTCATATCATGCTGGCCTTTCAAACAGCCAGCAATAATGAAGAGCTGCATTTAAATATATTTTTTCTTTATGCCTGAGCTGCTTGTTGAGGCCAGGAGGGAAGAAGGGTGCCTAATCTAAGAGCAAAAGTTGCTTCACTCTGACAAAATTTTATACTGTTTATAGTTATAGGGAGTGATGGAGGGCCCAGAAGAAAACTAAAAAAACAAAAACAAAAACAGACAAACAAAAAACCCCAAAACAACAAAACAAAAAAAAAGCCAAAAAACAAACAACAATGCACAAGCTATTTGCAATTAACCATGCAGAGTTTCAGGTGTTTTTGTATCTCATAGTACAAATACATCTTCAGCAGAATCATTCATGTCAAACTCATTCTTGCCCTTTTGTTGTGTTGGAGAGCTTCTTATTAAAGCAGAATTTCAAATATTTCTTAYGTAAGTGCAGTCAAAACAAAAGTTTGGCTGATAGAGTATCTTGTCCCATTTGGTTGCCAAAAGCAGATGGCCAGGAAAATGTATGTGTTATAGCCTCAATATTCACCTGGCTCTGAGCCACGTTTGGGCCAGGGTTTATGGGCTGATTGGTGTCTGTGTGTTTATAGCAGTGTTGGCTCTTTGTTTCTAGACCATCCATTGGGAAGAAGGTACCTGAGAGCAAACTCACAGAAACTGATAGCTGATAGAGAGCACAGGAAGGGTGAAGTTTCAGAGAAATAGCTCAGAAAAGGCATAAGAAAAGTCCAATCTCTTAAATATCACACCATGAAAAATAGAAAAAGCTTTTAATAGCCAGATTTCTTAAATATCACACCATGAACTGTGGAGAATTTTCCTGTTGTGTACAATTTTCCACCATGTTGCTGATGTTTTGGAGWATGTGATATTTGCTGTGTTATTTTTGCAGCTATTTTCTGTGCATCAAAGCATGTGTCATGAAATGGAGAGCAGCTCCTCTACAAAGCTGGTTTCAGGCAGCTCTTGAATAATGGGTCACAACAAAATCCTGGTCTTGAAAGCAGCCTGGTGTAGTCCTAACGTACTTAAAAACCCAGATTTGTTTTTCAGATTCTGGGCAGCATTAGAAATAGCAAAGATTTACCACTATCCTCTATATTCCCACCATAGGGTTACCAGAACATTTTCTTCTTGGCCCATGCTCTGCTGGGGACCAACTCCTGCATAAATATTGCAATTGTCTAATGAATTCCAGATGTTCCTTTGGCCTTAGGCCCAAAGGCTGCACTGGTAGCTTAAGAAGCCAGTCCCCAACTACAGATAATGGAATATTACTGATGCCTGTATTTCAACTGAAAATAAATTCAGTCCTAGATGAAGTATTGTGACTAGAAATTTGCAAATCTTTTCATGCAGTTCTTTAATCAGCTCTCTACTGGCATTTTTAACTGACTAATGAACTGAAAAAGCAAACTGAGATTTAAATAAGCTGTCTTATAAAGGCGATAAAGAGATATCCACTGACAAGCACAGTCCAAAAAAAATCTCCAGCCAGAACAAAAGCAGCTCAGGATTTTACATTAGATACTTGATATTCAGCATTTCTAGAACTCTTTGTGAAGGCAAAAGAGTGACATTTCATTAAAAAGAAAAGAAGATTTTCTTTCATGGGAGGTAACCTAAGTTTTATTATGCCTGGGAAATGTGACCTGTTGTTTTGGGCAGCAATGGCATTTATGTTCCTCCTCATTAAGTGCGTAGTCTATAGCCGTATTTTCCTTTGTTTTTTAAAAAATAAATATTGTAGGTGCTAGGTCTGTATTATGTATTATAGCATATTGCAGAAATTGTTCAGTCTTTACATAATATGAAATTATTTCAACAAGCTGTTTGTTTGGCAAGTTCTATTGCATTACATGTGTCTAAAAAGTAGAGCTAGTATCTTATTTCACTTCTWAATTAGTTTAAAAATTAGATTTTAGGCATCATTTGTTCTAATGAAAAGACAGAATTTTATTTTTTAATATATAGAAGTGAAAAATCAGAAGTAATTGGTGTATATTTTTTGCATATAAACTGATACAGATCCTTAAGGGTTTCTATTTCAGAGCACAGTCCAGTTATAGTGGCCTGCCAACATCTAAAGGGGTGAGAGATCTGGAGAGGGACTTTTCACAGGAGCATGCAGGGATAAGAGGAGGAGGAATAGCTTTAACCTGAAAGAAGATGGGTTTAGATTGGATATTAGGGAGAAATTTTTTATGTTGATGATGATCAGGCACTGGAACAAGTAGCCCAGAGAATCTGTGGATGCCCCACCCCTGCAAGTGTTCAAGTCTAGGCTGGATGGAGCTTTGGGCAGACTCTAGTTGGAATGTGTCCSTGCTCATGGCAGAGAGGTTGGAACTGGATGATTTCTAAGGTCCCTTCCAACCCAAACCATTCTGTGAAYAAATGATTCTACTATTTTCACTTATTTCAATCTTAGTAGCTTGATTAATCCAAAGAAGAATGCTGCTGAGGATACATTCTGGATTCAAATGCTGCATCAAACAAGATTTACTACATGCAATTTCTGAATGCAGGACTACACTCCTGCAATCTGGATTTCTAATTTCTATGTTGTTAAAGGATTTGTTGTATTCTTGGCAACCAATAGTGTTGAAGGAAAGTCCTAGCATCCCCTGAGTAACMATGGAAAACCAAACAATGTTTATGGGTTATTGGATAAACTGAACTACCCACGTGGCATATGCTTCATATTTAATACTGTCRTGATGTCTTATCTCTATAAAGCATGAAGCAAAAAGCTATATAGAAGGAATACATCAAATAATGAGATCTATCTTCTCTGTAATAAACAAATTTAATTGGATTTTTATTAGCATTAGTTTGGGGGTATTTTTATACTTATTATTGACAGCCAGAGATACTTCATTTGAGTAATACAGTGAACTGAATTATTCTATATATTTCGTGATAGCAGTATTTGGTCGTAATATTGAGCAGCTGGAACTGGAAGTAGGGTGCTTAATTGTAAATGAAATCACTCACAATTCCATCATTTAATATTAGACCATTGTGCCTGCAGACTCAATAACCAAAAAAAMCCCACCTTCCTTTCTTTTTATTCTAATTGATGTAATGCTTCTGTAAAATTCCTTATTAAACATTTGAGAGATTTACTGAATTTCAATGTGGTATTTCTCTGGCTTATAATTGACTATTTTTTCTCTTTGAAACAAGCTGTTCCATCCTATGTCATCCAAGGAAAACATTCCTGAAGGAGCAAGAGTTATCAAATCACATAAAGTACTTCCAAAATCAGTTATGGTTTTGAGAAAGCAACTTCTCCATTGCTCCATTTCAGCACTGTCCCAAAAGATCACAAAGCTGAGAACTGTCTCAGGCTTAATAAATCCTTTTTCAGAGTGCTGAGGGACAGTCATTAAATATGTTTGGTTTTGTTAACGTCTTCCTGCAGTATATTCTGCAGAAAATATCTTTCCTTTGCTGGGCAGTGAGACGCTGTGCATCTCCTCAATCCTACATAACTCACCCCGTGCTCATATGTTCCTCCCTCTGGAGTCTGGGCATGCTGCTTGTCTGCCTGGGGAGGTTCTGTACACAGACAGGGAAGGGCAATTTTGGGATGTAATTTAATACACTAGCAATGGTAAATAATTTACGAAAACAGGCAATATTTTAGAAAAGCAGATGCAGTTTTTTTGTTTCAGTATCTACTGTGAAGTCTGAAACAAGTAGAATTCTTGTCCATACCATCAGCATTTTTCTCCTTTTGCAGTTCTAACTTACTTCTTTTTACTGTTACACCTGTGAATTACATCAAAGAAGAGAGGTTGCAAATATCACTCTCCTTCCTTGTCTCCTGTCATATGAAAAGGCTTTATTAGATCTTGAAAKAACCATGTCAAATAGTAAACAAAATTTATTTACAGTTCATTAAATTAAAGTTACATTGTATCATATAAGCAAAGCATGTGCAAAGGTTATGATAAAAGTATTAAATAATAAAATGTAAAGAAAATTTCAACTGCACTGTGGGAACTGCTACAGGCAAAAACAGAGGGAAGTCTCATTAAARCAGAACAGATAAAAGTACCTTGTAAAAATGAAGTAAAATGGGAACAAAACCCCATTGTTTAGAGACAAATATGTTTTAGAAGAGAGGAGATCAAAAACTTCGTGTGGGTGGCTGATCCTTTGTTTCTTCACCTGACGTCCTGCATCTAACGTCYTTCCTGCTGACCCTGGTGAGAGAACATGTCAAAGGCAAAGCAGAGGGGACTAGCATTACCTCAGGGAGATAATTAAACCTGCAAATGAAGCTTTCTATAAAGAGAACTGCCTTTGCTTTATGTGGCCAGAGCTTCTGCAGCCAAACAGGAAGCRCATTGCTCGTTTGCGTGAGCCTGGGATGTTATCAAGCAGTCCACAGAGGGTATCTGATGAAATATTGTCTTTAATCAGGGCAATGAAAAGATCACTGATGGCAGATATTCACTGAGGAGATGCTTGAATGCAGTTGCAAAGAAAGGAGAAGATGTTGGAATATATGTCAACAATACATAATGTCATCAAGCTTACTGCAGGAAAAATCACCAGTAGAGATTTAGGGTACACACATATCTGCTTTAAGACAAAGGATAGAAAGATAATTACAGACAGGGATTTTATAGCGAAAAGTCAAATACCTGAAGTCCAATTAACTCCTCAATAAAGATGTTTGTTGACATGAAAGACATAYCAGGAAGCAGAAGGGAAAGTGTCCAGTGGGTTGGTGTGGGCTGGGGGTCAGGTGACCACCAAAGCTGTTCTATCACTCCCTTCTTCAAGTGGACAAGGAAAATATAATGAAAGGCTCCTGGTTAGAGATAAGAGCAGAGAGAGATCCCTCACCAGTTCCTGTCACTGAAAACCTGACTGGAATTGGGGAAATTAGTTCAATTTATTGCAAAAGAAATCAGAGTGGGTCAGTTCAGCATTTGTTATCTCTGTGCCCCTTCCTTCCMAGAAGGMGGACTCCTCACACTCTTCTCCCGCTACAGCGTGGGGTCCCTCCTGTTGGAGACCGTGCTCCATGCACTGCCCTGGTGCAGGTCCCTCCCACAGGGGGCAGTCCATCAGGAATAGGCTGCTCCAGCATGGGTTGTCCACGGGTCCAGTGGTCCAGTGAGCAATCCTGTTCCAGTGTGAGCTCCTCTCTCCATGGGTCCACAGGTCCTTCCAGGAGTCTGTTCCAATGTTGGCTACCCATGGGATCACAACCTCCTTCCCTCTGGGCATCCACCTGCTCTGGCATGGGTSTCCTCCCTGTGGATCTCTGCTCCACTGGGGATATCCATGGGCTGCAAGGGCACAGCTGCCTCTCCATGGTCTGCACGTGGGCTACAGGGGAATCTCTGCTCCAGCACCTGCAGCACCACCTGCCCCTCCTTCTCCACTGACGCTGGTGTCTGCAGAGACGTTTCTCTCACATATTCTCACACCACTCTCCATCTGCAGTTGTGTTGTGCAGTAGATTCCCTTAACTATGCAATCCCACAGGCCCCACCAGTGTCACTGCTGGGCTCAGCCTTGGGCAGCAGTGGGTCCAGCTTGGAGCCGGCTGACATTGGCTCCGTTGGACATGGGGAACCTTCTGGCAGCTTCTCCCAAAAGCCACCCTAGCAGCCTCCCCTCTGCCAAAACCTTGCCACGCAAACCCAATACAAACATCATTATCAAGCTGAAAGAAATGTCTGGAGAGTGAAAGATAAGAGAACAATATAGTTTGTCTGAGTTATAATTCACAGCAGACAAAGAACAGTTTAATTATCGCCTTCGGATGAAGGTGAGTTTTACAGGATGTTTCAGAAARTAAATGTAGGAACATTAAGGAATACATCAGAGAAAACATTTGAAAACTGGAAAAGCTTAGTCATGTGGAAGGATGGCTCTTGAAAAAGGAATTGATTGGTAGGATAAACAAAATATGTCAGTAGCGAAAGGAACAGAGGAAATAATGCAAGGATGATGATCTAATGGAATTATCACACCACAGAAGATTGAAATCTGACCTGCTGAGCTATTTAGGAGATATTATCTGAAGCTGATGTGAGCAAAACTGTGGTACATAAACTGATTACTAATAGAAAAGCATGACAGCAAACAGCTGCTGTACCATAAGGGTTTATCTGCAACCTTGTAAATTGAGGAAAACATAAGGTACACCACCTGTCCTTTTTCGCAAATTTCTTTAATTTAGTTATAAGATAAATTGCACCAAAAGTTCTTTTTTGAAATATTCAACTGCTATTTCACTAGTGATCATATGAGAGATTTTCTGATATAACACTTTAGGTGAATACAGAGACCTTGAATTACATAAAAAACCTTGTAGAATGCTAAATATTGTCTTTCAGAAGGAGTGAAAAGTAAAAATCTGAAACAACTGCCAGATTTCACTTTTAGTGTCAAAGAATCTAAAGACATTTTTAAATACATTGCAGAAGTAGCTATGGATTTGTGGACTATTTTCCCTTCTGTAGCTTTTGTATCATTACTGGCAAATGGAAACACTTATTTTTAAGGCTGGCAGTCACTCGCCCCTGTAAGAGATTTGTGATTTTGGCAGACTTTGTACATTTGAGTTGGTTGTCTTTCCTGAGCTCTTTCCAAGCTAAATTACTTTGCAAAACAAATTTTCAGATCGGTCAATTGTTGTTAAGACCCTCTGGTCTTATCTTGTTTTCATTTAATTTAATGGAATTTGGAAGATAAATGTAGCTAAACTGACTTTAGCTGCTCCAATTACCCTTCTCACATACTACTAGCTGTAAACCTTTGAAAAAACTTTAATGGCTTATTGCTTCGTCTTCTCGGTGAGTTAGTTGGGTGTACTTACATGGACTTTTCCACTGTCTTCTCAGTGGCATCCTTTAAATTATGCAGGCTGTTATACATTAAATACTTCTTTTGAGAATAATTTTGCTTTAATTAGAATCATAAAAGGGTTTGGGTTGGAAGGAACCTTAAAATCTTTTATGTCCAACTCCCTGCAATGGACAGGGACACCTTCCACCAGACCAGGCTGTTCAATGCCCCATCTAATTCAATGCCCCATCTAACCTGGCCTTGAACACTGCCAGGAGTGGGATATTCGCAATTTTTCTGCAGTGTCTCACCACCATTACACTAAAGAATTTGTTTCATATCTCTAAATTTCCCCTCTTTCTGTTTGAACCCATTACTCCTTGCCCTGTCACTACAGCTTCTGATGGAGAGTCCTGTGACAGTGCTCACAGGGGTCCGAGGATGAGGGAAGAGATGAGGATCTGACTCTGTGTTTCAGAAGGCTTGATTTATTATTTTATTATATATATTATATTAAAACTATACTAAAAGAATAGAAGAAAGGATTTCATCAGAAGGCTAGCTAAGAGTAGAAAAAGAAGGAATGATAACAAAAGCTTGTTTCTTGGACAGAGAGTCCAAGCCAGCTGACTGTGATTGGCTGTTAATTAGAAACAGCCACATGAGACCAATCCCAGATCCACCTGTTGCATTCCACAGCCRCAGATAACCATTGTTTACATTTTGGTCCTGAGGCCTCTCAGCTGCTCAGGAGAAAAAATCCTAAGGAAAGGATTTTTCAGAAAATRTCATGGCTACAGAGTCCCTCTCCATCTTCCCTGTAGGTCCCCTTCAGGTACTSTAAGGTTGTTGTGAGGTATTCAGGCAACCTTCTCTTCTCCAGGCTGAACAGCCCCAACTTTCTCAGCCTRTCTTCATGGGGAGGGACTTTATCATTTTATCAACTTTGTGGCCCTCCTCTGGACTTGCTCCAACAGTTCCATGTCCTTTCTATGCAGGAAGAGCCTGACCTGTACCCAGTGTTCCAGGCGGGGTCTGACAGGAGCAGAGCAGAGAAGCAGAATCACCTCCCTCGACCTTCTGGTCACGTTTCTTTCCATGCAGCCCAGGATACTGGTGGTTTTCTGGGGTGTGAGTGAACACTGCTGGCTCATGTTGAGCAAGTCATTTGTGTCCTCTGCTCTCATTCTGGTGTAGAGCACCGGCCAACTCGAGAGAGAGAAAAAATAGACTTGGAAAAAGACTAGGAAACTTGGCATAAATAAATCCCAGGCATAACCACTGGCCATTGGTGTGTGCTATCTGTGTAAAGAGCTTCTGAGTCCATTTGTGTTTGCAGTGAGATTTTAAAATCTGGCACTGTGTGACAACTAAAAATTAACAGCAGTGGAAGTGGCATCAGCTCCTGTGGAGTGAGGATGTTTTGGCAGAGTGAGCAGGGAAAGCCAGCCAAGGTTTCTACTCAAGAAAGGTGTAGGAGTATGGTAGGTAGGAGTATGGTAGCTGTGGTCTGCTGTAGTTGTGTGCTTAAAATTACAATTAATCAAGCAGAATACTCTGAAACAGTAGTAAAAATACCTGCACTCCTAAAAAAAGTCATTATTCCCCCACTCTGTTACATCATCAAAGAAGAAAATATTCTGTGTTGTATTTGACAAAGAAAGAACTTCCCTACCTCCTACAATTGTGCATCAACAGATAATGGAAACAAATAATTTGAAAACAGTAGATGGAATGCATTAAGTGTTTGAAATGCATTTACAGTACCATGCACAAGCTAATAATTTATTCCAATATCAGGACATATCAGCAGCAGATATGAGAAAAATAATGTAGCCTAAATCAGTAAACTCTATCAGTCATCTGTAGCAAATGCTCTGGGGAAATCAAATAGGGCTGGGAAGAATTCYTTTCCTGCAAATTCCCAGCTTGTGATACTAAGCTCACAAAAATAACTTTTTTAGAAATATCCTGAAAACTGGGGATGAACTGCTGCAGAGGAGAAAGAGATAATAATTACATGTGGTTATGAACAGGAGATCTCACTGCACTTACATGTTCAAAGCACAGAATGGGAACAAGTTTTTTCCTTTATTCCCCCAAATATCTTCTCTATTATTCACATGGTTATTACCTTTTAGCTTAGAACTGTACATCACTCTGGTTTTAACCATTAGATTCTGAAATTTTAAGTAGACAGGGAAGATTCTGGAAGCAAGTAAATGCTTAACTGCTGTACACAGACACAGGGCATTTACGCTTGAATTCAGAGCATGCAGAGAACAAAAAATCTGCTTTKATATGAATTATTCATGCAATGGTTTTGCATTTTTTTGCTACTTTTAAATAGACAGGGAGTGCCAAAAGGAAAAATATGTTCTGTCTAAAATCATCTCTTTTATTTCATTTTCTATAGGCAAAGGTTGAAATTTGCATGTGCTATTGCCTAAAAGTTTTACTCTTAGGTTTTTACTTGTCAAGAATGTGAAGAAGAAACAGAATATATTGTTTTGTTTGACACAGGCTAAACAATATAGAAAACCAGATCTTTTTAACACCAACCAGGAAAATAAATTTGTGTACTATAATGTTTTTACTCCCTAATTAAGAGTTAACTGTTTACCCTTTATTATGACAAACTAGAAATTTGTTAAATATGATTTTTCTCTTCAGGTAATTAAATAAGAGTCATAAGCATTCCCAAAATGCTGAAGGAAACAGTGCAAAGTTTGAAACATTTTCTTTCATGTGTGGTTTCACTGAAAGAAAATAAATTTTATKTATTTATTTGTATTAACCAGTTACCATGGAAAGCTCTGCCATGCATGACAGAGTGTGACTAGAAACTGTGTCATACACTTCTGAATGGAGATCAAAAATGCAAATACTGATACTTCCTCAGAAAGGTAGATCTAATCCTAAATATGTTAGCCTGAACTATAGTTCTCCCAGAAGCAGCAAATCTTGTTCTTTTTCTGCTATTGGCCGGAAGTTAAAAAAAAGTGAAAAAAGGCTTGCTGCTGCTCTGAGGATGAAGAAAGCATTCTGTCAAAGGTTAGAAAAGCTGTGTGTTTACATAACTATTTGTTCAGAAAGATATTAGAAATTGATGCATTAATCTATTGCAAGGCAAAAATAAATTTGTTGTCTTGTTTACATGGGAAATTATCCCAGCTGTTCACATGGAAATCTGTTCTTCCCTGGCCAATGCTCACAGCACACCTGGATCATCTGAGGTGGCTTCTCACTGGTGGGGAACTTATTTGAACTCCTCAGACTCCTCAGTCCTTTCTCRGCGTTGCAGCATCTGGCAGAGATTTTCCTCACCCAGTGTCCAAGCCTGAGCTGCCACACAAACTCCTTCCTCATGGCAGAAACTCTTGAAGCACAGGCTAAATAGCTACTGCTACCAGCTCTAGATGGACCCCACAAAATGCTCCTCTTTGCAATATATTAGGGGTAATTTTCCAGTGATGAATTCTTAGTCCTGRAAGGCAGACAATGTGGGGCTTTTGATTCCAAAACAAGTTAAAAAATTAAATGAAATATGGTTATCATTTCCATAGCCAAAGTTWTTCATTATCCTTTTTTGCTGGAGATGCTGTAAATGGCAAAAAGCTGGATGACTGTAGGCTGTAATTTATAAAATATTTTGGGATATTTCAGTATGAAAAGCTCTACAAAAATGCAAGATATTATTAATAAACTTGACAGTCCTAGACTGCTCATATTTAAGGACAAATTCCCATTGAAGGCAAAAATGAGTTTCAAATCTACTCTATTTTTCATGCGAACATAATTCAAATAACTGATCTTTAAACAAAATTATACTTTATCTACTATTGGGGTCAAAACAGACTGAACTTGGGAAATTTAACTTAATTCCTTGCCCATAAATTTAGTTACTGATTTGGATATTGAGAAAGAAAGATGACAAATATTGAAGTACTCAAGAAGACCATCTGCAGAGACAGCACCAGCTCCCCTCAGCTCCTGCACTGGGTTCCTTGGAGCCAGCTGGAATCAGCASTTCAACACCTGCATCCAGTATATCTGTTTGGTCTATTTTCCTGGTTTTCACATTCAGAGTTCATTTTTGTACTGTATATATAGGCCAACACTAATTCTATTTTTTTTTCTGAGAATTTGTGATTTCTCAGCTAAACTAACAACTCAGACCTCTGCCCTTCTCCCCTGAAGCACTCATATTGTGTCAAAACAGAGTTCATGTTTTGTGGGATGAAACTTCTACCTAAAACAAAATGACCAGGGGTGTTTTGCTAATTAAGTCCTTGAACTGTTTGTTTGCACGATTAAAGGATTTTACCCTGTTTTTGTATTGAAAAAAGGCATTTTTTCAATTCTGCAGCTCAGATGTAAATCCCACTTACTCCAGGAATTTTCCCGACTTTATGTTTTCTGTTACCTATAAAGGATCTGAAACTTGTCAACTGTGACTTTTGATTTACTATGTGGGGAAGTCTGCTAGCATAGCCTGTAGTACTAGTTCCATCAGGTGAATCTGTGTAAGTTATGGTTATACAATCACAGAACAGCACAGATTGAAAGAGATCTGGTCCAAACTTGCACAGGAATGGGAGCCTATGGAAAATCATCTAGCACCCTGTCCCATTGCATGTGGAAAACCCCCAGCAMTGAAGATTRTACCACATCTCTGGGGAGGTTGTTCCAGTGAATGGTTTTACTCACCATAAAAAAATTATTTCTTATGTCAAGGTACATACTCCTGGTACAACTTTACATGTTGCTCCTTGACTTTTCCGTGTGGATCTTCATGAGGAGAGAGGTCCCATCCTCTCTGCAGTCACACTTCAAATACTGGAATACTGTGATGAGATCCCCTCTGAGCCATCTTTTCTCAGATAAAAATATTTAACTCCTCCCATCTTTYCTCACAGGGCAGGTTCTATAGCCTTTTGTTTTATCTTCATGGCCCTCCTTTGGACCCCCTCCCATCAGTTCATGTCTTTTTTGAATTTTGGGRCCAGAGCTGGATGCAGTACTACAGAAGTGGCCTGACAAGAAGTATGTAGAACTGGATAWTCAGATTTCTACCTCTCTGCTAGCAATGTCCCCGCAGATGCAGCCCAGGATCAAAAATAAATCCTGTGCTTGCAGTCAGGTACAGGATGGAAGAAGCAACCTGATGTTTCCCAGAAAGCAATCAGTGTAAATAATCAGCTTGGTATTTGGGTTAAACACATTTAGATGTGACAAACAGTATTTGTTAATAATTTTGCAGAACAAATGGTGCTGTGGGATTGCATATTGTAATTATGTGAGTACCTTACTGAAACATGCAATTTCCAAACATTATATCTAACATGAACATTTGGAAAATATTACACAATTATAAAGAATAAAATGATCTTTTAAACAAGAGTAACCAAAATCTGTGCAAAGGAARTCCTACTGTAAAGGATGTGTAAAGGTGAGCTTCAATAGATAGAAGTCTTTCTTTCAAACCAAACCAATGGCAATATCTGAAGAGGMCTCTAAGTACCATCTTTTACCTAACTCATTATTTTCCTAATTCCATATGTAAATATTGAAGATCACATCTTTCATTTTTTACTGTTTTACAGAATAAATGTTGTTTTGAAAGTTCAACTTTTCTTGTCCAAAGATAAAATCTGGAAGTGAATTGAAATATGTTCTGGAAACCCCAAATGGTAAAATTTAAATAAACTTCTGTCTTCTACAGTGAATAAATTATTTTGGATTAAACYAGAGTGGAGATTCTTTGAGGGAGGTACATGCCCTCATAGTAACATCCAGTACCTAATTTGTAACTGAAATGTTTGAAAGTATGGACCAAAACAGGAATCAGTGGAGACAAAAAAAAAAAGGTCTGTCAAATTTTGTCCTTACCCTGTCCCACTAATGGAAAACAAAATGTTTCAGTTTACATTTCTCACATTCTCTTAAAAGACTTGCTTTGTATGTGATTCCATTTGTTGGAACATTGTTCTTCTTCCTTGCTGTTCCTTGTCCACCTGACAATGTCCAGAAGAGTCTGAGTCTCCAGAATCTTGTGTCAAAGGTCTGGTACAGACAGATGCCATACCAAAAGCAGATGATCCCTTTCCTGTGCATGGATCCTGACAGCTTACACAGAACACTGTTTTGTTCCAGCAGCACTGCACTTAATTTCTGTCCTTCCTCTCGTGTTACATTGTTCCAGCAGGGATGTTTTTCTCCTTCAACTTTCAATCAATGTTTAAAAATTTGGCAATCATACCGTTGGTGTTGCAGATAGAAAGGAGGATTTTCAGAGGGCTTCTGACTACTTATTGCTTTATGGAATATTGAACGACATTTTCCCCAGAAGAGGCTATTTCTCTTTCAGATTTAAATTTTYTGACACTTTTCTTAAAGATATTTGAGCACTTCAGTAATTACTATCATTTCTTATAATGACAATTATATTTAGTTGCTATGTCCTCTCTCACTAAAATGTCTAAAATGATGGCGTTAAGACTTGTCAGAGACATTTTCTGAGTGCAGATACCAAAGCTGGTGTTCCATACCTCTGTCTTCAAAGGCCAGGAGATGAAGGACAAGGAAATTATAAACATGATAAAGGAAACAATTAAGCAACCATAAATACTGTTGACAAAGCCAAGCATCAGTTCTGGTTTTGGCTGGAGAAGAATTAATTTTCTTCTCCTGCAGGTGTCTGAATACCTGCCTGCCTACCTGAAGCAGCAAATTAATTCCTTGTTTCATTTTGCATGTGTGGTTTTTGCTTTTCCTATTAAATTGTCATTGTCTCAATCCTTGAGTATTTTTCCAGCTTTTACTCTCTTATTCTCTCCCTGATCCCACTGGTGGAGGAGTGAGCTGCATGGTCTGTAGTTGCTGGCAGGGGTTGACCAACAACAGCATCTGGCTATGAGCAGTGTACAAAATCTTTTAAAAKCTATCTTTTTTGAGTTTTTATATATCCTCAGACATACTTAGATTTGTGTGGATATGTATGCACGACCCACTTGACGTCCAGTTCCAGACGTTTCTTTCAACACAGTCAGTTCCTTTGGGTCCAGTTGTAGAGATTCCTCTATTTTGTTTTAAAGATCCTTGGTTAAAAACCGACAGCTTAGTATGAAGATTTTTTTCAAATTCAACCTTTTTGAAACTTACAGGACAGTGTTAGAGCAGGGTGGTTCTTTTCAAAGGATGTGTATTCATGTTTAGCTGTCATTAAATTGCTCTTTATGCCTTGCTGGAAGTGTAAGCCAAGCTCTTTGCTATTGAACTAATTTATTAGCTTCAATCATAAAGGATTATGTTATAGCAGGTTCTGAGACAAACATTGTGCACATGCTAATCTGGTGCCTAGGTTTTTTCCCTCCTAACAACATGACTGAACCCATGTAGTCTCTAAATGCTTTTTGGTCTGGAATCATGAGTAGTGATCATTTGGCAAGATAACYCTTTCAGTGAAATACAATAAAAATAATTTTGTGCAGAACTATCTAAGCAACAATCCTCTACATCCAATTCAGTAGAAKATGACATTTTCTTATCAGTTTAACAGCAAAACCATGATAATTTTAATTCACAACTAGGGGTTAAATAGAAATAGATTATGTTTTAATTTGTCGAGTCACTATGAGCTTGTGTAGTGACAGAAAAGATAATTAGTTTTTTTCTTTCCCTTTGAAATKATCTGGTATGGGTAACAATGTGACATCCACGGAAAGGGCAGTTGCTCAGAGTTCCATCAGAATTTGGCTCTTCTCTCAGTTCATGCCAGCCTTACCCCATGGATATATCAGTGTCTAAAATACTTTTCTTTACTCCGTAAAGGGTACTCTAAATTAAGGTATATTAATCTAGATAAAAGGAATTCTGTATTCAGAAGTGTAATTTTTTCCTTCTGTACCCCCCCAGGTTTTTTTAATTCTTTAACCATTTCTTTGCTCTTACTACATTGCAAAATTCACTCTTAGCGTTAAGCACTTAGTTCATTGCTTTTATTTTTTCTCTACATGCTTGGAGTTGAGAAATTTTGSAAACTATAAATGGAAAGTTTCAGAACTTTCAGTTCTGAATTTTTAAGCAGAGTGAAACCAACCTAATTAAATCTGTGTATGCAAGTTAATTCTTTTCAGTGGCCTTAAGAAGTAAAAAGGAATGATGAAATTCCAGCTCACAAAATGAATTTTATGCAAATTCATGTCCTGCCATAGAAAATTAGATGACTTTTTATCTCTCCCTCTCCCATTCATCTCAAAGAAAATTTKAGAAGTATTCTATTACATTTAGCATATATATACAGACATAAGTGCCACAACAGCACTCTAATGATTTATATAGCTAGTGGTGTTATATATAAGACAAAACAAGCTGAAGGATTTTTGAGCTAATTGCTTGTTTATATTTCTTGGTTTTTTTTAAGAGAAGCAATAAAAATGTCAACATAATTAATTTTTTTCCTTGTAGCTGAAAAAGAAAACTTGGAAGAAGAAAATTAATTTCCATGCYGGTCCTTGCCTTTGAAACCAATGAATGTTTGCTGCCCATTGAATTTTTTCTGTAATGTTTTAAAACTAACATGTCTCTTACTTCTCTCTATGTCATAGTAAATAAAGAATATATTGACTTCTTGTAAGGCAAAGATATTGATTATACACAGAAGTAATGCTCCCTRCCAACTCATGAGTTTTACTGAAAAAATGTTGTGCTGAACACAAGATAAAAATTAATTTCTTTATTAAAACTTGTAAGAGGTAGATTGGTAAAAATAAACATTWTATTTCCTGCTTTCTTGTGTTATATATTCACCATCAGATTTTTTTTCTTTTGCATTCAATGTTAGGTGTACAAAAATACAGACTAGCAACTATGTTTATGAGAACTATGATATGTATATTGYGGACCATGAATCCCTGCAGAAATTTGTGGGCATTTAACAACAACAACAACAAAAAGATTAAATAGTAACTTAGTATAAAATGAAATGCACATTAACACCATTCAATATTGTTCTTCAAAATAAAGAGGAAAAACACATACGAGGAATATCATCAAGAGATGATCCAATCTGACACTGATGGACTATGAATTGGTGCAAAATAATTGAGTGATCTTCTTTCATCACTTACTTTTATCCACTCAAAAAGTTAATTGTGTATCTGTCACGCTTTTATAAATATTTTCTATTTCCCCACAATATCCCTTGTGCCTGGAGTGGTTTATGTACCTAAAAGCAGGCAAACCCTTACTGGTATTTCCCAAGTGCTGAAGTAGATTTTCCATTTCATAGAAGCAGTACAATCTATAAGAGCAGTTGAGAAAACTTTGCTATAAATCCACCTGCACCTTCAAACATTAAAATTAATAATGTCTATCCCTATAAGCTCATTTATCATACAATAAAGCATTGTCTAAACCAGATGAGGTTTAGAAACATTTCCCAATATTTTGCCTKTTAACAGAGAGCTGTCACCTATCTAAAGCAGCCTGTGATCTCAGCCTGTGGGCTGTTCTCCATGAAGGTTTTGGGCTGAGTGTGGTGGAAGGTGCTTTGTCACAGCTGACCTCAACTGGGTGTGGCAGGACCTGTCAGAGACCCTCTCAGGATGTGAGAGAGGACTGAGCCATGGAGCCAACAGCCCCTCAGTACTGCTCTGAGACCATCATGACCCAGAGTCCCCTCCCCAGGCCTGGGCTCCTGGGACAGACTCCCACGAGGTCACTGGAAAGAGCCGTGCTGTTTGATCTGCTCCCACAAGAGATGARGGATGGGACCAGGGTGGCAGCAGCTCAGATGGGTTTGCCTGCTGCTCTGCCTGTCTTTAATCCTGCTCAGAAAAGATGGCGAGGTCTGGTGCGTCACCAGCCACAGTCTGGCAACAGAAAAGAGAAAAGCAAAATCCCAGCACTGATTACAAGAATGGAGTTTAAATTTTCCTAGACGTTCATTTCCCCTGGAAGAAAGATCACAACTGGAAGACATTCAAATTTCTCTTTATGCTGCATCTGAATCCAGAGTGCCAGCAGGAAAATGAAGAAGGGGTGATTGTATTCTCTTGATTTCTGCTAACCTGAGCAGATGAGGCTTGCTGTGAAGCACAGCTTCACAGGCCAAGGGACACATAAAGGCAGGAACTAAAGGAAGCAGTGACAAAATTAATCCATATTAGCCTTCTGTAAATCATTCTATTACACTTTAGTGCTTCCATCTTTTCCCATTCTGACATCACTAAAAATGAATTCACTGAGACATGGCATTTGATTTATGATGCTTTTTATTTTTACAAAGAGGTGAAATGAATACTGTAACACCATTATATTTCAATCCAGCATCATAGCTGTGTGCATCTTTAAATCTAATAACTAATTGAGCCTTATTGATTTTTTTGAAATGTAATCATTTATGCTAAACTGAGATAATCTTTTCTGAAGTTAAATATTGATTTTTACAATGGCATGTCCTACATAATGTTTTTAAATATCATTATTACATCAATCATTCTTTTTTTTCCAAAAGTAATACATCAGATGTTACAAAATGAACATTACCTTTCATAGGAAACACAGTAGCCTGAAGATGTGACAATCAAAGTTAAACCACTTAGTTTTATCACCTCTTATATATTTTTTCCCCATTAAAAAGACTCTGAAAAATAAGAAGCCCCATTTTAGGTCATTTTAGGATGTATTTATCTTTTTTTTTTTTGGCCTTAAATAACAGGCCTTTAACATTTGAGTGATTCAGCTGGAATTTCATAGAAAGGCAAGGTCTAGCTGTGTCTTCACATTGTACTGGAGTCGCTATAGTTGAAAAGAATGGAGCATCACCTGGAGACAGGATGAGAATTCCTACATTAATTCATTTACCAAAAAAATTATCCTTGAGCCAAGATTCGCCCTTGAGGGTAATGACTTTTCCAGTGGTGTGTACTTATTGTGAGGTGAGAAAACAGTTCATAGAATAAATGTGGGAAAATTCTGTGAAGATATTGAAGACAAAGACTAAAAGTCTGAATGCACTTGAAAATTATTTGGGGAATTAGGRAACAGAGAGAAACATAGAGCTGGGATTTCTAATTAGGATTTGTGGTCAAGTGAGCTGTGTTTAACCCTCATCAGTCCTGCATCTTTAGACATAAAGACAAATCAGACAGGAAAATGAGGACTTCAAATTATATGTATTTGATCATGCCTTGTTAGCATAAAATAGATCAATAATTTTTAATGTTCTTAGGGTTAACTGATCATCTACTCCAATCAAATGGAGTCATGAGACAGACACCAATCAACTCCAAATTGGCCTTATAACATGGAATGTGATGTGCTTTCATGCAATTTAACATGGCAACATAGATCACACTACTTTGGTGTTACCAAGCACCACCTACAGAATAGATTTTATACTTTTCAGAGAAACATTTAATCACTGACTTTATTTATCTAATTGGAAATGCAGAAAAAGATTATTATGTTTGAAGTTTTTTATTATTTAAAGTGGCATTAATTAAAATTAAAAGGGATAACCAGTCAAACCCTGCCAAAGAAATCACAAAACAACAGATGTCTTGAATGCATATGGATTTATTCAATACAATTTTATATATGGTTACATATGATTTTTTAAACTAGTTTTTATTTTCTCAATATTCAGGCAAATACACATTGATCTAATGCTTCTTTTCTTCACAGTGCTTTACTGACAGGAACAATAATAATGAACTATAAATCAGCTGTAAACCATTACTGGTGTCATAAAGTCATGATCTTGATTTAATAACTTCAGTTGTAATCAGTCTCCAATACAGATTCTGATTTACAGACTCCATTGGTCCTGCCAAGGCAGAAAGGAAGGTGTGAAATATAAATTTAAGATTCAGGAGCTCTGAACAGTTTGATGATTTGGAGCCAAGTAAAACCAGAAAGCTGTGAAACATCTGGACCATAAAAATAAGGTGAAAAGAACAGGAGAGATTCACATGCTCTTAATGCAGCTTAATGTAACACTCTAACCTGAGCAGACACACCCTGTATGTGCATGTATGTACATAATATGTGTAGAAATACCCACAGGAGTCTGTGTGTGCTGATGAATGGGGTAGGTTTGCTGATAACCTGTCCTCAGAATATTTGTATAAATGCATTACATAATTCCTTAGCATGAAATTTTGACAATAAAATTTCTTACAGCATTTATCGTTCTACCTACTATTAGTTTTGCCAAAGACTGGACATTGCACAGAAGGAAATCATTCTGACACACTGTGATAGAAGGTCTGTGAAGAAAAGGTAAAAATCCCTTTCCTTGTGTGCATTTCGCTGGAAACATTCAAGGTCGTGTGATGTGGCTCTGAGCAACCTGATCTAGTTGAAAATATTCCTGCCATTGTGGGGGGGTTGGACTGAATGACCTTTAAGTATCCTTTTCCACCCCAAACCGCTCTGTGATTCTGATTCTATATTTTTGTGTACAAGTTTCATCCTTCCTATTGCCATTCTGTATAAAACCTGTGTAGAGTGGGAAGACTCTGAGGGATTGGTTGCACCCAGAGGAATCTTCTGAGGCTTCTGTCCAAGTTTGCAAGMGGAGAGGGATGCCTCTGAAGGAAAAAAAAAAACTATAAACTGCAAACAATCTTGTGGGAAATGAACAGAAGGGACTTAAGTTTGGGATAGTAATTTCTTATCTGARCTGATTTTGCTGTAACTATTCCTATTTCTGTAAGATTTTTTAACTTGCAGGATTATGTTAGGTAATTCACAGCTATAAAAAATGCGTCATTTTGTTCAATCTAATTTTCACGTATAGGCAGTGTTCATTGCTTGTCMAAGAGTGAATGTTGAGAGTGGTTGGCTTAGAGTTGCTCAGTCTGGATAGGCAACTGCCTGTGATTTTCATTTAATTGATCCTTCCATAGTTTTGTCAGAAGGATTTGGGCCAGCTGTGATGTTACATTTGCATGGGTTTATGCAGGGATCAGCCAATCAGGCAAAATGTCRCTAGGCTTAGCAATTGCCTCCTGGTTTTCATGTTGCTTGTTGGCACGAGGGATTCTCATCAGGGATTTCAGAGATTCCAAAGCAGATGTTTCTGATATCAGTGGGAAAATACTGTATTGTCACTTGCAAGTTTTATTATTTGTTAAAACAAAATCTAGGGAGGAAGAAATGAGGAAGATGGTTATGAGGAAGATGATATTAGCAAATATTCAGACCAAAGCTTTCCAAAGCCCCGCCATATTAAATCAGGGCTTAGACTGAACCTGTTTTTGCTCTAACTTCTCTCCTAACAAACCAGGAATGTTTTCCATTCTCATCTAAGTTTGCTACAAAGAAACAGAGCCTCTTTGCTCAAGCTTCACCTCTGCAACTCCTTCCCTCGCTGTTTCAGCACTGTTTRGGTACAAAAGTATAACAATATCTTTCTCATTTCCCAGAAACCAAWGAAAATCCTGACCCAAAGGTACGTGCCTCCTCCAAGATAATCCACCCCAGCTGAAGATCTGCTAATACCTGAGGAGTCTTTTGGGAAATGCGCAGGACAAAGCTAGGAGTTCAGTTTGTGTTTACTTGTTTCTTTAAACAACAAAGATTTATATCAATGGTAGTTGTTTGGTTGTTTGTTTGCTTTTTTTTTAATTAGCACAAGAGTGACTGTATGATTGGGTTCAGGACTGCCTTTGTGGCCTAAAAGAATTCCTTCAGGAGGTTCTGTTTTTTCTCAAAAACCTAAATAATGCCCTGTTAGGGATGTTCTTAACTAAGTGCAGTCTGCAGCTCTGAACAGTGCCCTGTTAATGGCTTCTGAACCAACAGCCTCTTCATGCTCTCTCTGATGGTACAGACATGCCCTTTCTTGTTAGTGGCTTCAGGCCATTCACCACAAGAGTTAATGTACAGACAAACAGTAAACAGTTCATGTAAGAGTAATTTGATATAAAACCTGATTGCTAAAAGCCCTGGGCCACATCTCACAACTTTACTTAACAAGGGGCTATTAGACAAAATAGTGATGTGCTACAATTCGAAACATCATGACAGAGGAATTTTAGGCACAGAGATCTGAAAATAGTAGAAAGCKTCACATGGCCTAATTCTAAAAATCTGAAAGATCAGAAGGTGTCTGGACAGGATATTCCCGCATGGCTGATGTTCCAGCCATCAGTGAACTTCTGTCTTGTTGGATGTGTCACCAGGGCCCTCTTCTCTCTGACTCAGCCCTCTTACAGGCTGAGCTGATATGCCAGAATCCACTCACAGCTGCCTGCAGGCGCTGAATTTTGATGTGATTTGAACACAAAGGTTTAATATTGTCTAGGAGTTCATTATAAGTTGTAACAAAATGTAGTTGGCAAGGCTTTCTACAGTCAAAGCAATCTGGGTGACTTCAGACATAACCAACATAAGCAGAGTTCTCCGATTTATGGTGCTTTTAGAATAAGGTTATCTTTAGAATAAGGTTATCTTTCTGAACTGAAAATAAATATCTGTTGATCTTTCATTTTATTTTGTTAGATTTCTTGCTCCTCCATCAAGATTACAAAGACAGGTCTGCATGGGAGGCCTAAATAGAAAGTTGCTTTTAAGCAGTGCTAGAGCATTATTTTCTGTCTCCATCAAAATGGTGGTGAAAACAGGTTACTGATTTTTTTTCTCAAAGCTTTCAGTAKCTCAGCTGTGCTGCAATAATTCAAATTAGCTTATTGATTCTTATCTAATAGTGCCTATTACGTGTTATTTCGGGTTATCATTTCTTTAGTTTGTCTTCTATTTTTTCATCAGTCACTCATTGCAGATCTTCACAGACCAGTTATTGGGGGAAAATGAAATTCTCTTTTTTACTGAAACTCTCTAAGCACTTCAGTGTAAGATAAGAATATACCATTAACATCTGGCCATTTTCCAATTTGGCTTCATAATATCTTTCAAAACTTATTTCTCAGTTCAGTAGTAGACATAAATTGCTTGAAGCAAAACTTTTTTGACATATACCACTGGAAAGATAAATCAAATAAACAACTAAACCAATGCTAGTAATAGTCTTGTTATCTGAAACTCTTTTTCATATGACAGTACCTATCAAAATGTGTTAAAACCCTAATGCCACAAATCCCTATAGCATTTGTGTGCACCAGCAGCAGTAGCAGCACAAAAAAAAAATCAAGATCCTGTTCAAGACTTTGTAATCTTTCCCCTATGCAAATTAAAAGGGTTGCTTTGCATCTAAACTGAGCTTGAATGTGAAGGAAAAATACAGGAAACAGCTACAGAACTGACAAAGAGAAGAGACTCGAACAAACACTACCCTATTATTTTCAGACCCCTAATTATTTCCAAGGGATTGACAATGCACACGAGAAAGAACATTGCACCATTCACAATACAATACTTTTTATTACTGGATCATATTTGTGCAGAAACAGAGTTAAGAGCATTAATAACATTGTAATTTTTTTTATTAATACAGTATGAACATTGTGCAATTTAACTGTTTCCAGTAAAACCGTTTCACAGCAAGACTGCTAACACTGACAGAACTCTTTCCTAGATCTGAGTGGATATTTGTAGACTGAAATCAACAAAATAGAATAAAATGTCATGGGGGCTCACTACTGACTGTAATCACAATCCTCAAGAGCAAGCCTTGCAATCCCCAAGAGCTAAATATTTCAGCAAATGTACAGGTTCATTGTAACTTTTTCATTGTAAAACTTTCATTTTCCTTATAGCATGTTTAAAATAGCACTAGGCTACAATTTTGGGGACAGGTCCCTGCTGCATCAGGGGGGAAAAAAATGAACATAAAAGGATACTGAGCCATTGAGATAACTCCTTCTGGTCTTCTTGAACTGATGGCAGTAATTATTAGAAGAAGTTGAGGATGATCCCCCTTCATTCTGCCAATCAGGTGTGAGAGACTGAAATGTTAAACGTTAATGACTCAGAACTCAGCCATTTGCAAAAGCAGCAGGTGCTCTGCTGAGGCCAGGGTTGCACACCCCAGCTGAAGGGGAGGAGGAGAGTTTGTGTGCATGGTGGTGAAATTTCTGATCCACAAAGGACAGAGAGGGAGCACACTCACCACCAGGCCATGACCAACATAAAACAGCCTTTGTGTAGCAACAAGCTTGTATTTACTGGGAAAATATATAAACAGATGCAATACATCTGCAAAGACTTTTGCGCAGTTACCATTTTGTAAGATTTAATATTGAATTTTAATGCAAGATTCTGATGGCAAAATTGAATTAAAAACATAAAATAAAGGTCTATGATTTACTCAAATTACTTATGAACATTTCCATTTGAGTCTTGTTATACTGGTGCCAAGAAAATATCACAATGTCATTAAGTACTGAAATAACAGTGACATTTTAGGCAAATCATGAATGTTGTTTTACAGAGCACTTTGAGCAGGCAGGGAAGCAGCTCCTTGTATATATCATTATCTCCTGTTAGTAATGTGCCAATTTTGAAGGAGGAATATTCATYGCCATAGCAATAACTTGATGACAGTTTTCAAAAACATCCCACTAGGAAAGAAGGTGATAGAGGACTGGCCTGAAATCATCTATGTACCTTTAAAACCAAACCTCTCCAGTTAAATTAACATAATGCAGCACACAGCAACCGTGAGTGTGGCTTTTCAGTTTTGAATGTATCTTGTCAGCCTGACTTCATTTTGCTTTTATCACAGTGGCTCATGAYGAGGCAGGAAGCGAGGAGGAGGAAATTGCAACAAAGGTGGGTAAGTTGAAACTTATACAGAWGAGAAAGCTGAGAAGAGAGGAAAATGGAGAGGGGGTTGTTTGTCTTACAGAAAGAAGGAAGGACCTAAATGTACTGGCAGCTGTGGATAAAAGGAGAAGAATGGGGCAGGATGATGAGCAGTGCACACACCTGTGAAAGCAAAGCTGTGGTGAGGCGATGAAGAGCACAAGCAGTGGCAGTGAAGATCAGGATTAYAAACGGGGTGGGGACTGAGGGGGAGGTAATTTCCCAGAAGTGGTCTCGTTTTTTCATCTTGGCAATCTCTACACTCTTCCCTGAGGCAAAATTCACACCTATACTTGACATGTGAGAAAGTCTCAGACACAAGACAAGAAATATATTGTAAATGGAACCATATTTTGTATGAAAGGCAGTTCCTAACAGCAGAAAGGCAGCAGCCACTCCATCAGTGATGAAGAGCAGAAGGGCTCTTAAACCTCTTCACAAAGAATGCAGCTGGTGGGACACCAGCAGCCGTGGATGTGGCTTAAGTGTCACCTTGCATAATCCTCCAAGACTGTTGGCCTAAGTAAATTGATGTATTTTATCTGTTAGGATATTTATTAAAAAATAGTCATAGGGCTTTCCCCCTTACCAGGATAGTACCATTAAAAAAAAATTGAAAAGAGCTCATGTTGAGTTTTCCTTCCCCTCGAGTCCAAGCTGTGATACAAAGTTGGCAGTTTGACTCCACACGGAAAACTTTGAGAAGCCCTCATAGTCCAAAGMGTGTCACCCAGACATAGACACATACCCAGGGAGGTAACATATTTTACAAAATTAATTCTTTCTGACTTTTCATTCCAAGTTCCCTCTCTTATAAGTGAAATTGCAAGGTCTTTTCTGTTCTGTTTGTTTGTTTTTTATTTTGGGAAGGAGATGGAGGGTTGGCTACTTTGAATGCTGAAACCAAAGCTCGGTATCTTTTACCTAAGGGCTACCAGCTGAATCGGCAATAGTTGAACCAGAGAAACAGAAAGTATTTTCTAAGTGAAGCTGCTTTTGTGCCCCTTCCCTTCAGGTTCACCACATAAAATGTCTTTTTGTTTTTATCTGATGTAATTTCTCTCATACATAGGAAGGGAATGCAAAGTGCAATCTAGTTTGGCAATGCTGAAAATACATTAATTATAGAGAATATAATGAGTGATATATATGTTGAGATACACGTATCTCAGTTTATTTGCCCAAATTCCTGCTATTTGCCCAGTAGCATGGACATTTTTCTGATATTTTTCGAAGGCTTTCCTGAGAAGTCGATCACATTTCCCCTAGAGCTCTTCAATCCAGGATATGCTGAGAATGTACCTTGCCCTGCTCTGTCCCTCTAAGCCCCCTGGGTACATTCAGCAACATTTTGCAGCATCTGGACCCATGGAGAGTTTTCCCCCTGATAGCCTTTGCTTTATCCTCTAAAAGGTTGCTATGGGAACACAGTGAGGCACATCTGATAAGCCCTTACAGCATCACCCAACTGTTTTTAGGTCTAATAACTTCAGAAAGGCTTCAAAGGGTTGTCTGGAGATTTGTTTTGGTTGGAAAATAAAAGAAAAACAAACCTATGTATCAAGTACCGGTCATGGTCCTTTACAGCAAGGTACATAACCAGATGGCAACTTATATGTCTGTCAACACAGCCTGTGGGGGAGACTTTAGCAAAGGAGAACTTAATAAAATATTCATCAGTCAGAAAGCTCACTTGATTCAGACAAATTGTGCTCAGAAAGGGCTCACTTCAAGCAGAAAACTCAGCTTTGTGGGAACTGACCAGCAGCATCAATGTAAATGACCAGTTCCATCACACCTTAGTCCAGACAGGGCTCTAGTAACACTGTGAAAAGTAGGCAGCTTTTGTACCCTCAAGAAAATTTCTTTGCACGTCAGAAAAAGTTTTTCAGGCATTTTGATTGGGCTTTTGTTATGGGGAAGGGGTAGAGAAATCTTATGTGGAACACACTCCTAGATTTGACAATTTCCTTCTAGGCAAGTGTTTTGGCTTGACATAGCTGATAAAGCTAACACTGTTCAACCCATACTTTTTTGCTTATGATGACACAATCTGTTCATGATGTAGAGTCATGTTGTTATCTCTAAAGGAAACATTTTTTATTTTATTGATTTTCTGTATTTTTAGTAGTTTAAAAATATTTTTATATTCAAAAGACACACAGTACTGCAGTTTGCTTACAGCATATCCCATTCCAACCTGCTCTGAGAACAGAAGCAGCAGTGAGCACTGAGAGCATAAAGAGTTTCTGTTCAAACACATAAATAAATTTTATCCAAAAAGCCAAGAAAAATACAATTAAACCAAATTGGCAGCAAAGTAAGATTAGCTAATTGAGGATGTAATTTGTAATACTATTACTGTGAGTACAGTTCACATCCTTGAAGTTTTATTGCATCAGTTTAAGGGGTTGTTGTTTGTGTGACATAAAATTAACCATTCAAATTTGCTCTGGGATGAAACAAGGCTTGCAGAACACCACTTAGTGCCAACTGCATTCCTTTCCCTACGTCAATAGCAAAACATTCTTTTTCTCCTGGGTATTGTGCTGCATGATTGAAGTATATGGAGGAGACAATAGTTTAATTTGAAGACCATGCTGATAAGAACCAGCCATTCCAGAATTTTAAACATGCCTCAAAACATGGTCTCAAGTTGGGGCAAATGCTGGGAAAAGTCTGGAGTAGAGCCCAGCTGTTTTCCAGTTATTCCCTATTAGGGAAAGGTTAACAAGGGCTCTGTTGCAAAGGAACATAAATTAGAGGGGATTAAGGTTCCCCTGACTCCTCTGATAAGAGTCAGGGCTGGATCTGTGATTTAGGAAGCACACAGCTCTCCAAACATGAGCTTTGTTCCCTCCTGTGTCTGATGATGAACACATCTTGGAGGTTAGGACACTATAGCAAAATTCTAAATAAACATCAGACATAACTGCTCAGGTGCCTACCTGCACATTGTGCTCCATGCAATTGTCGCATCATTTCCCTCACACATCTGCTGCTCCATGTCATCAACACTAGCTTGAATTAAAAGCTTTTTTCTGAAACTGTAAGTTTTAGTCTTTAGGATATACTATAGGCTAAATCAGGGTATTTGGCAGAATGCTCCTGAAACTTCTTAAGCCAACTAATTCTCCTTCTACAAAATCATCTGCTCCTTTTCAGTATTGGAGCCCATCTGGAGGTTTATCCTTCTCCCCTAAATATCTATGAGAGGAAGTTTGAGCTCTTGTTTAGTCAAGAGCAAAGAAACAAGTAAGCTAAACCATTCATAACTTATTTCCTCTCTCTTAAAAGAGAAATACATATTCATGCTCTTACTTTATTTAATGAAGAAACTATTCAAAGCAAAACAAAAAGCCCAGGATCACTAGGCATGGCCATTTTTTCCAGAGTTTCCCTCATAACCTTCTCTCTGGAGAAAGGATGGTGCCATCTACATATAGTAAGATATTGCAGTTAAATAAACATCCCATTAAATCAGCTTTGAACAAGATTTTCTATTAATAAATTCGGCAGCTTTCATACTACTAATACTAAAAAAAGTTCCTGAAAAATTACAATGATTTGTTCAACAAAGTTACATAGAAAAAAAAGCCTGACCAATGGACTTCTGTTGACAGATCTTGTGAATTTGGAGGGATACCAGACACCACTCAGCATGAAGACTTCCACAAAAAACAGAGACCATGACAAAGGTACCCTAACCATGGTGTCATGTACTTTTGTGTCACATCCTCTTTCTCTTACAATCTATAAGCAACACATGGAATTCACACAGATGAATTTTTGGCAAAAACTCATTTGACTACATGCCAATCAACAGATTTATCCAGATAGACAGGGTGTCAGGACAGCAATGTGTTTTCTCACATAGTCAAAGAGCTGTTTCAAAGGTAAAGGAAGTATTTGCAGTGATAGCATGATGGAGAAACCAGTAAGCAATTGGTAAGTCTGGGGAAAAATCTTTAAATTAGTTTGGAAAAAAAGAAAGGATGATGAAGGACAGGATCTGGCATTGCTGTGTCAGATCAGACAGCTGACAGAGGCAGGAGTGGAGTGAGGCTCAGTGTGCAGCTGTCTGCTTCTATGTGCAGCTGTGGCAATCCCACTGTTCCTCTTGGATGATTTAAGAGCCTCTGAGAGGCTTTCCTCTGGGGGGAAAAACAATTCCCAAGCAATTAAAACCAAAAAACAGTACTTTTTTTTCTGGGGATCCATAAACCAGTCTTGCCAGATTGCTCTGCTTGTACCCGCTGTGAAAGCTGTCACTTGTCTCTGTATCTGTTTGATGCTTGGCCAGACTTCTCTCTGCCTTCAAATCTTCTTTTCACAAATCATTTCTGCAGATTCTAATAGTCCTGTGCAAGAGTATGTAAACTACATACCAAGCACATATATTTGGTTTGCACTGTACCTAGCTGTGGGACTGATGTCTACTCAGTCTCAAAATCTCTCACTGGGTTATTTTAGCTTTGACATAGGCTGGGCTCTGAACACCTTAATAGTTAAATAATGGGTCAGAAATTATTTTGGCAAATGCCAATTTTCTGGTAACCTTACCACAATGAAGACTTAAGAATTTCCAAGTCTAAGCAGTCTGCCTGCATACCTTTTAAAGGATACAGCAGCATTTGACTTGCTCACTGTGATCTGTGGGACTTGTAAAATAAGAGCTCATTTTCCAGGTTTATGCCAAGCACACAAATCCCTAGAATTCTGAGGATGTTCATCACAGAACCAGTCTAATTATAATAGCTAGCAGACATTACAACAGGGTAGGACAGTGCTTTTGTATTGATTTCTGGCAGTGGAGAAATGGAAGGAAGGACTGCACTTTTCAGCATGTATCAGGGTCTAGAGATCCGGAGACTAAAAGCCCAGAACAGGGATTTTTAGGAATGAAAAATTCAGAGGTATTGATGTGGGAAAAGATTTGGTCACAATAAAATCTAGACAGTGACAGGCACGATAACATGGAGACTGACAGGTTAGCTCACAAGAGACAAAATGTGGGAAGTGAAAGAAGAGTACAAACTCTGAATGAGGCATAAGAGGAAAAGAGAGTGTAGGGGATGGGGGTAGTAAATCAAGAACATAAAATGGTGTATGTGCAGGTATTGCACCTGATCTGGGAAAACTAAAGATATAATTTTCAGAATTTCAGGATCTATATTATCTATTTACTCCTATACTCATAAGCTGCATTGATAATATCTTAGGGCCAGATGGAAACACTCAGAACATATTTTGTTAGATGATTCTTGTTGAATCAAACTGATTAAAGATCACTATTTACCCAAAGTGAAAAAAAGATGTCCAAATATACGGACGTGTATTCCCTTGCTACTCATTAGCAAAATAAAAAAGAAAGAGAGAGACAATTTAATCAGAGAAAGTCTATATCCCTCCATGGTAATCTGAAATTGTTTTTCCTGGTGAAATTCTCATAAAGTAGAGTTTCTCTCCTGTGAGAATAAATCTGATGCTTGTGGTTGAAATGGAATGACAAAAGTCAGAGGATTCACAAAAACTTAAAAATTTTTATTAGTAGATCGTACACATGGCATGGAAATTAGTATGTAAATAGCAACACAGCATAAACTTACAGCATAAACACACAGTGGTGGATTTTGAGTAGGGGGTAGGCTGAAGAAGGAGAG
>JACDOX010000007.1:4776013-4816614 GCA_014549065.1 Cardinalis cardinalis
GGGAAGGGAAGGGAAGGGAAGGGAAGGGAAGGGAAGGGAAGGGAAGGGAAGGGAAGGGAAGGGAAGGGAAGGGAAGGATCACCAGTCCTGACTCCAGTATTTATCCAGCTGAAGAGGTGTCCAGAGTTCTCTGGGCACTACCCAGGCTCTGTGTGGAGTTACCTTTTTATAGATTAGTTTTCTCCACCCTGGAGCTGAATTTCTTGTTTTCTATATAAATTAATTATCATGTGCGGTTTATTCTTCTAAACCGTTCTGGAAATGGGTCAGAGGTCTTCAAGGGTCTTTGGTGGCATTGACTTCCTTCCCCTGACCCTACTGTGGTGGTCTTTAGTAATCAGTCCATGCCTGCTTCTCTAAGCTGTATCCTTGTGTTTGTGCTGCAGTGTGTTGTGGTTATCTCCAGGAGCCAGACCAGGACCTTTGTCCTGCCCTACCTCTGTAAAGCCCCCTCTCCAGCCACATCCTGTTCTTTTCCACAGCTTGCTCTGGAAAAATAAGTCTTGGTTCTCTCCAGAGCTACCAGTGCTTGAGACACACATTGTAGCCCCTTATCTTCAGGGATTCTACATAAACCAATGTCTTTAAAGTTAGTTTTACCAACTTTACTTACTTGTCCCTCTTATGACGTTCACTGCTCACTCATTTGTTGGTTACTCCTGCTAAAAAATGAATTATTTCCCTTTATAAGATGATGAATAGTAGGGTTCTATACCCGTGCATCTGARAGCCTTGACACTCAAATCACTTCTTGGACAAAATGACCTACRGGTGGGAAGCAGAGTGAGCACTGTGATTCAGATCATGTGTTGTGGCAAGAGACAACCTGCCTGAGATTGATAGAGCACAACATAGCGTAATCAAACTATATTCTCACTATTGTATTCCTTCCTTTCAGAAAACACTTTGACAGAAGCATCAGAATTCACCATTTTTACTTTTTTTTTTTTTTAATGAGTGTAAGCTGGTCTTTACGGCACTTTGTAACTCTGTAACTCAAGTTAACTCTGTCTAATATCTTTACACTTAACTTATTATTATTAACTTAACCTATTATTCTCTTTTGTTTACAGGAAGTCCACAAGTGAAGGACGTTTAAAAACTTAAAAACTGATTGTTGTCACACCAACTTAGCTATAGAAGAGCTGTCATGGTACTTCAGCATCTACAGGAGTAAAACAAGAACGAGGTGTGCTCCTAAAAGCAGGGGAACCTTTGCAGCTTGCCAGCTGGTTTGCCCACTGTAGGGTGAGGTACTGTCATTCCCTAAATTTAGCCTTACTTGATAATAGCCTGGTATACTGGGAGGACTTTCATCAGATAATTCTCAGAACGTTGCTGCTTGTTACTCTCCTTGTGACAATATTTATCAAATTGACTGTATTRGGCCATTTCATATAGTCAAAAGCAAAACACGTGCAGTGTCATGGCATCAAATTGTGTCATTCTGAAGTTATTGCGCCCATCTTATGATCCACGATAAATTGAAAGTATGATGATAAGGAGCAGTAAATTCTGTACATTTCTGCCTAAAATTTTTACTCATTATCTTGGCTGTTATTTCATTTTGCAACAAAATCTTTTTTTTTTCTGACCACGCATACAGTTATAACCTGTGTCAAATGTATTCTGTACACTGTAAAACTGATTTAACGTCTTGAAAATAAAAAATAATRTTATACGTAAAATGCATGATCAGTAACTTCTTTTACATTTGTTCCTTAAAAATAGATTTTTCAAAGAATTGTATGAGCACAGTCAATTAACCAGAACCTTTTTGCTAAACACTGTCCATGATGCTTTCATTGTAAAGGACATTTGATTGGAATAGAGACACATATAATGGGATACATATATTCTATTAAACATTCAAGTGATTATTCAGAGAGAAATGAACAACTTATTTCCTTCATGCTGCTGGATGAACACTAACCACCTTTTTGATGGTATATTCTTAATTATTAAATACCACTCTATATCTCTGTGGAACAATAACAGATTTTCTGGCACAATAAAAAAAAATTCTTAAATTAATGGGGAGTGACAATACATACACCCCAAGGATTTCAGCTTCATGTCACAAAAATAGTAAATCTCTATGTGTGTGTATATCCATACTCTTTCTGTCTATTTTGTGATTCTGTTCAGATCCCAAGATGTCAATTTTTAATTTGCCTTGAATAATAAACCATGAGTTATAAATAATAATCATAATCATAATCCTAATCCTAATCATAATCATAATCATAATAATTTATTATTATAGATAGGTTGAATAATAAAATAATAATAAATATGTTGAATATAAATAATAATAAATATAATATATAATATAATATATATTTTTATATAAAATGGATATAGTATATATAATATATAATATATAGAATATCTTATATATAATATATTAATAAATATAATAAAGATATAATAGAAATAATAATAATAAATAATAATAATAAGGTTGAATAATAAACCTTGAGTTATAACAGTTGGAAGCAGAACTCTTAAAATTTATAAATTCTATCTTCATTTTGCATTATTTTCTGTRGTTAAAAATATGTAGATTAGAAAAACAGTAATATGCACATCAATCTAAGTATTTCAATATTTTCCCATGCCCTTAGAAATTCATTGTGAATACACAAATGAGAACAATAAAACTGGAAAGTGACTTTCAATACAGTACTCTCTAAACTACTAGAGCAGGAAAACAGAGCAAGGAAATTCTGCCTAGAAGTGCACATRCAACACCATCAGTCTCTCTTGAGGACCAGATTCAGTACAAATAAAATCCTGTAATTATTTTCCTGCAGAGTGATATCAAGTACTTTACAGAAGGCATCAGTGCTGCTGGTAATAACAAGCACGTAGTAAGTACCATGGCAAGGAACATTTTTCAGGGACAAGCTCTCACCTCTGCACAGTCAGGTGTAATGGATTCCTGGAATGGTGAAATTGAGGGAGTATATGGGCTGCTTTCTGCATTGAGTCAGCCTGATGAATTAGCAAGCTGGTTCTACTTCCATTTTCTTTGGAAAAATTATAAATTTGCTTTATCTTTAGGAAACTAGATCTGGTGACTCCCAGGACTCTTAAAATTATCTCAATAATGTGGCATTATATGAATAGCCACTAACCTCCCCTCCCCCCAGAGTAATAGGAAAGGGCTTCTGCTACTTTCAACTGAGGAAAATAATCATTTCCCATTTGCACTGTAGGAGTAAAGTTATGAAGCMGAAAAAAAGGAAATTATATGGTAACTGCTGTCAGAGCTGAAAGGGATGAAAAAGAGTCATAGATTCTCAGGAATTAATGTCCTTTGTGTCCCTGGCCTTTCCTAAGACCTGGTTTTGGTTTCTAAGGCAGGATCTACTCAAGTAGCACTGATGGGGCAGAGGGAGGCAGGAACAGCTTTCAGACTCTGGCTTAGGAAAGCAATTCTTCACTTCATCCTCCTGCCTCTCCACCAGAAGTCCATCAATTGTTAAGCCCATATTTGTTCTGCCTTTTCTGAATGAGAACTCCATATCAGGTCTTCGTGATCCTGTCTCCAGATGTGTYTACCCTTGGCCATCCATCCAAATATTGCAGGGCATTTGGCTCTGTCTGCCAAATAAGCCTTTGAATGGGATTATATACAGACACACTAAAAATCCTTGCTTCTTTTGTCTTACTCTTTCAGGAAGCTTAACGGCTACAACTTRAAAATATCTCATTCCTTGAATGGCTTCAAAAGTTGCAAACATTTTCAACGATGGAATATTTACCACAACATGTTTTTCATTGTTTAATTATTCTTAATTTAAGGGCAGTCATGCTTTCTGTTTTTCTTACACCCAAAGTCCAGTTCCCCTGCTGTTACAGCACTAGCTTTTGGGTGGCTGCAAGCAGTTCAGATTTCTCTTAATTCAGTGTTTTCATTTGTCCTGTTTCAAATTTCAATTTAAACTATTTTATTGCTGAAGTATAATTCCTTTAAAGAGTTTTCTTCTAATTAATATAAATGGCAAGTAAGTAATTCAATAATTAATTCTGTTTTTTAGGATTTCCTTGTTTTCACTTGTGGCTCTGAACTGAATACTCATCCTAAGAAATTTTAATTAAAAAAAAAAAAAAACCAACCCAGAATTCCTATTCAGTTTTTACTTTTTAGTCTAGCTGGAAATACAACTATTACAAAATCTCAGCTCATTAATGGAAACAGTCTATATTTGTCATTATTACTTGGTTTTTATTTTAGTTTTTAAGTAAGATTAACTCAATTAACCCTGACTCTGGTGGTTTGTATCTTTCTTTACAGGCAGCCTAAACTCATCCAAGGGTAATTTAATGATTGAAATGAAGTTATGACAGAGATTAATGAACTTCAGTACCTCTCACATGAGATTATCTTTTTACTGCTGACAGATTTTCAATAACATCTTGACTATCAGATTTTCCTGCCTTTTTAAAAAATCCTCAATTTGCCTTCTGATGCTACACAGACTGTTTTATTTCTTAGGCAATGGGAACAAGCTGGATTGTTTGATGAAAATCATCAGCTGCATTGAAGAATAGTCCTGCTGCTTTACTCCTGAATGTGTTCCTTCAAGCAGTAAAAGATGTTAGAACAGTGACTCCTTACAGTGTGCTAATTTGGTTTTGTAACCTTCATCATACCAAATCTGTCTTTCCTACTCTTGTCAGCCATGCACACACATTAACTCCTGCAACGTTTTGAGGTCCACATTTCCATAAGTGCCCCTGATATTTAAACATGACAATCATAGAATAGGTGTGTCTTAAAGTCACTAAATATGTTTCATTCATAAGGATTTAGGCAGCACATTTTTTCCTCAGTGGGATTTAGGATCCAAAGGTTCTGAGAAGAATTTACAAATCCAGAAAGATACACATCATTTAACCTTTGGGTGTTTGATCAGTGATCACTGTGGTGGCTACAAATGATTTCATATATCCTGTAGTCTAACTAAATAATTCTGACACGTATTTTTCTTTAAAGTCTTGCATTCAATTTCTTCATAAAAGTGTATATATGTGCATATATTTACATATATGTACGTGCATATACTTTATAAGTGTATTTACATATATATACACATATATAAAAATAAGGTATATCTATAAATAAGAGTATTGTTTTAAATGAAGACATAAGCATGAGTTGAGGTCATGCTGAGAACCAAAATTCACTTCTAGTAGTAGCCAACCCTCATAAGGAGTGGCTAATGACCACCTTGGTAGTCAGAATCAAGTGGATGTCTTCCAATGTCTAACATTTATATGACGTGTTTCATAAGCATTTTGAGCCTCAAAGTCTGAAAAGAAAAATATTTATTTAACATGAGAAACACATGAGGAGTGCTGAAATAGGTGCTACACTCAAACTAGTGAGAGGTATGAATATGTGGGTGGCTGTGCCAAAAAATCTGCTCCTAGCTCTGGATTCACATTCCTTCTACAAAAAATAAGAATTGTTAAATGGATAGACTGCTGGATATTTTGTCTTCTCAAATACTATATTTATTAATGCTTTCATCTATGACAGCCATTTTAAAATTTAAACAGACATGTAAGTAGAGTAAATTTTGAAATTTGGCCAAAAGTTCTTTCTTATATGACAAAGCTGAGAAGCTTCTCTTTTCTCTCTCCTGAGGAATATGTAGATCTGGTAAATCTTAAGATATATTTATACATGAAGTGGAAAGCTGAGGAATTATTATTGTCTCATTAGAATACTTTTAAATTCCCAATTTTTTTWAATTTAAATTCATATTAGATTATAAGCACCTCAGGTATTTATATAATATTGAACAAGTGATACTAAATGCAAGAATTATATTTAAATAGGCTTACTTTCAAGATTAAAGAGATTTTCTTCTTTATCTGTTTTTCCCTGGAGTGTTTTCTATTAAATGCACAGTGTTAAAGAGTGAGGTGGAAATGGCAAGATATCACTTGGAAAGGAGATTCACAAATTCTCACTGACTTCTCTGACAATACTCTAATCTTCTCAGAATGCACTTTTTCTAATCTTCTTTCAGAAGTCCATTCCAGTAAATTAAGAGATTTTTTAAGTTTAAGACTTATTTTAAAATACACCTTATGATTGAGACGTACTTAACTCCTTAGCAAATGAAAAAGGTTCTGTGGTCTATTATTCTTTCTGTTCAAACAAAATGGTTTTGCACGAAGTCATATTTAATAATAGCACGATTAGATAATAATGGCATAATTATGTGGCATATACCAGCAAATAGCTATTAATAACATGGTAAGTATTATTTTCAGAGAAATTATTAGGCAACCTTAGGTAAAAGCGAAAAGTAATTCAGTTCATTTTATCAGTAGAAATCAAACAATTCTACTGCAAGGGAAACCCAGCATCATGTATATCATACATTTTAGAGAAGTGAAATATGGACAGAGGATACAGCAACTCTGCTGTAGAAAGCTCTTCTAAGTTCAACTTATGATTTATTAGATTCAAACTGAGAATGTATCTCTAAAAATAAGGTCGGCTATTAATGGTTATGCACAAATGGTGGTTACATGGACCTCGCTTACTTCTATACTGTGCTAAAACAACAACGATAACGATATTCTACAAATTGTGCCTACATAAATGAAAGCTGTAAGAAAGCAACTTTAAAATTGTGTCTGCAACTAATCCTGTGCACTTCCCCAGCTGCTCAGTGGCAGCTCAGAGGTGCACTCTGTCTCTCTTTGTGAAGAAACCTCAAACACAGAGAAATGGCTGCTAAGCTGTATTCTGCTCTTTGATAGCTGCTTATCTACACCAGCCACTCTCACAGTCCCCTCAAAGTATCCCATCAAACTAATCATTTTGCAGCTTCCTCTGAAATCAAAATCAAGCTTTTGCCATCTGAAAGATATTCCACCTATTATTTGTATAAATACTCCACAATTCTGTATGCTGGTGGTCCAGGAGGGCCTTTGCAAAGGAAATCTTAAAGGGTATTTAAAGCATAGTTTAGGGGTAATTTTGTGTTAAGGTGTGGTTTTCCCACCAGAGATGGCTGGATAGTGGTTTCACTGGAAAAAAAATTCAATTTATAGTCAAAAAACTTAATGGTGGCCCACTAGAATTGTAAAATGCTTGGCTAATGTGAAGTTTGCAAAGACGGTAAGGTAAAGTTTACAGTGATATTTTTAGAGGCTCTTACCCATTTTCTGGTGATCCATTATAGCTTCTTGTCATAATTAGCAGTCTGTCTTCAATATTTGATATTGTTATGTCAAGCCTCATCATCCACAGCCTCAGTSAGGGGAAGCTGGGGAAATAAGGCACGGATTTTTTCTCGGGTCACACCACCTACTGGTGCAGTGAAAGACCCACCCAATGCTGTTGCACAGCTGCCAGCGTATCAGGGTTCATCAGAGGGACTTTCTGTACCTCTTCCACAAACAGCAATTGCAGGAACAGAAGTATGCTGGGAACATGGCAGTCATGGTTTAATGGTCAGGACCACACAAGCTCTGCTTGAGAGGCACATGGGGAAGCGTAGAGGTGTATGGAAAGTCCTAGGCACACCCTCTTTCCCTCCTCCTACTCTGTCCCTCTCCCAGAGAGATGTGGGAACCTCATCCTATCACAAATGTGGTCAGATGTGCTGTGTAGGCACAGCAGCAGCCAGGTATGTCAGGCTAGAAACTCAGCAGGACAGCAAAGCCCATCCCAGTCTGGACTGGTGCAGCCCGAGCACAGCATGTGGGAGCTGCTCCCTGTGCAGCCTCCCTGTCTCTTGAAATTACACTTGGCAGATTATCTGACACAGGACACCTTTCCCAGCCAGGGTCATGAAGATCAGCTCTTGGGGGGCTGTGACAGAATAAGAGCTTCATTTGAGGACAAATGGAACAGGGACTGACCTGAGTCTGATATCAGAATCTGGCTGGTAAAGTATGACTAGGAATAAGATAATTTTTTWAATTTATTTGTGGATTTGGGTTGGGTTTTTTGGTGTTACAGGACTCCAGCAGGGATGGAGGAAATGCACTGTCTAGTTGGCCAAATCACCTCGCAGAGGAAGCATCTAGACCTTCGGCATCTCGGCTTTTGCAGTCATCACCTCTGAATGCAGGTCACAGCTAAAGCTGAGAAACTGTGACAAACAGGTGTTGAGCAGCCTGGTTGCTTAGAGAGGACTGGGGCCAAAAGAGTACACTAGGAGGTTGTGGAGCAAGGATCCCAGGCTGGATGTGTGGGAAAGTCAGGATGGTGGGCAGCCCAAGCCATCCCAGGCACTCCAGGTGCTGCTGCCTGGAGACAGGGGTGTGTTTCTGGCTGGAGCATCCAAAAAATGCCTCCATATGCTGGGGGTGTAACTACAGAGTTGTTCAGGTTTCCCACAGTAGAGTCTTAGGTGATGGATATATAAAAATAAATAAGGAAATAATTTAGTAGGGGCGTCCAGCAGCAGGGCAGCTTGAGCTGGATGCCTCTGGAGAGGGACCCAGAACAAAGAATTCCCCAGATTTTTGTACCCTCACAGTCTGTGCACCCGTTCTTCAGGTGCTCTTCATGTGCCTTACATTCACTTTTTGGCCCAATGTTGATTTCTGGTCTGATGTCTTATAAATCCTTATTGGATTCTTTCTCCAGGTATCCACTCAGGTATGTTTACTGCTCTTACCTTGTCAAGTTGCCAATCCTGATGGCTGTAGCCTCCTTGACTTCTGGTGGGTACTTCTTGTGMACTAGCTCAGTCAGCAGAGCATGGGAAACTAAGAATTCCTTGATTTAGAGTAAGGACTACATAGCAACAACTAAAACATCAGTGTGTTGTCAACATTATTCTTGTACTAAATTCAAAACATAGCACTATAGCAGCTAGTAGGAAAATTACTAAGAAAGTGAACTCCATTCCAGAGAAAATCATATCTAGGGGAAAGTTCACAGCTTGCAGCCTCAGGCTTCATCAGACTTGGCTACCCATGCTAAGCACAGCTGAGCAAACAGGGTACTAAAGCACACAGTGTTATAACTGCAAATGACTTTTTCTTCTTTAAAGATTTATTATTGGTGTAAAGCACTAATATCTCTCAACAATATCTTCAGAGGCAATTGTTGCTCAGTAGATRTAGGCAATTTTGCATTATTTTCCTGTCAGCTTAATCTTTAGCAACATCATTGCAATTTGCTATGCTTAAAATGCAGGTTAACATATGAGTTTTATACACATATATAAAATAATATGTATAAAACTTGTAATATTTGATCCGAGTATGCTGTCTTAACATAAAAGTTGAAGAGTATGAACAATTTGCTAGACTTTAAAGGTCAGAGTTGTAATTACACAGCAATAATTTAATTACTCAAATTTAATCTTTTAGACCCGCTTCTTATCATGCTTTAGTCTGYGTGAGTCATGGACTCTAAGCATGCTACAACACTGAAGAAATTATGCCATGTACTGTAAGTGGAAGGAAATTGAATTTTTTGCAATTATGTGAAACTAAATGATGTGTGGGTGTGCAAAAGTAACTCATTACCCTGACAACCTGTTATCCATTAACTGTGTTACATAGGAAATGTTTTACATTCCCTAAGTAAAATTATTTCAAGTTATATATTTATAAATAACCTTTTCATTGTGTTGTATGTTTCATGTAGGTGAGGGGTCTTTTTGTCCCTTAGGTTCTTTTCCCCTTCTACTTTCTAACATCGCTCTTACTTCCACCCCCTAAGTATTTTTTCACTATTTGGTTTCTCCTTTAATTTGCTAGTGAAGTTTGCTCTGTTCGGTTTCTCCTTTAATTTGCTATAAAGTCCATAACTTTATATGGAAAGAGTTAAATTCACTTGAAAGAGGGTGTAGTTTAAGACGAGCTGTTACCAAAATGGTCAAAACCCATCCTTCTGTCACAAACCCTAACCTTTTCTTTCCATCTCTTCCAATCCTTCAGAAGGTTGTTGCTGAAAACCAACAGAGCAGACAGACTGTCTGCACACCCTGCCCAAAACAGAAATATCCTCATCCAGCAAGGTCTCAGCAAGCTGATCTGAACTAGTTCTAAAAGACTGCACAGGACAATTGAGAAAGAAAAGGAGTCTGAGCAGACCTTGGTGCTGGCTGAGCTCAGGATGGAACAGCCTCATTAAGGTCCCAAACATGCAGGCAGATTTTGGGTTGCACACTCCTCTGAGCCACTGTGCTGGTTTTGGCCAGGATGGAGTTAATTTTATTCACAGCAGCTTGTATGGGCTGTGTTTTGGATTTGTGCTGGATGCAGTGCTGGTAAGACAGGGCTGTTTTTGTTAATGCTGAGCAGTGCTAGGACAGAGTTCAGGCCTCTCCTGCTCCTCATCCCATCCCACCAAGGAAACTTGGGGTTCACAAGGAGCTGGGAAGGGATGTATCTGGAACAACTGACCCCAACTGATCCCAGGGACATTCCATACCATATAGTGCCCTGCTCAGCAGATAGAGCTGGGGAAAACAGAAGGAAGAGGGGGACATTTGGGGTGGTGGCATTTGGCTTCCCAAGTCACTGTGACACATGATGGAGCCCTGATTTCCTGGATATGGCTGAACACCTACCTGGACATGGGAAATGATGAATAAATTCCTTGTTTTGCTCTGCATAAGTTCTCACATTCTTAGTCTTCCAATCCTCTCCCCCACCCCAACAGGAGGGCAGCGACCGTGAGGCTGCATGGAGCTGAGTTGTTGTCTCGGCTTAAACCATGATGGATTTCTAAACAAGATCTTGATGAAAAATCTTAATGCCCTCCAAACCTGTTTGTTTACTAAAAAATGTAACTGAAGGCAGAGAAGATAGGAAAAAACCTACCTGATGCACTTAATATAATGACAAAAGAATTTTGATAGTTATCAAAACAGCATATAATGTTTTCAATCAAAACAATCCCTTTTAAAAATAACTTTACTTAAAATGAATRTAGTTTTACCATTGTCTGATCTTCTGAATTAATCTTTCCAGAAGCAAATTAAGGTATTTTATTCGGACATTTGTCTTCCTCTGGAATTATTGCTACGTATCAATTTTAAGGCTTTTTTTGTAACCTTTTTTTGAGGGACATTTTATAAAAATGAGGCAATTGGTTATGGAGAAAAGTTGACTTAGACTTTTTTGAGAAGAGTCTAGATTGAATCCAGGTGTATCCCATAATCTTCCTCAGTGCCCCAGGAGATTTCATATCATTATTCTGTTACTCATTTTGAAGTTAACTTAATAATGTACCATAAGGACACTCCAGAGATATTACAAACCCACAATGTATTATCTCTAATTTATTCAAGTTAATCCACTGTGGAGATATTCTGATGAATTTCTCAGTGACTTTCATCAAGGAGGCCATTGAAGTTTTGAAGTTTCTATGTCTCTAAGTATGCCAGTAAATCATTTGCACATATGACTATTCAGTCTTTCTTGTCCCAGACTAATAGGATCCTCACTTCTATGGATGAGACCATACGGCTAATGTCAGAATTTGGTAGTGCTTTCAAATGAAAGGCATCGCTCTTCTGGTCCTTTCAGTGGATGCCATTCTTCAAGTTACTTCTGGTTTCAAAGTAGTTGTGTCTTTTCAAGGCCCTCAGCACTGGTTTGGTTTTGATCTATCTTTCTTTTCACAAAATTACATTTGATTACTTTGGCTGTAATTATGATAAAATAAATTAGCATAAATTTTAAAGATGTTAGAACAGTAGAGGACAAGTAGCAGTATGCAAATTTTACCAGTTGTGCATCTTCCAAGCTACCCTGACCAATCATGTTAAAAGTTTTAAAATGCTTTTATAATGGTTAAAACATAATAAGCTTTCATATTATTTAAGAAGGGAATTTTGATTTTGTTTCTTTAGACTAGATATGCTGGATTTACTTTCTTATTAATTACAAAACTTACCTAGAAAAATCACATCCAAAGAAGTGCTTCAAAGTTGTGGGCAATGATTTTTTAGGCACCACGGCAATTATTATTTGGAATTTTAATATGTTTTACTGCAGAAGCAATTTTTCCCTTCAGTAGTGATTGCTATCAAGGATTTGAATTTCCCAATACTTTCTTCAGGCTATTTCTATGAATCTCTGTGCATCTGAACATCCCAAACAAATTTGTCTTGCATTTAGTGTACAAACACCTTGCTAATCTTTTTCTTATAAGCAATATTTATTTTCCTTATAAGAATTCATCCTGTACCTAAAAAAATATTTTTTAAATATTATATTTATACAGCCATTTTAACCATCAGTAATTCCCCTTGAATCCTTCCTAGAGAATGTGGTCTACTGTGACATCCCTTGACAAAAAACTGGGCAACCACCCGACTCCAGTCCCCCTTGCTTTTCTAAAATTGTAGTTCAGTGTATATGAAAGCGAAACTATAAAATTTGGGTTATTAAAGAAATAGCAATGCTTTTAACATGGAGAAAGGTAACCCTAGAAAGTTAGGGATGGATAATACAGGAGTATCTATCTCATAGTGAACTGGGGATTTATTCTCTTTCCATTTCCCAGTGAAAAGCTCCAAGTAATTTGAAGCTTAACATGAAATGTAATAATAGTTTTGTGTGTCAGACTTGGATGACACAGTAATCCTTCATTCTGAAGGTGCTGAAATTTTGTTCCACAACTAAAGTCAGAAGTCAATTAAGAAAGTGTGACATCACAATGTGCCTGTGTACAACAACTCTTCTCCATATATAGTTTGTAGCACATAGGAGACATGAGAGCAGTGGCATTTAGGATGATTTATTATCATCTTCTCATTGACTTGTACTAGGAACAGCTACATAAATAATGGCACTGATTTTTTTTTCTTTTGTTCAAGAAGTATATTTTTTCAGGGGCTTATTGCTTTTCTGGATTGTGAATCACAAAAAAAAATTGATTTTTATGCCACAGTATTTACTCACTGAAGTGATTACTAAAAAGTAATAGTGATAGTAATAGTAAAAGGTCCCTTTATACTGCCTATATTTGCTTCAAGAGCAAATTATGTCTTTAGATGTTTATCACTCTATGTTTCTTGAATACAACTCATAAGAAGATAGCAATTTAAAGTGAAAATTTCTGTATGGTGAACCCAAAACAACCTTTTGCTTTTTCTTCTCTAAGATGGCATTGAAAGCAAACAGGAAATACTGGCTGTGTTTTGGTTAAATGCCTTCTGTGGTTTGGTTCAGCCACTCAACTGTAGGCAATGCATATTTTGGGTGGCAAAGGCTTTGCCTACCCATAGACTTCATGTTATGAAACTTTTTGCATATTCATGTTCACTTGCTTTTTGAAGCATGCTGCAATAGAAAGAACAATTCTACCATTTTTAGTGCTGTTTGTAAGCTTTTCTTTGTATGGTGTTTTAGGAAATTTAACTGACTTGTAAACTTTTTCTAAATATTCAGAAAATAACATAAAAACAGTTTTTCAGCTGATTGCCACATACTTCTCTCTTAGTAAAGTTGGGCAAGTGTTGTTTTGTTAAATGATACCAAAAAAACCATTAGTAATATCGTTCATTTAAACTATTTTTCAACAATCAAATGTTATTTTGTGTCTGCAAAGTGAGATAGATAGCTTTTCAATGAATCACAAAACTGACCTGATGTATCCCCAGCTGTATGAGCACATGTATTGCCATGAGGGAAACTGTTTCAGAATCAGCAATATGCTAGTTTTCCTCAGATACAAACAAAACATTAGAAATATTTATTTTTACATTAACATGAGAAATGCTTCCAAACTGTTTTCCCTTCATCAGCTTCTCATCAGAGTTAAAGTATCCTCTCCATAGTTACAGTATCCTCTTATCTTCCTTGGCACTCAGTGGTCAAAGGCCATAGATACCCATTAGTAATGAATGCTGTAAATCAACTTCATGTCCTTAATTGTTAGTCCACACTTGCAGTCTGTGTCAGCACTGTTAGATAAATGGTGTGCCCATTTCCTACAAGAAGAGTTAGAAAATTTTTCCTTAGTTTTCTCTAAAACTTAGACTCACAGTAGCTGATCTCTGTACAAAGTTATTGCTCTGGTGGACTGAAGCCACACAAGTCATCATTTTGCAAGACTGATTTTTGATCATGCTTTATATTTATATTATCATGTTTTTTAATATTCATTAAAATTGACTGGAAATAAAGGGTCTAACAGAATGTCTTTTGTCCTAAGCATAAGTCCTGTGCAGTAACAGCACTCACTGACAATTTAAATGCAAAGGATAGCCACTTAAATTACTTGAACTTTGCCAAGTTTACAAAGTCCACCAATGACAAATGAGACTACTGAGCAATCACAAAGTCTTTTTAACCATCAGACAGAAATTTGATAAGCAATTTCTGAGGTAATTAAAAATTTATGGTATTAAGCTGTCAAAGCGGCTACTTGCTAATTAATAGCCATGGTTGTAAAACAGTTTGCAACACTTGCAGATATTTTGGTGTTTTCATAATAGAAAGATATTCCTCAGATAAGGATAAGGACTTTCTCAGAAAATTCAGATGAAAAGATTTCCACTTTCTAGATGACTCATAGGAAAACAGTATAGCTAAAATAATTTTTTTTTTTTGTTGCTGGAATGAATATTTTCATTTTAGGGCAAAAGAGGAGATTTTCATTTCTCTTACTAGGATTAAATCCCTTCATTTTGTGTCTTGATATTACATTTTCTCTTCTCAATATATAGTAAACGTTTCCAGTGTAACAAAAAGAAAAATACCAAACTAGAGCCTATTCACTTAAGAAATTTTCTTGACTTGTGTAACAGTAGAGTGGTTATGCCACATCCCTTCCCAGCTGCAGAAGGGACTAAGATAATATCTAYGTCAGTAAAATAGCAAAATCAAAACACAGGGTAACCAAAGGCAAGAGAAACTAAAATGGCAGAAATATATTTTCAGAAAAGGAATCCAACTTTGTAATCTGGCATTATGGTAACATATAAGAAAACTGCTTAGAAATTGTCTGCAAAGGAAGCCTAGGAGAAGAAACTATACAAAACTACAGAGTTTGTAATGGTTAGACAAGAAGGTAATTACACACGAATTTGAAATCTACACAACAGAATTACTTTTAAAAAGGTTGGAAAAAAATGAAGTTAGGTATCTATTTTATTTTAATGGAAATACTGTGTGTCTTATTAGTTAATACACTTGGGGTATCCAAATGATCATAGAAGGAATGACAGCAGATATTATTTTAAGCTAAAAACATTGATGCCCAAAATGTGGTTTCACATCATGTTGGAAAGTAGAAGTTAATTTCTTTATAGGAGGGCATATCATCTTCATTCTGGCAATTTCTCTGTTCTGTTCACTGGTACGTGCTTAGTCTTCTACAAGGCTCATATCTTGGCTTTCAAGACTTGACTGATTTGTTGTCTAGATTGCAGTTTTCCAACAGCAGGGAGCTGGAATTTAATGGAGTGATCAAGCATCACAATGAGAAGCAGGTAGCTGAGTAGAAAGACCTTGACGTTTAACAGCTTGCGTCAGTAGTTAGGGGGATTTGATAAGATTGTTTGGTTCTTTTCATTTAAACTAGCATGTTTTTCTTCCTTCTTCCTTTTTTTCTTACTTTATATATTTTGTTAGATTTTGTATAGCCTTGCAATACTTTAGCCTGCCATTATTAATTATCTGTAAATGTCATTGATGCAGAGGCTTAGGTGGAGTATGCAGTAACTTTATGTCTATACATTGGAATTTTATAGAGATAGTCTGTGTTTTGTATGTTCAGTGTTCTTTATGTATTTTAGGTTCAATAATAAAGTTTCTGTCCATTTAAAACCTTTTTATTTCGCAGATTTTGGCAAGTTGAGTTATTAAATCAGAATTCTTTCTTCCAAGAGGCCTGATGAACTGTGGGTTGTATGCACAGCGTAAATGTTGTTGGATTATTCTGGAACAGGGCTACAGAAACAAAAAAATTGTGCCTTCTCTTTAGTGAAACATGGTCATTCTACTTCTGCAGAAAAGTACACATTGATGCGTTAATGCATGTCAGAGTTGCACCTCTTTGATTTGATGTTTGTAAGTCTGAGTTCTAAGTGGAGTTCTCTGTAGATTTCACAGCGACACAGAATCACAGACTGGTTAATCTTGGAAGGTATCACAGTGGGGTCATCTGGTCCAACCTCCCTGCTCCGGGAGGATCATCCTACAGTACATGACGCAGGATTGTGTCCAGATGGTTCTTGAGTGTCTCCAGTGAGGGAGACTCCACAACATCTCTGGACAATATGTTTGAAAAGTGTYGTGAGAAGATGTGAAATCCAAATTTTATTTACGTTCGCTGTGAGTTTAAGCTGGCACAGATTAAATCAATTTAATTTTATCATTAATTTCAATGGGGAAAGATATTGAATCCAACCATAAAAGAGAAAATAGAGAAGGATGCGGGAAAGGCAATTAAAAATAATGCTAAAACACTTAAGTTTTATTTCAACTCTTTTTTAGGCTTTGATTGGCAGCAACAGAGGTCAGGTTAAAATTTTAAGAACATCTATAAAACACTTCTACAGTCACCAACCTGGAGACTATTATCCAATTGTCCCAACTTGCAGGTAGGTTGGTTAGATATGGAAGCAGGGGAAAGATAATCCAGCAGGGTGGATAAGATGGCAGTGTGATATCTATGCACCTGTGACACACATCTCAGCTTGGTTGCTCCTGGGAGGAAAAAAAATTTGATTTTGTAGAAGTGCAGATGGCAAACAAACAAAAAGATGTGCAGTTCTGGATTAGGTTTTGCTTCAATGTTGTATTTCTCTTCAAGTCTGAACTGGTTCAAATCTGAACAAATGATGTAGTTTAGATTTGTGATGCTATCATATCCAGGCAGATATTTCAAGATTACACACAGAAATGGCGGTGCTTGACAAGGATTAGTGATCCTGTCGCATAGATTGGAAATAAAAATCTCATAAAAGTAGATTTCAGTGTTCATTTCATCAGGACTAGGAAAGACATATCTCTCAATAATTTTTTTAAGTCCAACATACTCTTTAAAAAAAAAAAGGCTGAGATATCTATCTATCTCTTTCAGAGATATCTATCTATCAATCATTTGTCCATCTATCTGTCTATTTATCTATCTTTAATTAAAAAAGAAAATTTGTCTCTAATTCTTTCACCTCTATATTGATCCTTTCCAAAAGCAATGTTTTAAATTCCTCAAATTTAATATCTATTTCTATGTTTACTTTAGCATGAAAATTAAAAGAATATATAAAAGTGATCAGAAGCAAGTCATTAATACTATATTATGTTTTAAATGGAAAGTGCCACTATCTCCATAGTTTTTTTTATTCCATATTTACATGCCAAAAGACCTATTAGAAACAATATAACTATTTCCTAAGAAAGATCAGTAGCAGTGGTGATCTGCAATACTTTGTTTCTCAGCACTGTAGCTGCCAAAAAATCTATTTCAAGCAACATTGGTTCTAAAATCACTAGTACGGAACACAATTTGTTCAATATGTTTTCATCCAAAACCAATTTAAATACTCCATACTTAATTTTAAATTACTGAAAAGAAACATCCTTGATTTGGCTCAATTCTGTAAAACCAAACAGGACCATCTAAAATCAGAAATTTTCCCAGATGAAGATCTCCAGATAATAATCCGGCAAGATTACCAGGAGAGAGTTTAACTACTTCTTGAAGTCCTTCTTTACCTATTTTATGTTGTACAAAGATTAGGAACATACAGCTTGGGGAATTCATACATACTTGTTATAACATTTGGGAAGCAAAGAAGACTCCAAAAATTTTTTAAAAGCTGGATTCATTCAGCTCTTTTGGGTTTTATTTGCAAATACTGCCATAGGATGGTTCATAACAAATTAATGTCCTCTAAATACCATTGTGGTGATGTAGAACTGCTTATGAATCCATCTGAATGCATAAAGATTGGTGATTTCATGCTCTCAGTGTTCTGAAATGTCTGATGAATATAATTTCTGGTAAAGACTTTAACATTATTTTTAAAATGTTAAATAACAAAGAATTTTCAGGGAATGACTCTTGAGCAACAATCTTGAGATTTTGAAATAGTGAATAATAGCAACTGATGTATTTTACAAATGTACAAATATTAATTTCTTCTCAAAGTGCACTTTTTTCCTGCCACGAAATTAGAAAGAACAGAACTCTTTATTTTTGGAAAGAAACAAGACTACAGATAGTTTCAATGAGCTAATGTTGACTTGAAAAAATGAGGTGACAATTATAGTTCCAAGAAAAAAATGGCCTCGCAGTCTGTGAAAGGAAATGCTAAGGGCAACATCAGAGTGTGAGGCAAGATGGATGCATGAGGTAACAGTATCTGAAAGCCACTGGCTTTTGATTTTCCTTAAGGAAAAGAAAGCTTCAATCTCTCAAATAAACCAACTCTGMGAAATTTCTAGAAAGCTCTTCAACATGCCCTCCTTCCTCAAAGCCTCAGAACATTAAACAGGCAGATAAAACTGCCTGCAAGAAAATATGCTTAGGTTGTAAATTACAGACATTTTCATATTTGCTTCTTTTGCATTGCAGCGCGTGACTTCCCGTCTACCTGCATGGTCCTTTGGTAGCTTTTCAAATTTTAGCCCAGCCTATTTAATTGCTYTTTCTATATCTCATTGACTTATATTTTACACCATTTATACTCTCTCTCATGGGATTCATGCTCTGATTGGAAATAGATAAAACCAGTCTGAATATAAAATGGATAGAATATATTTTATAAAACATATCTGAAATGTGTTCTGTTGGTACAGTTCCCGCCTGATTTATCTTTGCAAGATCTGGCTAGTATTTATTGTGGAAAAATCTGTCCAAAATATGTTCTAGATGGAAGTGTAAACATTCTTGTTTCATTGTGACATAAGCTATGTTCACAGTACCAGGATAGAAATGCCAATGAGTTATGTTCTTGTTTTCATTCTTTGAAAACAAATCTGGAAATTCGAACATTGTTGTGCTAGGTACTTCTGATGCTTCTAAGAAGTGGAAATTTTTGTTCATTCCATTATCCAATTCTATCAAAATTTCAGAGTGTGTAAGGCAGTACGCTTCATTTCATTTCTTCTATTTGCTCTTGATCTGATGGCTAAACTACCTGTAATTCTCTTGGCAACTCATCCAACCACCCGAGGATAATAACAGGTTCATAGAAAACCAGGTTTTTATTCTGAACCTTTATTTATGCAGTAACATAAATTTCAAGCAGTGTCCATATGTCTTGCCTCTTCACCAAGAAAATAAGAGTTTCAAATTAAACAACCTGCGCAATCAGTACACAGTCACTCTCTGAATCACTTGCTCTGAATTAAAATAAGTTGCAATTTCCTTGCTCTTTCTCATCACCATGCTATGCCAGCATGGAATAACCCAGAGATTTAAGGGGTCAGAAATACAGCAGACCTGTAGTTTACTGACTTTGCTTGCTTCATGCTTAAAATTGTGGTTTACTTTGTGATATTTCATATAAAACTCAGTGTTTAGCGATTTTTTTTTAAGTTAGAAGTATATGATCTTTATTTATCTTATCCTACCAATGTCATCTTTCTCACATTTTCATTGAAAGGAAAATTTTAACAGTCCACTGAAATTCTTCAGTTTGGTTCTGAAAACAAAATGTTTTTAAGTAGCTCTGTAACATTACCCAGCTCTGCCTAGCATTCATTATTTGAGGGACCCTAAGAATCAAAACCAGAGTTTGTTTCTCTTTTCCTAATGTAGGTATTTGTCTTCAAATGCATAAATTTTGTGCAGGATGGAAACCTACATCTTAGTAATACGACAAAGTAAGGCATAAAGGAAATTGAAACAGCAGTACAAATTAAGTAAATAGCCAATTTGAAGCACTCATATGTACAATATTATTACTCTTAAAAATAATGTAAGAATTGCCTGAGGTTTTTGCTGTAAAGATAAGCACTCATATAGTTTGAAAGTATGAAAATTTATTAATCTGGTGAAAAAATGTAAATAATGATCATTTTCCTCTGTGTCATTATTACTCTTAAATAATTTTATTGAACTTGAAAGAATGCATTTCTAAATACATCTGGAGGAGAGCCATTGGCTTGTTGGAGCTTATTTATCCCACGATTCAGGTTTAGTATATCTGTGTTCACTTCATCATGCAGTATAAATGTATTTTAAAAACAATCTGAAACCCAGATAGTTCAGACCATTAATTATAAAATTCACGTTCCTGGCTTAGAATGATATGGTATTGTTAATAAACTTGGAGTGAAGGCCATGAGTGGGATTTTGAAATAAACATATTTCAAAAACCTGAAAGTTGCATACTCCAAAATAATGTTCTTGATTAGCAGAGCACATCAGTCCCTCTGGGGCACACACAGAAGTTCTTTGAAAAAGATTTGTCTGTGAGTGGTATCCTAAAAATCACTGAGCCACAGGAGTTGGAGTGAAAATGATGACAGAGAGTGCATAGTGAGATTTTTATCTGCAGACTCCTGTGTATCTCACACCTTGCTTAACCCTGTTTCTGATCCCTCCTGAGTACACATTTTGGAAAAATCAGAATAAGAAAAAATCATACAAAAAAATCCTACTGGCAGTGTTATTTTGTTGTATAATAAGAGTCACCAACTTATTGACACTTTTTAAGRACAAGGAGGAAATGTGTTTGCTCCTACTGGGAAAGTGTTTCGGGATCTCACTGTGTGGTGATTGGAAAGTACTTTCCAATCTCTAGCCTAAATTCAATCACAGCCAGTTTCTGCCCATTGTTCTGCTGCTGGCATCATCTTTTAGTTTAAACATCCCTTTCCTACCTTTTTGGAAAATGTAATGATCAAAATCTCCAGCAAGATAAAAAAGCAAAACTTTTCCCTGATTTTGGGAGGGCATAATGACAATCAATATCGGTGACTTCTAACTTGTAAGGGGAGAAACTTTCTAAAATCCCCGTTATGAAAATGCAGTTTAGAAAGGAAATGAATATTGAAGTGACTGAGCACTAAGGTACTTTAATATCTCATTTTGCTAGGATAGGAATTTGCTGTATCTGGTTAATCTTCCTTAGGAATAAGCTTCTCAACTGCTGTAAACCTGTTGAGTTGCAGGCAGAGCACTTCTGACCAAATAYTGTGCTGTACCTGAGATCAGTGTTGTGCAAGTTTGAAAGCAGGAAAGAAAGTTCTTGCTTTTTATTTACTACCCTAGCAAATTCAAGCATTTCTATTTTAGTATAGAATTCAGTCAAATATAAGACACTTTAAGTCCTAAGAATGAGGCTCAAACGCTGGTTAAGATGTTTGCCATCAGGCAGCAAAAAATCTCTCGCGAGACTCTGGAGAGGCTCCAATTAGCCAGCAGTGATTAGATGACACATGGGTSTGGGAGGAGGTGGTTGTCCTCTGGGAACAGTCAGCTCTAGGAGTGCACCTGCATCAACAGCTCCGTGCAGAGGTTTCCTTCAGCTCTGCATTTTCTCATGTCTGTACCTGATGCTCAGCACAGCACACCTCTTCTCTCCACTCACGCTCAGATAATGATTTTCAGGATTGCTCATTAGACCAGAAGCCGGTCAGGATGTTCCCAGAGATTGCCAGAGTGAGGTAAGGCTTCTAGAAAGTTATAAAGAGCTTGGTTCAAACAAACTGGAATTAATGAGGTCCTTCTGTACAAATTCTCCAGATGAGGCAATCAGACTGAAAAATGTCTTAACTTAAACTCGTTAGCCTGAGCAGTCTGTACTGCCAAGCAGCTGAGCCTTGTACCCACTGCTCCAAAACTCTTTATAGCTGGTGGGAGAAAAGAGGGCTTTGACTTTTGTTTCAAAATCACTTCACAAGTGTTTAACTCATTGTATTCACATTATCTGCAAGTTTAGGCTGTGTAGCCTAAATGGGTTTTGCATTGGAGAAGGAAAACAGGGTTATGAAAATAATCTGTAGTGTTGAACTACATTTTCCCTAAACTATTAAATATGTCCACCTCATATATACATATATATGTGAAAGTAGGACATTGTAAGTTTTGAACTTTTTCTCAGTGTCTAAGCTACATATCCCTTCTYTAAATTTAAGTCCTTTGCATCTTCCCTTTTCCATTGGACATGGGGAGACTTTTTAACATACATGGATTGTCCTTCAGTTTTACAGCTCTGAACTAGAATTTCTGTTGTGTTTAGGCCTTCTTTTCTGGAACTTTCTTACAGAGTTGTAATTATTCTTTTTGCTRGCACTTTGAAATCTCTTTGCTACCCACTACATGCAGTGTGATACATCTGGATATAACACATCATCCTCTTGGTGTAACTTGCTTTAGAGGAGAAGTCTTCTTCTTCCTGACAGCATGATCTTGGAAGGAGAGGATGATGYTGATGCATCTTCAGCTTGCAAGATWCTAGCAWGTCCCACTTATCTTCCACAAAACAATTGTTCACCAGCTGTGTCTTTGTGCAGTTGACTGCTCCTGCTTAAAGGCAGAAGGCTGTAGATAATAATTCCTGTAAAGCCTGTAGATAATAACTCCTGTCAAGCCTGTAGATAATAATTCCTTTGGTTCATAGGTACCCACCTGATCCTGCCCACCAATGGGACAGCAGTGCTTCCCAGTTCTGAGTTTTACGCTCACCTTTATTTCTACCTTTTTGATATCTGAAAACTGCTTATAAGACACTGTTAGAAAAGACCWGATTATATTTTAAAGGCTTGATTCAGATATGATTTTAAAGGCTTGATTCTGGATATGTATGTCTTCAGCTTCCTCAGGCCTTCTGCCCTCCTGTCAGAAGAGGGGACTTGATTGATTCAATGTTATCAGGAGAGTTCTGTTAAGTGTAWATATTTTGATAGTACTCTTCATTTYTTCTTTCCATATCTTTACAAAWAGTTCACTGGATTATTTTTGCAGACAGTGTAGCACAATATATAGCATTTTCTAGTTATTCTTTATTCCCTTTTTAAAACAGCCATTATTCCATCCCCTGCAATGTTATGCTTCTCAGTTCTCTGATATAACTTTATTCAATTCTTTAAGATTACTAGCATTAGTTTTATCTACTTTATTATTTTATTTCCCATTGTTTTCCCTTTCTCTAACAAATCTCATTGTTTTTAATTCCACTAGCTCTCTGTTTATTACTTGTATTGAAGAACAAGACAGAAGTGCTGACATTTTCACAGTCATTCCTCATGACCTGTCACTTCTCAGGTCATTGCTAGCAGATTTTCTTCTTACAAAATCATCAGAGTAGGACCTTCCTTAGTATTTTCCCTATCCTAATATGCAAAAATAGAAAATTGTCCCTCTTCAAGTTTGTTGAGAAGAAAARGCCATGAATCAGCAGTAGCTGGACAATTGGAAAAACTTCTCATGATAAAAATTTTATTATCTACATTACAGATATTTTATTGCTGTCTCATCAAGAAACATTGCTACCTAACAATGCTAACTAACAGTGTTGCAAAAAAAAAACTTTCCTTTTTTGATATTAGGCATTTTTGAAATTCCATCATGTGGAAGCTAAACAAAACTCTTCTCAAAATGAGAAAGACCACAATCACTACTAAAGTAATTAATTGCACTTCTAAAGGGTGGAACTGACAAAACTTWCTATTCATGTAAAAGAGTGAAAGAAAACAGATGGCTAATTGTTCTAACCAATAACACATATTTAAGCAAAACAAACTCAACAAACTACTAAGCAAAAAAACCCCAAACTCAGATCGCTGCTGTAGAGTATGAATGCAATTCACACTGAAACTTACGTAGCAAAAMCACCCTGAATTACAAAAATATAGCATAGAATGTGGAAGCAGCAGGACGGAGCACAGCTGCCAAGAAGCTTCTTGCTCGACAGACAAGTAAACATTCACTGGCCTCAAAGCCATGAGAACCAGTGAGTTTTGTTGTGGGAAACACATTTGGTGGCAAGGGCCATAAAATGGCACAGAGTGAGAAAATGGCAGCTTTTTAGATGATGTAAGAGTATGCAGGAACAAAATACCTCTAATGCTTTCCTTCCCCTTGTTCACTCAGCTGTTTTCTGGAAGGCAAACTTCTCTCTGACAAAGGCAAATTTCTTTTCTGACAAAATTATTGCTTCCAAGATAAGCTTTTTTTTTCCCCATGGAACTTATGCATGGTTTTGCTGTTTTTATTAAACCTAATGAAGGATGAAACAAAAATCTCACTTCAAAGGGATATGACTTAGTGCTTCACTACTCAGACCCATCAGTAAATTCATAAACCATAACCTACTTCCTCCATTTCTCATCTTTCCTGCTTTTTGGATGATATTATTGTTCATCTTATCTCCTTTCTTCAACCTTATTTTCCACTCAGAAATTTCATGTGTATCCAAAGATTGCTTCCATAAGTAGAGTTGAAGCAAGAATTGAAATGCTTTTCTGAATTTTTCATTTTCCAGAAAAATCAATGTGCTGTAAAACTCAGACCTATCAGAATATTATTAATAAAATTTCACAAGGAGAAATGAAAAATAAAAATATTATTTTTTATAACAGCTCTTACTACTCTCTATGTTGGGTTCTATTTATTCTGATAAATAAATTTTCACATAGAATAATGTAATTGAAATGGGTTGTCAGTGAAMATATGCATATACAGATTACTTAGTGAACATATATGCAAGTCTCCTTTAAGTCTGGTTTGTTGGAATTCTACTAAAATTCAAAAAATTTGCACTTTGTGTAGAAATACATCAGAAGACATGAAGAAGAATATATTAACTTTATTAGTACTTTACAGTCTCTTTATATGAGACTATCATGGGTCACATTCTCATAGAGACTTTCAAGAAGTTCCACACCAATTCAAAAACTACTTCACTCYGTGGGTTATCTTAGGGTAATTTACTGCCTTCGCAAACAGTCATGATATAAATTTTGAAAATGTGAGTAGAAGCAAGTCCCATGATTTTAGGAATCTCTGTCTCGGCATCATAAAATGCAAAACTTCCTATTACAAAGTAAGAGTGCCTATGCAAAGTTGGTTTGCATCATGAGATACATTTATCATAAAGGTAAATAAAAACAAAATAAAGAGAGAGGGAGAAAATTATGCCCTGGAATAAATGAACTTGCAGTACTCCTCATGACGTTTTTATAYCATGCATAGTTTTCATTCTTTAAAAATGGTTTTGCCAGCTCTATTGTATATCTTAATTACTTATTTTAATCCCAAGGGTAACTATTTTTTCTGCTACATTATTTGAACATCCCCTCTTTAATGCAGGCATAGATTATTTGAAAAAATGTGTATTCTACGCATGATAGCTTTTCCTATAAACTACTAAAATCTAATCAAAGTTTTCATTTGAGAAAAAATTTACTAAAGAGTCTAGGAAAAATGGCCATTTTTCCTGAAGTTGAAAAAGTTCAGAAAAAACAATTATACAAAGCTGCAAACAACCTCTCAAATTGTAGAAATATAAACAGAAAAGGTAGAACTCAGAACTACATGAAAAGGAGTAGGGATAGCAAAGACAAGAGCTAAACACTACACATTTAAAAATAGTCTTGAAAGTACATCCAAGATGTGTGGAGAAGAAATGAAACTCCATTTGTAAATACATTCCTTAGCTAAAAGAAGTTGTKCAKACATGCAAATCTCTSAGATATTTTTTGGTTCTTAAAATGTTTTTCCTACAGCAAAGAAGATCTTCCATTTTTTTAATGTCTTATTGTATATTTCAAATGTTTTCTCACCTTTATTAAAAAACAATATTTTAAATAGGCCAAGAATATAAACCTCAGCATTCTCCACAACCATCTCAGTGTTTGATTGAGTCTCCTKTTACTCCAGCCTTTCTGGAGGAGTGCAGCAGGAGGGTGGTGCTTCCTTAGCTCGTGGCATCACAGCTGCAGAGAACCAGGATGCACAGTGCAGAAATAACTCACTGGAAAGGTCTCTGGAAAGATGGCATTAAAATTCATAAACTACCTAGACAGTGYATTCTTCTGCAGAAAGCATAATAATAAAGTGAAGTGGGAGTCTGGGAGATCAGCTACTTTACCCAACCTCRTCTAATATGCCCATCATTTCTCAATGCATTCTAACCTGCAGGTACAGCCCTAATCCTTTTTTATCATTGAAGCTTTCTACATCAGAGAGTGGTGAATATGTCCTTCAGGTTCATTTCTGTAGAAATACTGTCTGCCTGATTATTCCCCAATTTCTGTCTGTGCTGCTGGTTATTTCTCTTAYTTCAGGAAATCATGCCAATTCCTGTTGTGTTCAAATGCTATTCAAGTGGTTCCATCTATAATGGTATCCTCAAAACCACTAATCTGTCTCTTTTTTGTGACATCTGTAGCTTTATARCAGGTCTGTTATCATCCAGTTGTGCCAGAGAAACTACTAAAGAAAAAAGAATGCAGTACAATTGAGAAAGCAAAAAAAAACCCAAACCAGTGCCCAACCTTTCAATGTTTTAGGTGTTTTTGTTGTTTTTGTTTCARTTTTAGTTTTGTTTGTTTGTGTGGTTTTGGGTTTTAGTTTTGGTTTTTGTTTTGTTTGGGTTTTGTTTGTTTGATTTTTGGTGGTTTGGTTTGTTCGTTTGTTTTTATGAAGATCTGGGTTTTTATTCAGGAAARCAACCTGTTTGAAGAGCATAGTGAAATGTGGACTTGGATAACTCAGGCTGGACCTACCTTCATCTGTAGATACACAAACCTTACTAAATCTCATTTCCTTTAGAGGCTGGATACCAGAGTGTCTCAGATAAGAACTACACTTGCAATAGAAGAGTCTCTTTAAATCTCTGATATATCCAAACTTCCTTTTCTTTGGAATAAAGTAGCAGAATCTTTAGTGTCACCTAGCTTTGCTAGAGCATATTTAGCACAGGGGACTCTTCACCTTTATTCTTCTGTAGGGTTTTCAGACAGTGAAGAATTAGAAGTATCTATTTTCATAATAGTACACTTTATTTTTCTAGTGGTGCACTTAAGATTGTCCACTAATTCTCTAGCTTAGAAAATGAAATGCTAAAATGCATGGCCACTTTTCATTAAAGTGAAATACAGTTTTATATGAAATTTGTTTCTTAGATTTAATATGAGGAAAAGACATTAGATCTGTCTCTCTGTCATCTTCCATTAATTCCATGTCATCTGAAGTCACTGAAATTTTGTACCTTTGTTTTATATCAATAAATTCCAAACCCTCTCTTTTTGATTTATCAGTTTTAGAGCTTTAGAAACTCCATTACTCTCTCAGTTAAACATAATTATGCTCATACATGTACAGGGTCACTCAGCCTGTAAGAAAAATAAAGAACTTTGCTCCTTTATTACAGTCACCAGTGTGGGACTACACAGACAATCAACCCACATGAAAAAGACCACATTTTTACACAGYCATTGAAGTAAGATTTCTGTCTAGAGATCCAATCCAAAACTTTACATTGCAAGTGCTTCAGATCTGGCCTAAGAATCTAAAGGAGAATCTCTTCATGTCTGTCTCTTTTTTTTTTTTTTATGAAAAGTAAACTGTATAACCACCTTTTTTTAAACATATTATGTGAATGAAATTTTCTGAACTACATTCTTTAACAGATTTAACAAAACAAGAAAATTAATYATGACCTTGGCAGCTTTTATAATACAGACTTTCATAATCTCTTCATTTTATGGCTTTGTATCTTTTGAAATCTTGTAAGCATGCCAAAAATCAAGCTTTTATAATAGATATCTTTTAAGACACACAGCAAAAAGCAGTCTAGGTTTTCAGAGTTCAATTATGTGAATTTCTCTTAAAATTCAGAAGATAAAAGGGTATGAAAATTAGCATACACATCAAGTTCCTGCTCTTCAAAAACACTACTTTTAGGAATAAGCCCTGCATTAGACAGATAACAGGAAATTTGTTTTGTGTCTTTGTTCCCAAAGATTTGGTCATTCCATTTAGGAACCTGACAGACAGAAATACTGCTAAAGGATGATGAAAGGCATAAGATTTTTTGCTGCAGTTTTGTGTGATGCAGAGAAGACTCTCTGCTTTTGCAGGGATGAGGATCAGGGGGCAAACAAAAATCAATGGAAATGTCAATGGACCTCAACAGGAAGGAACAATAGGCTTTCAAATTAGAAACATGATGAAAATGCTCATCACTTCTGGCTATTGCATATTTTTTCTACCACTTTTTAAAGACTGAACATATTACAAAATGGAGGATTGTGCCCCAAAGCATTTGCAGTAGCAAAGTCAGATAGGCTTGGGATTTCCTAAGWTTGAATTCATCCAGAGAACCCAGAGCTTCTGGCTGAATAATGTTCCATTGTTGGTGGATTGACATTACTAAGCTTTGCAGAAGCCTGCCAGCTCCCTAAAAAAGATGTGCTCAAAGAAAAACAAGTTTTAATTTCCACAAAGAACTTGTTGCCACATCTTTGTCTCTACTTCCATCAAACTTTCCCAGATGAAATTAATTCTGGACAAACAAAAATAAGTAAATTTATCTGACGGCTGCTGAGAGTTACACACAATCTCATGTTTGAGCTTTCACACAATGCTGAAAAATAATGTATGCAATGTGGCTTTAAGAGCCTCACAAAAGGAAGAAGACAGATGTGGATGTGGTTTTGATGCCACATTTTTCCAAGTYATTAATACTACACGTCTCCTGTCCCACTGGTGTTTGAAGACAGTAATTTCCTGACAGAGGGGTGGCCTTTCTTTGGTCCTTGCACATTTCTTAGCATATAGTCAGGCACTCACATWGTCCCCAGTGCATGTAAAATGTCTTAGATGTTAAAGCTAAGCTGGGTTTGCTATCTTCAGGTAACTTCTTGAACAAATGGACAATTCATTTTGTCTTTTGACAAATGGACAACTCATTTTKTCTTCCCTTAAAGGAACTGAAATGAAACATTTCAATTCCTTTAAGGGAAGAAGCTAAAATGGCTTTGCACTAAAGAAAACTTTATGTTACTTAAAAGGGACAAATTATTAGACACTTACACACAAGCAAAAATTGGATGTAAACTTTAGTAATTCTTGGARCTTCTTATGATGGTCATATCCTTTTCTGCCATCTGTGCCACTGACAYATAGTTTATAATCCTGATAAAATCTTTTGGGAAGCGATCTCATTGCTAGAAATGACAGTAACACCTGAGAAAATGYTTTTCATTTTATGTCAGCAAGACTGTGCTCTTGCTCTTGTTGAAACCTTATCAGAAACAATGAGAGAGTAATGAATCTGAGAGGGAAGAGAAACTCCCCTAATTGTTTTTGCTAAACACACTCAGAAATAAATTTATACTTACTAGGTGCAATGCTAAGTTTACTGAATTTACATTGAGTTCTTTTGAGAGTCTAAACTCTTAATGGTTACTTTGTCATGAACAATTATGGTGGCCAAAGTTAAGGATGAAACATTGCAAATCTAAAATTTCAAAATCTAGCAGAGAGGACGTATCTGATGAGCTTGTCAAGAAGAAAACAACTATGAACGTTCTACTAATATGTAACTGATGTAGAATGGCACCAAGAAGACTGTGAGACAATAAAGCATTCAAGGTCAATGATGTGGCGCCAAGACAAGTGCTCTGCCTCATTTACATTGTCAGTCTAAGAAAATAGAAATCAGCCTTGACTAAGCAAAGCTGTGCCCAGAATCAGAGCCTGACATGAATCCTGCTTCAGWCTTTCCAGGACGCTCTCTGACTTCCAGAGGAGAATGCAAGACAACTCCAGACCACAGGGACCCGTCAGAATTTCTTGCGCCCAGTCTGGTATCTGTAAGCCTTGAACTGTGCAACTTCACTCTTTCCAAAATTATATCAAATTGAGGCTTATTTTCTCTTGCTTGAGGCTGTTTATCCTTGGGGTTTGGGATTATTGAAAGCATTTCAACTGTGTGGTCTCCTTTTGAGGTTTTGATTTCCTTTTGTTTTCTTTTGTTTTTTGTTCCTAAGACCGGTACTTTGAAGTGGTTCTTTATTCTCACTTGTCTGAAACTCTTTCTTGGAGGAAATAGAGTCTATTTTGGAATTAAGGTTAGGTTAGAAAACATAATTTTACATTAAAATTTCTATGTTAGTCACAGGACTGATTTCACAGCCTAAATTCTTCTCAGTGCAGCTCACAAGGACAGCTGTCTCCCTCTCATATTAACCTGTCTTTGATTTGACTCGGTTACAGACTTCTTTGCTGGCAGTACAAGAGTGAAGACCATATCACCTGAAATGCAGTGCCTGCCCAGCCAAAAGCACACAGCAGAAAGTAGAACCAGGTGCCTTGAAATGGATCTGATCATTAGCATRTGCAAGCAAAGAAACCTGGCACTTAAAGGCTGCGGTAGTTACTTGTTAGAATTTAAAACAAAGCTGGTTGAACATTTCTGCCATTTGATTTAAAAGGAATGTGGAAATTCCAAGCACTGCTTATCAGTTCTGCCACTTAGTTTTTCATTTTCATTTTAAATAAATACATSTGCCTTTTGGATAGTATCCTAACATCTTATGGAAAACCGTAGTTGTGTTCATGCTACAATTACTAGCAGTGGAACAGGCTCAGTTAAACTTAGTAAATAGAAAGCAAGAAATCTCTAATAAAACTACACTCAACTCAAGAGCACATACTTACAATTCACTAAAAGTTCCTTGAAAATGTGTATTATAATCTTCAGGATGCTACTTCTCAATATGTTTTTCTCTTACTTTCTCACTTCTTATTTTTCCCTTCAGTTCAAAGTATTTCAGAGCATCAGAGGATTGTCTTGGATCTCACTGGTAGAAATTTTATAGCAGGCTGTGCACTGCATGTGCTGTTGCTAAAGGGTGCTTGGGGGTGCATGGCCTGCTGGAAGAGCAGTGGAGGATGCAGTCACATCCACTACACTCGAGGTAAGAGCTTAATGGAATAAACTATATCTTCAAAACTGTTTGCAGGCTTTTCTGCAGAGAAATGTTATCGGAACATTACAAAGCAGACCCAGGAGCAAGAGGATATAATCCTCACATTTGCTCCCTGGCCCTCTCTGGTAAGTGTAGCACACTCAGTTAAGAGCTACCCAGCAAGGTCACTAGAAGTCTAAAGACTCTAAACTCTAAAAAATCACTTCAGAACTTGATTCAGCATAATGTTGTGCATGTGTGTGTGTGTGCATGTGTGCAATCTGATCTGAAGCCAAATGACTAATATCTTAGAACAGGTTCATAAAACACCTGAAAATGGAACAATTTATTCTCTTTCCTATAAAAGAGAGGGCACTAAAAAAATTGGTGATTGAGCTGACAGGGTGAATTCAAGGCATAGCATCTCAATTCTTTCATTTTGTTTGTTCTGTTTATCTCATAACAAACGATTGGGACAAGAAGTGAATCCATACATCCTTTTGTGCAGCCTGTTTTGGCTGTKTGTGGCAGTGTCACAGAAATACCTATGCTTCAGAATTGCTGTCAGGTTGTCTTTTTTTTGTTTTATTTCTCTTTTCTTTAATTGAACTCTCCCTCAGACACTGGTTTATCGCAAAGAGGAATTATCTTGTCTCCAATTTTTGTCTCCTAGGTAAAGGAAATAGCTGACAATGAACCCCAGGCTTGTATGCACCAACAGACCAGCAAGCAAACAACAGGTGAGCAGTGCAAGCCAGAGGCAACGGAGAGGCAACTCCCATTGGATCTGAATCCCTCATTTCCTGTGTCTGACCAGAATCAAGAGCATTCAGAGCTGGGAGGATGAGAACTTTTTAAAGCTTTACAAGGTATATCTTCATCTCATTTTTTTCCCTCTGGATGTGATTAGTGGCCCTGCTGTRAAACACTACGAAAAAGAATAAAAGAAAATCAAATTTTAAAATGTTTTCCTTTTYTTCTAGACTACAAGAGATGTATTTGTACTATGGCAAGAGAAAGCACAGCTCTAGTCAACATCTGGAAGTTAAAATAAAAAGCACCTTGAGGCAACAATATAACTTTTACGACTCTTGGCACTAAATACGTCATTTAATTTTTACTTTTGGAGTCCTGCTGTTAATCTCCTGATTTATCTTCATCTTCCAATAGTCAATGGTTTAAAGTAGTATTTTTCACATAGCTTATTGAGTCAGCTTACTTAAATTGTTGCCTTGTAAAAAACTAAAATAATGTTACTTTTCTTGGCTGCATTTGAAATAAAAATAATATCTTACTTTTGCTTCTTTTTATTTGTAGACAGTCAGAAAAATATACTAATTTGTTTCTTTTCCTGTATTCCTTTGCTGCGGGTCAACGGGACATATACAAAGGCATTAAAAATGAAAAGATAACTTTGGGAAATTCAAGCTTGCATAATTTGAGAATCTGGGAATTCCACATTATTTAGGATGAGTTTGTTTTTAACTTATAGGCATCCAACTACCTGAGAGAAAAAAAATTATACTATTAATTTGATTCTTTAGGTTTCACCACAAATCTTTTCTGCTAGCTAATTAAGTTCTGCCTTTCTTCTGTGAAAGCCTGAGGCTTCTTCAATTTAAATTCTCATTTCAGTTCTTACTCCTCTTTCTTGTCCTCCATTAATCAAGATAATTACCATTAATGATAGTGTGCATGTGGGGGGGAAATAGACCTATTTATTGGATACAATTTTTTTGACTGATGTTAAATAAAAAGTCATCAAAACACTGTTTCTGTTACAGCAGACAGATTTTTAAATTTTTCATTTATACAATCATACTTATCAAATGTCTGTCAAATCTTAAATGGAAAAATAGTCCAAAAGGTAACCAAAGGCAGCTGTTATACAGCTGATATACACCTGATTTTGAGAAATACATGACACACACAGAGGCAAGCAAATCTCAGTCATCACTGTACAGTAATTTGAAAATCCATCTTTTCATGTCCCTTCTTTTATAGGGATTTTGTGTTTGAGTGACGTGCATTTCACATATAGAATGTTCATGTTTCCATACCATGGAGAGTAAATAGTAGGAGGGCTGCTGTGTGACTGACTCTTCTCAAGATATGAATCAGACTGGAGCATGCATCTCAGGTATTTTTCATTTTTACTTTTTCCTCTTAAATGATTAGAATATAAGAGGGAGTTCTGCATGAGTCTGTAAAGTCAGAAGCACTCTCACATTCATCAGTGTTAAGAGTGTCGTTTGCAAGACGTCTGCATGAATCAACTGGCCTTTGAGAGGCAAATCAAGTGCTAGTAATTCTCAGGCAGAGAACAGGTAACAAAAGAAAGGGCATGATGACATTGTTTGGATGCATGCTTTGCCCAGCTCTTGAAGGTACAGTTCTGATCCTCTTCGTCAGTACAGAAGAAGGAAGAAGCAGAAAAAAAAGCAAAATAAATAACCTGCTTACACTTGTCTGACTGCTGAGACATCCCGCTCAACCTGCCAACCCAGCGGAGAAATAACGCAGCAAAATGGAATGTCATTGAGCCACATGGGAGGGAAGGGGCAGAAGGCTCATTCTTTTAAAACAAYCTATAATTGTCTATGTGGAATTTAAAGAATAAATTAGACATCCTTCTTAATTTTCAGGAAGATATTTAAGACTGATAAAATCATACAAAATTTTAGAATAACACTACTYACCTTCAGTATTCCTTCCTACAACATAGCTGAGAGTAGGCAGAATCAGATTTTCATACCTGCTAGATCATTTGATGCCACTATGGCACCATAAAAGAGACTGTAGAGCAGATGTAAATTACATTGGCACACGCATTAAGGTAAGGTTAGGATAATGTCAAGTGCCTTCAGTGTAAATGAAATACTGTTTTCAGCTATGGCTAGTAAGTGAATTCAATTATACTTGTCAGCACCACATTAAATGGACAAGGACTCTCAGACATTATGGGATAAACCAATGAGTAATAAAGGAGGCATGAAAAAAAATGGTTTGAACAACTGAATGTTGTATTCGCRTATATTTCTTCTAATTTCTATTTTTTATTACATTTCTAGATAAAATCTTGTTGGCTACTTCTGGGATACTGGACTAGGTGCAAGTAATGTGTGGCAGATTTTGCTGAAGAAACATTGAGCAGAGCAGTATTTTTACATTTTGGAGAAGGTCATTAACTAATTTTTCAACTTTAGGAAGCCTTTCACAGAATCCTGTCTTGCTCATGTTAGCAAATTCATATCAAACCACATATTGAGCAGGAATTGCTTCAGATTGTTTTTTCTGAAATTTTGCTTTCTTTTTTCCTGTAAAAATATTCCATCACTTAGGAAAAATATTAATTAGACATTTTATTTATGAGTTATAGTTATAAGAGTTAAAACTTTCCAGAACTAATTGCTTGCATAAAAAAGTGATTAGAAGATATGTTGTCTGCAGATCAAAGTGCTGCTTCAAACAATAATAATCCTTGGGTGGTAGAGATGAAAAAATCACAGCAAAATATATGACAGTAGAAACAGCATTTCCTCAGGCATCCAGTGAGGCTCTAAGATATTATATTTTTCAACAGGAAAACCAGAAGTAACCCTAGAAGGCAAACAGCCCAYTTATGTTCCCAACTGGGAACTCCAATATTTGGTCTCCTAGGTTTAAAAAAAGAAATACCTTTTTATTTTGGACAGATGAGTCTGTATCCCTGCATATCCAGTTCTGGACGGCTGCTCCTCTACACATACACACACACACACATATAAATATATATGTGTGTGTGTATGTGTATATGTGTGTATATATGTCTCTGTGTGTGTGTGTGTATAAATTTATTACTTATTTATTTAAATACATGTAAATATATATACTGATATATCATWTAGATTGTAATATATAGAGAGAGGTAGAGAGAGGGAGATCTGTATAAAGGATATACAGGTACAAAGATGCTACCACTTCATAGATCAAGCTATTATGTTCCAGTCTAAGTCTGACAATTACTAAACCTCTAAACCTAATGTTAGGGTAGTGGGAAAAGGACTGTAGATAAGATAATGGCCTGTCTTAGGASTCTGACAGTTTTGTCATTAAGCTAAAATAAGACTTACACAATGGACGTTGCAGTGACCCAGTCCAGGCCTTTTGCCCAGATTCTCCTCACTAATTTTAGCTGTCAAAAATTTAGATGCCTGATCTAAGCTAGCTGTCCAAGTGTCCTTTATTCAGCAGAGATAAAGGCACTTCTGCAGTGTGATTCATCTGGTTTATTTTGCAGAAGTGCTTATTGCACCTGTGTTGGTCCAGCTTAGTTAACTGAGTTGTTAGAGTTTAAATAAACAACTTGACAGTGAACGTGGCAGGGGGTCATACAAATTTGCAGTGCTGGTCAGAGCCAATTCACAACACTGAAAGCAATTACGATCAAATAGGAGAAGTAATTTTTGAACAAACTCTGTGGATTGCGCGTGTGATGACACGAAATGAGGAAGCCTGGTTTCTCACAGGTCTCTGCCAACAATGCATGAACACTGGCTGCAGCTCTTCTCGCATATGGGACAGGTAGAATGGATCCCCATGGATCTTCTGGAACAGAGGATTATCATGGCAGTCACCTCTGCAGGTAGATTTCCTGCTTTACCTTGGCTGCCACATTTTCATTAATTTGTTGCCCATTTGGGGTTATCTTACCCTGGCAAAATGAGGAAAAGCTGAGCTATGGATTCAAATATTAGTAGAGCTATGGAAGGAGGAAAGGTGCACGTACACACATACAAACAAATTATGATTGTATGCTTGTCATGATCACAGGAACCTTCTTTTTGTAACACCTCATGCTTAGAGGATTGGAGCACCTCTCCTACAAGGAAAGGCTGAGAGAACTGGATTTACTCAGCCTGGAAAAGAAAAGGATGACCTAATTGTGGCCTTCTTGTACCTGAAAGGAGCTTTTAAGAAAGATGGAGAGGGACTCTGCGAGAGCAATTGGTGACAGGGCAAGGAGGAATAACTGAAAGGGCAGGGTTAGATTAGATATTAAAAATAAATTCTTTACTGTGAGGATGGTGAGGTGTCAGAACAGGTTGCCCAGAGAAGTTGTGGAGGCCTGACCCCTGAAGTGCCCAAGGCCAGGCTGGATGGGGCTCTGAGTGACCTGCTCTAGTGGAAGKTGTCCCTGTCTGTGGAAGAGGAGGTTGGAACTAGATGATCTTTCTTGGTCCTTCCAACTCAGGACATTCTATGATTCTAAAAAAAAGAAAACAACACTTCTTCAAAAAAAATGAGATGCTCTAAAACCAYGATCCAGTGTTTAAGCATCTCTGTCTGCCCACTAATTAAAAATGCTTTGGCTGGCCCACTTCCACCTTCAAGTAAGGCAGATGTTAACTAGAAGCTACCATAATCTTAACCACAAGACCTCCAATGCTTCTCAAATGGAAAAAATTTGCACAGTGATACCARAAGCTGTGAGTTTTATGTAGAGAATGACGTAAAATATATCAATGAAGCAAAAAAAATTAGGAAGGATTAAAGGCAGTCAGAAAAAGAAATTTTCAGTGATTAAAAAAAAAAAGAACTAATAACATTAGCAAGTTATTAGGTAGATATTGTGGCGACATCAGTAATAATTCAGAGAAGCTAATATTCTGAATTTAAGAGTACACAAATAATTTCTGTTGAAGAAGACTGATTAATAAATATGTGCTAATTAAACTGTCACTCAGAAYAGGGTGATCAATAAAGACACGGGTTTCTAAGCCAGCGGCTGTCCAGGAAGATCCTTGAGCTGACAGAAGAGCAGCATTGCACCTCTAGTCAATAAAATTGAAAAACATATGTAAAAGTTATTTAGTCCATCAGCCATGGCATCAATCTTGGGAAAAGTGTAAAAATGACTGCTGCAAGTTTTAGGAAAGATGGGGCTGAGAGGACTGAGGAGCAAAAGTCTTAGATCCACAGACTCAGTAAAGCTTCTTCCTGGGATCTTATCCAGTGATAATCTTGCAAAAAACATGTATATCTGTCCAAGTTCTTTCTAGGATAAATTGGATATTGGAAAGCTGATATACCAGTTTTGGATTCCACAAAGGTCATGTACAGTAAAAAATATTAAATTAGAATTCTGTAAGTGGGGTCAGTGGCCACCATTTCTTAGGCAAAATCCCAAAGCCAGATAAGGTTGTTACCTAGACAAGATTTGAAAGGTTTAAAAAACCAACGCTCATCATCAAAATAGAAAAAGACATAGGAAGAAATATTACATAAGCTCCAGTTATTCCTGCAAGTTTCATTCACTTTACAGACCATCTGAACTCCTCTTCAATATCAACTTCATAAGCTGACTTTGCTAGCAAAGTAAACACAATAAAAGAACAGCCTGTATGGGCTTTCACAGTTTTAAAGATGTTCTTCTCTCTGCTGCTAGCACAGTTACTTCTTGATGATATTGCAAGTTTGGTTGATAAAAATAAGATTATTGATGTAGCAGACTTGCTCCTGCAAGGCATTTGACTTAGTGTTGATGATATCTTGATTAATTATCCAGGGTGGTATTGTATCAACATGGCACTAATGAATTTAGGACAGATTAAATTACAAGTCCCCAGAGTAATTATAAAGAAGATATTATTACTGAGTGCTTGTGCTTCTTGTGATACCCTGCAGAGATTTTCGGCCTCTAATGTGTAATGATTTTATCTGTRTGCTGAAACAAAATCAAGTATTGGTGATGAAGTTCTCAGTTAAGATGGAAAATAAAGTGTTGAATTACAGGGTGTTTGATTATGAAGGTAATATGCATTCACAACAACTCTGCATGTGCTGAGGAATGCAGTCTATCAACAGCTAAAATCAGAGCAGTGGGTTGCTCTCTGCAGATTTATAAAGGATGGTTCAAAATCAGATTTCTGGTATGGTTGAGACAAAACAATGAGGATTGTGCTTGAAGCTCTGAAGGTCATTTACATTCTTTTTGAGCACTGTAAATCCAGCTACAAAGAATAACAAATTGTCTTTTGCACGGTAAATGATCTGAAATAGCTCACTGCAGGCTGATGAATGCTGTGTCCAGCACGAAGAGGGCAAGGTGAAAGCACAGCAGAGGAAAGGGGTGCAGGGGAGGGCAGGACCATGGTGACCAAAAATCACATCATCTCCTCTGAAACTGTCTTGTCACAGAAAGGTCCTCAAACATGAACTATATAACCCCATAATTCTATTTGATTTACTCGTGGGGATAAATGCATGCAATAAATGCATGCAGAACTAGCCCAGCTCTCACTTGAAAGCAAACTGGAGAGCATGGCTTCAGTCTGGAGTGCCAACACAAATAAGTACAAATGTCCTACAACACAGTGTCTTGGTTTGAAAAGACAGGTGTCTGTTAAGGAAGGCAGGAGCCTCTCCTGAAATAGAACATGTAGACCCTCTCCCTCTGAATCATTATAATTTTGAAATTAAAGGGCTTTTAGGCAAAGATATAGGAGTAAAAATAACAGTTCTTTATTAGGAAAAAAATAAAATTAAAATAAGAATTCAGCAATACAAAACAACACTGACAGTCAGAATATGACTTAACACCCTGTTAGTGGCAGTCCCATTAAATGGGGTGGCTGCAGTCCTCCTGGAGTGACAGGTGTGGTTCTGTTGAAACAAGGAAATCATAGAAAGGATGTTTTCTTCTGAAGGTCCAGTGGTGGTGTAGATTGGGCCTGATCTTCCTTTGGGAATCTAGTGGGAAAAAGGCTGATCCTCTGGGAATCCAGTGGGAAAAGGCTGATTGTGGTGCTCCAAATCTCAGACTATATCCAGGTAGGAATGCTTGGCTCCCCTCCTGGGCAGAGCATCTCCCAATGGGATGATGTAATTTTATCAGCCATGCAGTGACACTCAGTAGCTCATTAACAGAATATATCTCCCTGGAGGGGGGATTGGTTGTGGAAGAGACAAAGAAAACTGCCCCACCTGGTTTTAACAGGTGGCCCAACTAACAGAAGATAACTGCCCCATCTCTAACAGGTGGCAATAGAATGCACGCCCCYGGCCACATCTTGCATTTGCCACCTAAGAGACACTGGCCTGTTTGAAGATGACAGCAAAGTTCCAAGAGGTGTCTTCAGGGCTTGGAAATTCCTGCAGCATGGCTGCATTTGTTGCCCTGTTTGCAGCATAGGTGTGCAGGGTCACAACCTGCTGACATGACCGTGGGCCTAGTGCAGGGCTACAGCTGAACATACAGCTGAGATAATTAAGCTAAAGAACCTTAATTGTCATTATATTTAGAAACTAAGAGCACTTGTTGTTTTTAATTTTTTTTTTTCCATTTCCATATCATTTAGACTCTGTTGGTTTCATTGGAGCTATTCCCTTTGAAAAGAGATTGTGTGAAATGTGGTTCTAGTTCTGTCTCTCAGTGGAGAGAAGTTTGGTGGAAAGCCCACATGAATATAAGAGTTTGTCTTTCGAGGAGTGATTCTTTTAAAGGAGAATGTCCCCATGAGAAAGCATTCCACAAAATACTGTACCAGACTAGATCAGTATAGAATAAATCCTTCTGTGTGACTTTCAGTCTGAGAATACGCAATTAATTTAGCTCACAGAAGCATTTCAAATTAAGCCCTCTCACTGTGATATTTTAATTATACTAGTTATGAAGCAAAACTTCAACCTAAGTGATACTAAGATAGACATAGAGAGTAAGATGAGAAGTGAGATTGCTATGGTCTAACTGGAAAATAKTTCTCTGTGATGAAGAAAGTGTTTGAAAATTTATCTAATGTTATATGTCTTCACAAAGCAGTGTGGAAATTTTGCTGACTGTGTAGGAAATGACAAAATATTTATACTTTCTGAATGAGAAACACTGAAGTTAAGTGGCATGTATCTTCTTCAGGATAAATAACTTTTATTAATAAAAAGTTGATCCTCTCTCAGCAAATAATAGGGGATGAMAATTTTTGTTTTGGTGAGGTTTTTTTGTCCCTTGTATTTTGGACTTGCCTTAGTAACTCCATGGTGACTGGGGAGATAAGGGAGAATTTTTAGAATTAATATTTAATGTGTTAAAAAATTARAAGTTTTGCAAAGCAGCGATGAGTTACCTAAGAGCAATTTTCAGTATCATAGTGCCTAAGTGTTCTCCGCTTCTTTATATAGACTTTTTAAAATTTTTATTCACAAATCACCACAGTAAGATTGTTCCATCATTTATGCTTTAAAAAAAGAATTAGATCATGCTTAGAARCTGTTAAAGGTACTTATAACAACCTGGACAGGCAACAACAAATATAAGCACATCTTTTTAACTGAAACATAAATAGAAATGGCATTTAATTGTTTATGGTGACATTTTTATAAATTACAGGCATGCTGGTGGAAGCCTGAGCTTAGAAATAATTTTGTATTTCTAGGGTAAGAYTCTCATAGTACCTTCCTTTTGATACATTGTTTTGTTTATTTTGCTTTCATATTTTATTTCACTTGGGCAAAATACATTGACAAATGAAAATCTTTCTTTACTCATAACTAATCCTAAGTGGTATGGGATAGTCTTGTTTAAAGCAGAAAATTTTAACTGAAAGGCTCATTGCCTGAAGTCCTGCACTATGTTCCCACAGGTCAGCTATGAGATGGGCTGGTCCAAGCTTCCAGCTTTATCCTTTTTGAAAGAGAGGATCTCTTCTCTTCTCTTCTCTTCTCTTCTCTTCTCTTCTCTTCTCTTCTCTTCTCTTCTCTTCTCTTCTCTTCTCTTCTCTTCTCTTCTCTTCTCT
>JACDOX010000007.1:4816834-4841126 GCA_014549065.1 Cardinalis cardinalis
TTCTCTTCTCTTCTCTTCTCTTCTCTTCTCTTCTCTTCTCTTCTCTTCTCTTCTCTTCTCTTCTCTTCTCTTCTCTTCTCTTCTCTTTTCTCCCTCCCATCCATCTCCAGAAGGCTCCTGATGGGCAGGGAGCAGGTCTCACTTGCCATCCTGGCACATGTGTTTATTTTCTGGCTTACTGGAACTAAGCCCAAAGGTTCCTGCTCACATTTTACATTTGAAGTGTAGCCAGGGCAAGATGGTAAGTGTACAGCTGTGCTTTACAGTGCTTTTTTGTCTGGTGTGAATAATCTTCTGATGTTTATTGAGCTAATTTGAAAGAAAGCAAAAGGACAAAGCAGATTCTGGCTTATTGCCAGAGGAGTGTTTAAAGAAGTCTGTGACTGTAAATCTGTACCGGATAGAGTCTGTGATTCTTTGATATAAAAATTAAAGCAGGAAACTTAAAGCAGGACCATGCTGGTTWTACAAGCAATAAACATGCCCCACTGGGATTACAAATGCCTACTACCACCAGCTTGAGCTTTTGTGCTGACAAAAAGGGAACTAAAGCTTTAGAATTTGATTTCAAACAACAACATTTTGTAATGACTATAATGTCACCATAACAGACATAATTAAGTAGTTGGAATTAATTTCCAATTCCAAATGTAAAAAATTAATCTATTAATATAAAAATGAGCAAGAAATTGCATTAATTTTTATTAAAGGTATTGGTCAAAATTATTACAGAAAAAAAATCTCAAAGTATGAATTGATTTTTTTCTTTTTCACTGGAACAGTAGAAGTTCTTAATGGTAGCCTGGTATTTGTTCCATACTAACATAGCTACTAMTATAACTTCTTACATTCATGCCTCCTTCTCCTGCAATTATACTTCAGAAAAGAGAAAGGTGGTTTAATTCAAGAGATAACAATGCATTATCCCTGAAAGAGGAAATGCTGAGCCTGATCTTGCCTTGCCTTGCCTTCTTCTTTTATCTATGTGTGTTTGCACAGATTATAGCCACGTGTCTTCAAAGCTATAAAAATGGCTACACAGAAGACAGGACTCTCTTGGCTCTGTATCCAGGGGTTTCAGAGAAACATAAATTCAGGGATAGTTTCCTTTGATGCTGTARAGGAAAACATCTTTGTTTCCTGTCTGCCATGTAATTGAAAGAATGGCCGATTTCCTAATATTCCACAAGTAGCTATCAGAACAACACTATAATACCTTGTAGGTAAACCTACCTCCTCTTTCTATGTGGTAACCACACCAATTCTTATGGAGCTTCTATGTAAGAGATGTCTTCTTTACTTTTTTTTGGCCACAACATCATTCCTTTCGTTCTTAAACTCTGTGAATAAAAAATATCACTTACAAAAAATGATGTAAAAAAACACATTTCTGTTTTTCCCACTCACTAGTGATCACAAATCTACTGTCCCACTTGTTCCTTTTTCTGGCAATAACAGACCATGCTGGAGAAATCAACATGTGTAGTACATAACTGAAATATACCACAGCTCTGGGTTATGATGTGTTTGGGTGGATCAAGTGGATATTCAAGTTTTTCACCCAAGCTGCCTGTATCTAACCAGGTCATTTAAACTAYAGCCCAACAGAACTGGAGTTTCTCTTCAGTCCTCAGCTACAAAAGCAACCTTCAATGCCATCAAACCTCTAACTGGCCTGGGCTCAAAAAGGTGGTTTCTGCAAAAAAAGGGGAGGATGGCATTTTTAAAACTCACTCCTGGACTTTTCAGCTAATGAATTATTCAGATTTCATGGAGGAGAATAACACATTGTGCCATTGCAGCTCTCTGTTGCTTTCACACTTCACATTTTAAATAGTGTTCCCTTGGAGCTTGACACATGAACAAAAAGCCCATAGCAGGAATCAAACTAAAATGGTGAAGGGAACAGATTAAACAGTCCTAGCCTCYAAACACCTTGAAGCAAAATTACTGAGGACTACAGCATGAGGCCAAGAGAAAGGCAAGGGCTGTTATCCTGGCCCAGGGGCTGACTGGCAGGGAAGCAGGAATAAAGGACTGCACTCAGGCTGCCTCATTAATGAGAGCAATGGAGCAACAGCAGAGAATAATACCAGCTGCTAATTTTGTTCACATCTGTTGGCAAAAAGAGGCAATAGGAGATGGATGGGGCCAGCTCAGTCATTAACATCAATCATATGATCTCCCTGTAACGAGAGGAAATACTGGAGAGGTCAGCCAGAAATCCTGTTGCCACACTCATGGCTCACAGTACTCCCCTCAAACAACCTCCTGCACTAAAACTGCATCAGCCTCAACCTTCCTTGCTGCCCTCCTGGCCTTTACCCAGCAACACTGTTCTCATCTTGTAAGTGTTCATACAGAAACAACCACCTGCCATGTCCACAAATGGTTTAGTCAGACTTTTTCTAGTTCTTTTTGATCTCCTGTGAGAGACAGCACACAGGTGACCCCCTTTCCCAGTTTCGTTATTTTTTGTCTCCACTAAGACATCATCCTGAGGGGCTCAGTGGGTCTGAGCACAGACATGCCCAGAGTGTTCAGCTCTTGGTTCTCTGGTTCAAGCAAGTAGGTGGTGACCCTGTCCAGACGGCTGTTTCTCAGGTGGAGCGGGTGGGAATGAACATAACACTTGTCAGGAACAGTCTGGGGAGAGTTTACTGGCATTGCAGCAGCAGTAACATGTTTGTTCCCCARAGTCCTATCAAATAACATTCTTATGAAGGACGTTTGTTCTGACGTGGCACAAGCACTGCAGCTGAATAATGGCCCATGGGACAGACTAGSTCCATATTTTCAGCTTGGTTGTGTTCTTCTTCCATATATTATTGTGACGTTACTGAGCACAAATTCTTGTAACAACTGCCTTTGTGTTTCAATTCCTGCAGTTTTCTGCCACATTTTCCAGGATAATTTGCRCTGCAAAACCAGAACCCTGTGAGACATGAATTTCAATCCACAGTCTGTTAAATGCTACTAAATTATTTTAGAGTAAATTTAATGTGATTTCATTGATGTATTCCAGGATGGAAGGAATCTGGGGGGTGGAAGAGATGAAAAGACAGTCTCACATGATGAGAATGAAGGGAATAAAATTTGATGTAGCAAACAGCTGTGAGGAAGGGTAAATCTGTGAAAGCAAAATGTTTTAATTGAACATCAGACTTTCAGCTTCATTTTACATAGTTTAAATGTTAGCTGCAATTGCAAAACATCAGATACTAAACAAAMTTTAACTCCTTTTACTAAATAAACCCTAACTGGAGGTAGGAGGCTTGTTCCCTTCCAGCCAACCTAAAGACATGATACTACCAAAATGGGGGAGGAGATGCTGATGYTCCTACCCACATTTTGGTCTTGTGTCCCCTCACTTTATTTCAATTAAAGGTTTTGATTTAGCTGTGTAAGGACTGKAAGTAAATTTTATGCACAAAAGAAGGATTTATGTTCAATCAGAGTAATTAAATGGTCAAACTCAGATGGCTCATCACATGTGAATATAGAGTCATAGCCAGGGAAAGGGTAAAATCATTGGTAGCAGCATGGTTTTAGACCAGCTYAGACTGTATGAAAAATATGCCTTTCATGTTCATACCCAGAATGTAATGCACAGATGACACAGGAAGAAGTGTAAATTTCACAGCAAGGGGTATTTTCATCTGAAAACAAGTATTAATTACATTGATTTCCAAAGCATGTTAGTAATCTGCTGTTGGGCAATGTCTTCACCAGGTCACTGACCATTAGTGCAGCCTTCTTGTGACCTGCAATCTGGGACAGTTGGTTTGGTCAGAGAGCCTGGGAGGATGAGCCTCCTCATCCAGAACCTCACTGGGTGCACTAGAACAAGCAAAACTCGTTGGAAGTGAAAACTGGGGCAGGCAASCAGCAGTCTGTATTTCCATGAGATAACAGGAACAGATAGCAGTGTAAGACCCAAATCCCTGGCACATAAATTAATTGAATCTATTTATTTATTCAAAACTTTKTGCAAATAGCTGTTCCTTATTTGTTTCTGTAACTGTCTTCGAAGTGAATGGATCTGGGTCTCTCAGATAATAGATAAATGAGTGCAAATTCATCATCTCCTCTGTGTATTTAAAAAAACAGTACTATGAATAATAAATTCAGCAATTACATATACAGAATCTTATTGTCCTATTTGCATTCACCATAAAATTGCAACAGCAAAAGCAATTTCAGCCATGTGGCAGGTTAACAATTCCTATTCCCAGACATGTGTGTCCAAATTTATCAAAAATAAATTATGATCTGGAACATGAAAAACCGAACATGGGGAAAGCCCCAATTCAATGTCTTTATTTTTATTAAACCAAACGTATTGCAACAATTAACTCAGTTTGCCTGATGCATCTCATTGATTAACTTTTTGAATAATTTTAATTTCATTCTTGTTAGTCACTGCTATTAGTTTTGATGTGTTTTGAKCTTGGATATGCTCTGATTCTGTTTCTCTTTTCATTTCTGTTTTATTTAGATAGAGACCAAAGTCTCTAGAAATTAATTTTCCTCCCTGTATCTTGTGTGGGTTTGTTACTTAACTTACCTTTGAGAGCTCTTTAATATTTTCTGTATGTTTTATTTGTACAAAAATGTTTTCTCAGGGCTAGTAGTACCTCAGGTTAACTTTGTGGAATTTTGTGCTCCATTTTCCAGTCACTAGCACAAAAAAAGGGGTAACTGGAAAGGAGCAGCTAACAAAGACAGTTGAACTACARTTTTGCTTAAAACTAGTTTGTAGGAGTAGATGGTGAAAGCTCATTCTTCTCTATTGGATGAAAGAAGACCTCTTCAAGAGGTTGATCCCATTGCTTGGYGCCTAAATTTAGACATCTAAATGATCATTTTCAAATAATTTTACAATTCTATAGAAACCACTAAAATTTCAGAGACACTAAGAAAGTGAAGGGATTATCAGAAAACCTGGTTCCCACCACTACTAGTTATTTTAAAGTGTTGAATGTCAAAAAGAACCTGGCCTTAAGACATTTTTTGTTTGTCTTCCAAAAAAGAGATCTCTATTCTACCAGTTTGYCATAAGCTTACTGCTCTACTCCACTCTGTTCTGTTCATGTTATTATTGTCTTTGAATTTGAGTAAAGCAACTTCAGTCTCTAGAGAACAAGGGTGTAGAGTAGATTAAGGAGATTATTTTAAGCCAAATCTCSGCAGTAACTGCCTTTGGATTGTTGTCATCCATGAAATTGAATAAAAAAAATCCTGGCTTTTGGCCCCACCTTTGCCAGCTTTTTTCTGCTGGGGAACTCAAAGGCTTGAAATTATAAATGGAGTTAAAAGAAGTGAGCTGGAAATGACTCAAGGTTCTGCAAACATTTATAAATACCTTACCTATCACCTGTGGCCGTTGTATGAGATGTGAGTTTCTTGGCTCAGAGACCTAYCAGCAGCAGATTTGTAAAATGAACTCATCTGTGTTTTGATTCAACTCTGGATTAGCAGCCAATTTAGGAGACTACTGGAACTGGAATTTTTTGACTCATCATCATCATTTATTGGCTAAGAAAGATCCAAATTTTATGTTTGTCACAATTAATAGTCAATTCTTTCCTGCTTGTTTTTTTTTTTCCTTCAAAAATCACAAACCCCAAGCAACTGGGGCTGTTGTTGCTCGATCTTGTTGATGTCATCTACAAAAGAGTCCCATGAAAGGTGAGCAACGACCATCTGTAGCCCCTGTGTTCCTTAGCACACTCATCAAGAGGAGCCTGGGAGGACCAGCAGCAGCAGCAGCCACTGCCCTGAGAGCTGTGCTGAGTTTCTCTGGAGTGCTTGAAGGCACTCCAAGGTTTCAGTCCCMTGTCAGCCGTGTCCAGTCAGCAGAAGCTCTCTTACCAGAGCTCGTACTTGTGAGGCAGCTGGCAATCAACCACATGTGAAATTAACCTGGAGGGAATAATCCTTTATTTGCTGAAGAGTGGAGAGCATCCAAAGGCAAGGCTAGCCTGCCAAGGATATTTCCCTGTGATGCTGCTGCAGCTGCCGATGCAAGGACAGCAGGGTGGCAGCAGCAGCAGCACCATTGTCCCTGCTGCCCTGTACTCCGTCCTTCCTGGGGAGTGCTCAACACAGGGAGGGTGACTGGCAACCTGGAGAGCCCAGATGGGGGAATGGCCACCTCCTGCTGCTGCTGTGGAGCCTGCTGCTATCACTGTGACAAGCCATGGTGGGCTCTTGCGTCTGTGCATTAGAGCTATTGCAGCTTTTCCTTTCCCCTTGCACTGGCACACTTACAGCCAGCAAAGCTGCAAATTTGAAAATCATGTTCCCACAGTGACCAGTGCCACATTGATGATGTGGTCCCAGAGTAATCAATCAGATCAGTGATCTGCACTTTGCTATTTCCCAAGAAATGCTCAGGACAGTGCATGCTGAGTGGAGAAATGATGGTCTTTTTTCCTTAACAGTTTGTGTTGACTTTGGGCTGCTTAGGGGCTGTAAATTCCTGCTGAGGGTGACATCKACTGCAGAGTTTGCAAAGCTCTCAGGCATTGCCATATGTCACACATGCCTGTCTCTCTTGACTAGCCAACTGGCCTTGCTTCTGCTCTTGCAGGRCTTCTTCCTACCCTGATTACATCTACTGTCAAATTCAATTAATAGTCCTAACTAAGGGTGGTCATTTGTTCCTGTATTCATCGACAGCTTGCCTAAAATAATTGTTATCAAGCATGCATTAATGAAGGGAACTATCCACAGGGAATAAAAAAAAATTACACCGTAATGCTTTCCTAATGCCCAAAGTCTTAATGTCATCAGTAACACCCAGAACAAGAATACTAATTTGTGGTATAGGGGACACACTAACTTATTTTTCCTAGTTTACATTTTAATATACTTTTATTTTCTTTCAATAAATACAACTGATTAATTGGATCCTACTGCTTGTTTTAGCAATGAAAATTATGAAAATAAGAAGATTATTTGGCTTGTTCTTTGTGTCCCTGGACATTTTTATGCCTGGATGACAGCAACCAACCACTTACTACTGCAGTAGTATGGATATTTCGTAGAAGCACCTGCTACAGAAAATGAACATAAATGCCATGATTTGTTGCCATACCAGCTGATCAAGCAAATGTAGGCTGTTTATCAGATAGCTGGAGGATGACAGAGATAAAACTATCAACCTCCAGTAAGGATACTGAATATAGCCTATTGTACTGCTCAAGGGCTATAAAATCTGGAAATTCTCCCCTGTTATCAATTATACACATATATGCTATACAATCTTCTTCAGTGTCTATTAAAAAAAATCCAAAGTTAATTTCCTGGAACCAGGAAATAAAAACTTGGAGGAGGTAATTTATTTTGGGTCTTTTTTGCTTGGCTCTACAGAGCTAAACTCTGCCAGAGTGCTCTGATTTTCCCATCTGTGCTGCTGTCCAGTCCTGCAGGTCAGCCTTTTGACCCTTCAGAAGTTCCTCCTTTGGTAGCAAACATATTATTTAGTGTCAGCAAGAGGTACCTACAGCTACGATATTTTTCTCCTTCTTTCCCTCATGTTTTTTGAGTTCAAAGGAAGGATCAGGAAACACCCAAAATTCAGAGTGACTTTGGAGGGCACTTTTCTGTTCATGTGCCGCTGTTACACGCTCTCTGCAACCACRAGAAGCTGAACACTTGCATTAGGGTTGGCTCAATATGCTGGGTGTGTTTATTTCAGTTTGTTGTCATGGTCATTGTTTCCTCCCCTCTCCAAATGATGCTTGTTTTTCATTCATTTCTGCCAAGGCAGGTTTTCCTTGCCTACACAGCTCCAACATTTAAACCAATGCCTGTAGGGCTACCTGGCACTCCTAGCTCACCTTTCCAATTATGAAATATTTCCATTCCATTTTTCCATAACAAGATTGTAGCTGCAAATATTTTTCCAAGTAGCCCTACACACTAATGGCGTTTAAACAGCAGTAAAACAGTCATGGTATGTGCTTGTTTTTGAAATATTAGGTACTAACACTTTTTGCTACAAATAGATTAATTTCTCCATTTTTTGCATAGTAATTATGAGGCTAAACAAGAGATGAAAGTTACCTGGTTTTCATTTCAAAAAGCACTAATTTCTACATGAAATGGCAAATTAGGAGGGTCCATTTCAGAAGGTTGTGAATGACTAATTATTAAATTGACTCTCTGGTATATATTTATTTTTCAAAAACTCCTGGTTTAAATGCCATCCTGAGGTTTTACTGGTGTTGTAGACACTCAATTTAAATAACTGGAACTACTCTATCCTCAAAAGGATAGCCTGATAGCTAAAATACACATTGAAAGGGGAGGGGCTCTTTGACAACTTTGGATAGATCAGTTGTACCTCGGAAAAAATTGGCGGAAACATATTGAAAATAATTACTTCATAGCAATTAAGTAAGGTATGCAAAATACTTAGGGGTTATAGATATCTGCAAAATCTTATGAGAGTGGCTGAGGGATCTGGGGAGCTGGGGATGTCCAGCCTGGAGAAAAGGAGGCTCAGGGAGGACTTTATCACACTCCACAACTGTTTGAGAGGAGGGTGTGGCCAGGTGGAGGTCAGTCTCTCCTCCCAATAACAAGAAATGGGACAAGAAGGAACAGCCTCAAGATGCATCAGGGGAGGTTTAGGTTGGACATTAGGAAAAATTTCTTCTTAGAAAGGGTTGTCAAGGGACAGGTTTCCTAAGGCAGAGTCAGCATTCCTGGTGATATTTATAAGATGTGTAGATGTAGCRCTTAGGGACATGGTAAAGTGGTGAGCACTGCTGTCTTAGGTTAACTATTAGACTTGATTATCTAAAAGACTTTTTCTAACCTAAATGATTCTATGACTGTATTTCCTCTCCAAGGTGTATGCAGACCTTTCAGCACTCCTGAAAGCCTCTGAGTTTGTCTTGCCAATGTAGCTGAGGGAGGTGAATTCAATCACAGAAAAATGGGCCATGTGTGACCGTACAAAAGGTTTGTCTCATTGCAATGGTAATAGCAAGGCATCCAGTGGCGCCATGAGGAAAATTACTTACAGGCTCCACTCTGTTATCTCACAGAGTAAGTTTTGGAGCAGAACAAGGCTCATATTTGCCATCTGATATGAACATAGCATGTGTTTTCCTCTTCTAGCAAAGGAGAAGTCAGAGTGCCCCCCAGCCACCATGCTATGGTTCTGCCTCTGACACTGACACTGACACTGACTAACCATGACCACCAACCCTGCTTCACCACTGCTTGTCAGCGTGACACACACTCCACATGTGCCAAACAAGAGATGCAGCATGAGAAGATAAGAATTGTTTTTCTTCTTTGTCTCAGCTTTCTCACAGACTTTCAGCTTCCCAGGAAAATCCTGGGAGAGAGAATTACGTCTCTCTCTGCTCAAAGAATATGTGAATACCACACATGGATACAGATTAATGTACTGAATTTACTGCTTTAAAATTCTGCCTCCTTTTTGATGMACACAATGGAGCCTTTCACACCTTCCCTTGCAGCTGGATTACTGTGACAATACATCTCATTTGGTAAGATCCTGAATAGCTACATATGCTATATCCTCCTGAGAGGTGTGCAAGACTGAAATMGTTAATGGCTTAAACATTGCTAAAGTCATTGAAGAACAATGGATCTTGCCCAAAGACCTCTCACTGTGGTGGTCCCACAGCCCCAGTGGCCTCAGCCTGGTCAGGTCAGGTGAGCAGCGGAGAGGGAGTTCTTAGAGAAGGTGTTGGGGAATTTCAGAAGTACAGGCCTGTATTGGGTTTGTGTGGGAAGGTTTTGGCAGCAGGGCAGCTACAGGAGTGGCTTCTGTGAGAAGCTGCCAGAAGGTTTCCCATGTCCAATAGAGCCAGCGCCAATCAGCTCCRAGACAAACCCACCATTGTCCAATGCTGAGTCAATCAGTGACAGTGGTGGCATCTTTAGGATAATAGATTTAAGAAAGGGGAAATAGTTGCTGGAAAACAGCAGTACAACCAGAGATAGAAGTGAGAATAATTGAGAGAAACATCTCTGCAGACAAAGAGGGAAGGGCAGGAGGTTTTCCAGGTGCTGGAGCAGAGATTCCCCTGAAACCTATGGTGAAGACCATGCTGAGGCAGCTGCACCCCTGAAGGGAGGGGGATGTGAAGGACCCCATTCTGGAGCAGGTGGATGCATGAAGGAGGCTGTGACCCCCTYGGAAGCCACCACTGTAGCAGGTTTCCTGTGGCCCCTTGGAATGAGGAGCTGCATTAGGGCAGCCAGTTCCTGCTGACTGTAACATGTGGAAGGAACCCAAACTGGAGCAGTTTGTGAAGAACTGCAGCCCTTGGGAAAGACTCACACTGGAGAAGTTGTGGAGATTTATCTCCAGTGGGAGGAACCCCACACTGGAGCCGAGGAGGAGTGTGAGGAGTCCTCCTTCTGAAGAGGAAGGTGTAGCAAAGAAAATGTGTGATAAACTGACTGCAGCCCCCATTGCCTGTGYCCCTGCACCACTGACAGGAAGGAGGGACAGAACTGAGGAGCAATGGAAAGAAGGGAAGTGTAGGATTAAGACGGTTTAAGATTTGGGTTTTTATCCCATTATCCTACTTCATTTGACTGGTAATAACTGAAACWAATTTTTCCAAGTGAAGTTTGTTTTGCCTGTTTTGACAGTAACCAGTGAGTGATSTCTCCCTGTCCTTRTCTTGATCCATGAGCATYTAGTTATATTTTCCTTCCCCTGTCCTTTTGAGATAAGACAAGTGACAGAGTAGCTTTGCTGGGAACCTGGAGCCCAGCCAGGGTTAACCCTTCAAAGAGCTGATTGCCAGGGAAGCTGCGGAGGGGTATTCCTTCTGGCTACAAGTTATGGCAGCTGTTTAATCAGCTAGTCCTTAATTAGGTTCATCTTTTGAAGCAGTCACATAAAACTGGGCAAAACAAATTCAGAAATTACTGTACAGTAAAAATAACGAGACATATTTTACTATTTCTTCTTATAACATTGCAACTATCATTTTGTTACAACATATGGTCATAACATTATCCTAACTGTGTGTTATTATGCTTAGGGTCTATCTGGCTTCATGGAGAAGAGAAAAAATGAGGAGCAGCTGCCTGTCCTTAGCAAAAGAGCCATTCCTTCATCAGAATAAAAATCCCAAAGTTGCAGTTTTTAATCTATAATCCATTTAATCACTTATCTGCAAATATTGGGGCTTACCTAGTGAAATACAGAATAGATCTTTTTCTTGAAAAAATGATTCACATAAATCTTCCATGTATTGGCATCAGTATCAGGATCRCTATTGTCATCAAATAGTAACTGTGAAGGCATCTTTTATGTGTAGCAGGACTCTTGGTGTTGAAATACAATAATTACCTGGTTTGCATGTGTTTCAAACCTGACACAAATAGCCAGCAGTGTGATATATATATATTGCCTACATAAATTGATAAGGACTTCCCTACCTCATACATCCAAGACTCTGAACAGTCTTACATGTCATTAGAAAACAAAAAGTTAAGCCTCTGAAGTCCTACAATCCATTTCCATATGCATTGAGACAAAATGCTTGGAAAACAGCAACAAATATCATMGCACTGTTATTTATTATTTTAACTTCCATGTTGGCCACACTTTAGGAGTTGACATGTGACAAAGTTAGAAAGTAGAAAAGCTCTGTCCTCTTTCTCAGTGATATGAAGTTTCTGGCTGCTATTTAAATCCATTCCCATTCTTATCATCATGCCCCAATGCAATCAGTCTCTACACAGCATGCAGGATGAAGCAGTTTTAGTCCACATGCTGCTGGCTGCTCTGGCATGGTTAGACATATTATTTAGGCTGCAGGACATATTACTGTAGCAGCAGGCAGTTACATCCACTTGCATCTGTGGAGTCTTCTTATAAATAAATTCTAAGTAAAACTCTGCATCAACAACTATTTTGAACAGGAAACTTTTATATTAAAGTGAACATTAGGAGGAATTTCTCTCCCTCTCTTTTTCTCTCCCTATACATGCACACTTTCAACTAGGAAATGCAGATGGGTGAGGGTCATTAATTTTAAACAAATATTGTCAGAGGCTAAAGACAGCCCATTTTGTGCTGCAAATGTGACAGAGAACTGGAGTCCTTCCTTATGATGGGAAGACCTATCTATCTTCGTGCAGTTCATGCTTTTAAAATTGCAGTTTAGTGGCAAGATTCAGTGTTTGCTTTCTGATTTTTCAAATGAAACACATAAACCAAAATTGAAATTTCTCAGAGAGAGACTTAAAAGTGGAGCAGATATGGCAGCTGCAAGCAGCTGTTTTGAAGTGTCCTCAGAAGAATGGGTGGTTTCCCATCAGACTTTTATAATCTGAATCCACAGAGATGAAAATTCAGAGGAGTGAGCTTCAGAGCATTCTCAGATGGACCACGGTGTATGTACACACACACACCAAGCACTGTACATTCAGAAACAGAAACATTTTGTTTTAGTGAAATGGAAGGGCAGATTAACATAGGCATGGCCCTGAAAAATACACAACTACATATTCTGATGCTAATAACTAGAAAATACCTAGTCTGCAGGCAGTAATGAAAGGGAGAAGTCAAGGTCAGATTAAATGGAATGAGCAGTACCATAGGAACAGAAAGGAAGGTTTGTTGGRTGAGTTCTCCAAACTAAAGCAGGACTCTGGAAAGGCTCCTAGGAAAGTAATGATTTACTAAGACTGAGAAATCCATGAGGTGCCTGTTGAACAGAGGGTGCATTTTTTCTGCTCTTCTGCACTGAAAGTTTGCTAATGAGCTCCCACAATATTTTGAGACCCATAAAACCAGATACTTGCAAGTGAGGAAATAAGTGAGATCTGGGATGAGCTCTAGAAGATGAGAAATAAGTCTGTARTTTGTTTCATGCACAAAGGGTAAGCATATGTCCTGGATTGCCAAGCAAATTGCATTCTATTTGCCATCTGTATGGCAGTTGTCTTCTGTTAAGTGGGCAGTTTTCCTTATCTCTGACACAACCACTCCTCTCTCTGGAGAGACATCTGCTGATAACAGGCTATTGAATGTCACTGCATGATTGATAAGAACTACAGCATCCCATTGGGAAATGCTCCGCCCAGAGGGAGGAGCCAAGCATTCCTACTCAGATATAATCTTGAGATTCTGGAACACCAGCATGACTTTCTCCACTGGATTTCCCAGAGGAGCAACTGACTCTTCCACTGGATCTTCAGAGGAAGACTACACCTTTCTACAGGATTCCTGCTCCAACAGAGCCACACCTGACACTTCAGGAGGACTGCAACCACAATTCCAATGGGACTGCTACCAACACCCTGACCCACAGGGTGTCAGGTTGTGTTCTTACTCTGTCAGTGTTCTTTTAGTTTACTGCATTGTTTATTTTATCTTTTTTTATTTTCTTCCCTAGTAAAGAACTGTTATTCCTGCTCCCATATTTTTGCCTGAGAGCCCCTTAATTTAAAATTTATAGCAATTTGGAGGGAGGGGGTTTACATTTTCCATTTCAGGGGAGGCTCCTGCCTTCCTTAATAGATGTCTGTCTTTCCAAACCAAGACAGCATATTTTGAAGCCTTTCCCATGAAGTATGTGCTCACAAGACTACCTACCCATAACCAAAGATTCAAGTTTGCCCTGTRCCCTGAAAAAGTATCTTCTAGTCCCAGGAATTGCAAAGAGAACAATAACTTCACTAGCACTAAAGACTGGATATCTGTGTAAATAAGCATAATGTTAAAAAGCATTAGTTTCTAGTTGGTGTAAGTCTTACTAACTTTCACCAAGGACAGACAAGAACAGTGTCAAATTTGCTTTTCTGTCAATCTTTCTTTTGTGGTTTTAGTCATATTGTGAAAAGCTGTTGGCAAATGCCACTGTATTGTAACATATAATAAAGCATAACAAAATAGGTTCTTATAGAACACTATATTCAGTCTACTCAGAATCTGAAAATTTTAATGTAATGTAGTTACATACTTTTTCAAGAAATGGTGTATCACAAAATCCTCTCATATTTGCTTTTGGCAATACATTCTTGAGTTGCTTATCAAAGCCCTGGGTTATTTACATATAAAATATCATGTGGGATTTTCAAGGGACATTTATCTTCCCTGTCACTGGAAGGTTTAAATAACGAATTAATGCTGCCCTCTGCAGTTATTTTGGAGTCAGAACGTCTTTCTACTGCTACAGCAGTGGTAACAATGCTGTAGTTACTACAGTGGTCTAAGGATATAAGAAAAGCATTTTTTAAATTAAACTATTGTAGCTTGGAAAAAACCCCAATCATTTATGAGGTTTGGGGATGAGGAAGCATTTCTTCTCATGCTAGGAGAAATGTTGCTGTGCTGAAASCTCCTGTGTTTCTTCCAACCTGTATGACTAAAATTAATTCAAGATATCACCACTCCCTACAAACKTTTCCCACCTGAGTAACTGAAAGAAAACACAGATCGCATGTTGAATAAATGTATAAGGACACCCAGCTCTTCTCTGTAGCTTTCTGAGAGAGTCCATCTAAATATTTTGTCTAAATATAAAATATCCTGAATGCGAAGGGACCCAAAAGAATCATTGAGTATAAAGAGTCACTCAAACATGGAAGACTGAACACTTCTTGTAGAAAAAGAATGATAAAATTTAGGGGGAAATGTTAAGCTTTCAGTTCATTTTACAAGGAAGATGCATGCTTTACAAAGTGGTGCAAGAAATAGCAAAAGCAGGCATGTTGATATTAATGTTACCACAGAATCAGGTGCTGCTCCTCATGCCTGTCATTTAGGTCTGCAACCTTCTAGAAATATGGATTTATAAYCATAAATCTGCTGATGTAGATTAAATCTTACACAGTATTTGAAGCAGAAATCATGTTTTCAGATAGGCTACTAGGACATGTTGCTATGAAGAGATTTTTKGACCCCACATTGCCTCATTAGTAAGGAGTGAACAAGACTTAAAATATTACGTATCTTGCTGGAATTTCTCAGACTTCAAAGTCCATAAGCACTAAAAGTAGGATTTAGCAGGTTTTATTTGAAGTTCAAGAATATTGCTGGAGTTGTACCAAGCAAATCAACAGCTGCTTGGCTGTCATAATTATACAAACTCTATAGCTTTCTCTTTCTAACTTCTTTGAAATGAAAACCCATTTATTTATGAATAAAAKGATAGCAAATAGAATTAGTGCACTGAACATTTTTACATCTAAACATCTGCAACTGSATGAACTTGTAGTGACAGTTTCTTGGTAGCTAGCATTGTCAATACTGATGAGACAACAAGAAAGCCCCAGGGACAGATAACTTTAAGGACCTGCACCCAAGAAGCCAGTGGTTAGTTTTACCTGCTGGAAGTTAGATTCATGTCAGCATCTTTAGTAAATTATTGCCACCCTATTGATGTTGCATACAAAAGTATGACATAGAAACACAGAACCATCACTGACTTAGTGTTAATTCTTCATATAGTAGTAATCTTGAGGGTTGTAAAGATAGTCRTATCAATAACATCTTTTGCATATAACACAACAGTTTTCACATATGCATTTACATTTTGATTGTCTTTTGACTATGGGTCATYCTTTTTAGTTGTGAAGGATTGAGTTTTATTTCAGCTCCGCTTAGATAAGGACGTTTTCAATTCCAGGTTGGTTTTTTTCCCAGTTTGATGTTGCTTACCATTAAAAAACAAAATATTGCTTACTAGCTGAGCAAGAGTGATATTTGAATTGTCAGCCAAGTTATCAGTAAAAATACTGAATACCACCCTGTGATCCCCTCCTTTWCTCATCCTAGTGTTCCCTCAGAGTGCACTTACAGCCCTTAGTGCATCCATGATATTYCACAGTACTTACATCTGACTAGGAAGAAGTAAGACAACAAGGAACCTATGTTCACACTGGTACATGCATTTAAACAACTGTTATTTTGTTGAGCTCTTTTGAAATCTGTTGTACCAGAATCTTGTTGTATGTTATACAATTTTAGGTCTGCCTCCCTAATGACTTAGCTTCTATCAATTAAGAGGAGGATATTAACACTGCATACTTTGTTGAAACAGCCAAATWCAGAAAAATTCCTCAAAGGTTTGAATCCATAACTGTAACTGCAGGCAAAAATTGTTGCTCGATAAAAAGCAACTAGGGGGGAAAAAAAGGAAAATAAAAGATAACAAAAATAGGTGTGTCTGAGAATTCTGGTTACATGTCCAGAATTCCCATTTGTGTAACTTGCAAGCTAGAAGACAGTCAGAAGGAGCAGAGCTGATGATAAGCAAGAAAAACTGCTGCAAGCTTTGATGAATACCAGGCTCACAGAGTATCCAGCTCCCAYCATTTTCCTGTGTTTTGATCAAGATCAACACTGCTCCATAACTGATTCAACCCGAAACTGCAGCTTCACTCCAGTAATTCACACMAGTACACTTTGAAACAGAAGCCTGTAAGCAGACTCATTAAATCAAAGGCAAAGTGTCACATATAAAGCACTTGTCGTTCCTTTCAGGTCTTCCCCTGGCTCTRTTCTCACTTCACCTCCTCTGCTGTTTGTCACCATAAAATAGTTATTGCCCATCAGTGGTGACAGCTTCATCAGCGACTTGTCTTCCTACAAGAATTTACAGAAAATGTACATCTTCAGTCTAATAAGCTCCTTCACTTAGAAGAAAATTTAGAGCCTCTGTAGGCAATGTGAGCAGAGTGTCAGGAATGGAGGTGAAATGATTTGTGAAGACACATGTAGTCAGGTCAGGATTAGAAGGAGGTGGCAATCCAAGTTTGAGGCCCTGTGCATTGATGTGTTTGCTTTCCTTTCACAACAGCACCATCCTGCAGCAGTCTCAGATGGCTCCCTTTGTGATGTACTTTTTAGGGAACATTTTGTTTCCTAGACTGGAAAATTCCAAGAATTAGTTGACTGTTAATACTTTAGGTTTTGCCTTGAGCATACTGATAATATAACCTCATGGCTTTCTGATAACACCAGTGAGCTTTGATGTCAGTTCACAGGGAAAAAAGTATTGCAAGGTTTCTTGTACTGGATGCAGTCCTATCCTGTGTTTTCCTTGAACCACAGATGCAGTGCTAAGAAAATTGAACGACATAGGTGTCATTAAACTGGCAAAAAGGGAACAGCTGCCTAGTGCTATTAATTACCCTTTTCCCTTGTCCTAGCTAATATTTGGTAACTTGCCTTGACTGAAGTCCCAGATAATCCTCCTTTTTCCTCACCTCTAAATCTGCTTTGCTGCTTTAATTGCGTAGGGAGAATGTAGGGAGAATTCTATGAATCCGCCCTACTTTATTGTCTTGAGCAGAGTGAAAGCAAAGATAAAAGTTAAGCGGCTCAAGAGAAATATTTATCTGCAACAATTTAGCATGCTCTGGGAAGACATCTTTCAGACAGGGAAAATTGAAACAATTTTGAGGGACATACATCAAAGACTTTCAGACACACTTGTGTGTACTTCGTTTAATAAAAATCTTCTGGTAAAAACGTCCATGCTGCAGTTGTTYGGAGAAGCTGTTGAGCAGAAAATTTCAGATACGTGGTGTGGCTTCCCACAAAATTTTTTGATTTATTGGTATAAATATATACACACAGACAGCATGACAAGAAGAAAGAAGCACTCCCTTGGCTCATTCTTTTTTATGACAGAGCAAAATACTGCAATGTTTAAGCCCAGTAAGTATGAAATTTCAAAAACTTGCATGCGTTTATATATTGGAAAATAAAYGTAAATTCAACTATTATCACTTCATTATCTTAGTTGTGCTGCTTTATGAAGGCCTCTCTACAAGATAAAAGAAARCATCCAAGACAACATGGGACGACATGGAGTTTCATATTAGGCTTTTTCRCCTCTAAATTAACTACAGATTGCCAAAAGTGAAAGGGGAAACGAGTTTGTCTAACTTTTTGTAACATAATCATCAATGTGTTTTACATTGATTATGTTTTGTTACTCATCACCAATACCAGCTCATTTAGGGGAAAGAATAGAGTGCTAGAAAGGAAATAACATTATTATTTACTGTTCCTCATCTCCAGTATGGATTGTAGGATTCATTTACCTCAGAAAAGCCCTAGGAGGCATTATAGGAAGAGAACACAAGTGTAAGAGGAGCAACAACCAACATGAACCAATGTGCACATGAGATTCATCTGCCATGGGAGTTTCACAGAGCCTGCACCTGTCCTCTCCTGTTTTAATAAGCCAAGGTTCTTCAAGTGCCACCATTCAACCAAACTGCCTCATTTACCAAACACARCTCTGGGTTCTTGTAGACACACTTGAAGAATTTGAATTCATGTGAACTAACCCAATTAATTGTAGTAAACACCACAAATATCTGTAATTTCTCTCCAAGCATGTACCAAAACCACTTTGGTTTTAGTTATGACTGTGCCATRCCATTACTCCTCAGGAAGTGATGTGGTATTCTTGGACTCTACATATCAGCCACAATGTGCCCTCCAGCTTGCTTCCACTTTCATGCTRTGCCTCTTTGTCCCCTTATCCTTGTTCTGTGCTCATATTAGTAGGCGGGTTGTAAGGTAATTGTGTGAAACTGTAAAAAAGGGTCAAGGTGAGAAAACAGCCACTCCTGTCATAGGGTCATAGGGTCAAGGTGAGAAAACAGCCACTCCTGTCCTCTAGCCACCAGAACCTGTCCCTGCCTCACAGGTCATCGAGTTGGTCAGATCAAACTTGCCTTTAGTTAAGGAAATTAGGATGTTCCCAATCTTCTTGTACTTATACATGACTTCGGGAAGATTTTCTCTATAACCTTCCTTGTGACCAGAACCCCTCTGTAGCTCCCTGCAGCATCACAAAAGGATAGAGTCCTTTTCCTGCTCATAAGGAAACTTCAGCAGTTATTCACCCATTACACCAGCAACAAACATCTCAGGAATGGGGCTCTGAGCAGCCTGCTCTAGCAAAGGTGTCCCTTTGGAACTAGATGATCTGTAAGGTCTTGTGCTGCTGTAGAGCCTTCRTTAGTTGCTCTAAAAGAATGGATGAATGCTTGATTGTGCTCCCTTGCTGCTGTCTTCTTGTTCTCATTTTTTTCTGTAGCAGCTTTGTCATAGAACACAATGCCTTGCCTGTCTCTGAAACTGCCACCTTACACATGCAGCAGCTCCTCCTGCCAGAGCCACAGRGCCAGTCTCAGATGCATCAGAGGTGGTTTCAAGTCCAGCTTAAACCAGTCACCATCAGCTTCTGACCCTAAAGCACTTAAATCTGTCCTTTCTTTAAAAATGGTGCTTAACRAAGTAAATTATGCCCTGTCATAGGCACAGGGTGTAAAGTCATCTCTCGCCAGAAAATCTTCATCTTTTGGAAATAGTTTAGGGACCTGAAACTCTTGGACTTTTGAAACTGGGCTCATCTTTCTCCTCATGACTTTGCACAAGTTCCTAATGCCTTGTATCATCCTTATTGCTGTTCAGTGTTGTGGTAGGCATTCAAGAGGATTTGGAGAGGGAAATTGGGCCTTTCAGTCAYTTTTCCAAAAATAATGAAAATGTATTCAGCTCCAGGCAGCCAGGGGAAGGATTTTAAATTATTCTGCACGCATTTTCCTTTTTCTTTCAGAAACAAGGTCAAGAGAGATTATTGATTGATTAAATCATTCTTTACTCATCCTTGAAGTAGTCTTAGGTCATCATGACAGGAACTCAACTGAGTTCAGAGAACAGAGAAAGAGGAAGAGGAACAAGAAGAAAGGAGAAAAACTTGCTAGGATTTCACCATGGTAATTTCACAATTGCTGCTTTACGATTCATCTATTGTCCCCAAAATAACTTCCATGTATTTTGCAGTTCACACAGCAAGCAGGGGAAAAATATATTAATCCAAATGGAATGAATTGCTGGCTCCTAGATTAAAAGAAAAAGAAACTACAGACTCTGGAACACTTCCTTCGGGAAGGAAGTGATCTTGAGGAATACTGGAGATGATATTAAAGTAATRTATTACACTTAATCAAGTAAGATCCAAATGTTCCAATCAAACTCAAGTCTTTCTTGTGTAAAGAGCTGASAAAATGCAGACAAAGAGACAGGGCATGATCTCAGTGGAACACACAGAGGCAGCTCTAGTTGGGGCTTTGATGCACCAGAGACATTATTGTGAGCTAAGTAATGCACATGGAACTCAGGAACCTCTGCAGGAAGCAAGAGACCATAAATGCAGCAGGCAGTGTCATTGGAAACAACTCACCCATATTCCCAACCCAAACCATCCCATGTTCTCATGCTCCTTCTCATGCCATTTGTAGTCACACTGAGCCTCATGCCATACCAGTGATCTCCAAAACATGATTGTAAATGTCTACAGACATGTACAGATATCATCTTTTGCAGTTACCACCCAGCATCAGCTTCTGAAGAGTTGTATCTTTAGTTTCAGCTGCAGCTATGGGGTAATACACTTCTTTTTTTCCAAAAGAGGACCTAACACTTTTATTGTGTCATGGTTTGACTTCTTGGAGTCTCAGAGAATGCCAAATACAAGATTTCTGATTAAATGGAGGATTAGCAACACAAATACAAAAAATAAAAAAGCTTTTCTTTGTACCTCAGTTTATGCATCAGCAGGCATAGGTAATATTTGCTCAAATGTTTAAGTTTTCTGATTGCTCAGGGCTGCAATTAAACCTATTTTAACTATCATTACCTTAATAATGCCTTTCTGCTCTCCAGCCCAAGACAGAACAGACATTAATATCTCCCTAGAATGGAGTAGTAGATACATAGTCTTTTTACATGGCCTTAAATAAGGCATTTTAATACAAATGCTTTTTCTATTTTAGTTTTGTTTGGAAATTATTTTTTTAAAGCAAATTCTGAGTGGTTGCCATGAGAATTKGGGTACAAACTGCATGTTAGCACTGAAGTAATGCTAAAAAATATTTACTCCTTAAGTAGTAAAATAGAGAAACTCAGCTGGAARAAATACAATCTGGAGATAAAACAGCTGTTATATATCCATAAGATACTGTGGGACTACTGCCATCTTCTGGAACATGAAACAAAGGCATGGGAACACTAAATTAAATACTTCTGTGAATCGATGAGGTTTAGGGCTTGAGATACAGAATAAACAAAAATTCTTCAGGGATTAATCATTTGCCTGTTGTTTCTTTTACATATCATATTCCAGTTCTTCACCACTTAAATATTTGACTTCTAAAAAGCAGGTCAATATCATTTTATAAGCATGGCAATATCATACTCCTTTAATTTAAGTTGTGAGGAAGAGAGATATAAACATTTGTTTTATTCTACTTCCAAAAAGTTTCACAGAATGATCATGGTGGAATAGTGTAATTTTTTTCATTCAGATCACAGTTTTTGATACGTCTTGACATGGTTTACTATTAGGCCTTACTGAAGCAAGCTATTTTATGCTAACCTATAATTCAGAACATCTATGTTTGTGTGACGCATTTTGTGGTAACCTTCTTGCACATTTCAGGCTTTTTCTTCTTTGGCAGTGACATGAAACACTGGGAGAGCTGGATTCATCACAGAGCATCAGACTTCCCAGAGACAGGGAAGACTTTGGGATCACTGAAAATAAACCATTAATGATAAATAAACAATAAATTAAAATGTAAATAAATAAATCAGACTCTTTATTCTCCCTGACTGGTATAACACTCCCTTCCCAAAAAACAGCAACTYCCACTCAACCTTAAAATCTTGAGTAGCCACCTACTGGTAGAGACTTCTGAATGTGTGYATCTGATTTAATGGAATGCACTTCTCTCTAACCTCTGCCTGTGGCATAATTAATCTGAGGATGTTTTTGTCCTGRGGCCTTTCTCTGCTCAGAGTGACCCCGAGATAAGTTCGAAGGTCTCTTTTCCCAGCCCGGCGCTTGAAGAAGGAGCCAGASCTCTTCATTTCTYGGTCTCAAGGTTGTTTATTGTATCGTATCTATAAAACTCTTYCTCCTGTCCTGCYRAGGTCCRTCCAGCAGGACAGTCCAAGGCACTCTGCTGGCTCCCGGGGYGGTGTTATCTTTTTATACTAAAAACYACGTGTGCAATATTTACAATTACTTTCCARTACCTATCATCTATGTTRGACAGYGAGCTTCTACTCTAAASCAATCTARAAGTGCYAACAYCACAGCAGAAGATGGAGGCCAAGAAGAAGAAGGAGAAAAGCTGGACACRCCCAGATTCCTCCATCTTGCTCCCTGAACCYCCATTCTAAAAACCCCAAAATCTACTTTTTTCTTAGTKAAATAAATTCACTATCATTGATAGTRATAAATTCACTATCATTCTACTTAAATTGTCATAGCTTGCAAATCTTCATCTAAAGTTAGTAACTTGCTCCAYGGGTCATAATCAAAACCACTRGCATCTTGGGCTYTGTGCCAGGGTCTCTGAGCCCCCTGGCAGGGCTCTTGGCTGCTCAAGACAGCCAGAAAGATGTCCTGAGTCCGAACATGCTTTCATTTGTTTTACCAGTTTCTCCCAATCTCCATCTTATTTTGTGATGGATGTCTTCCAGCCCAGAATTACAATTGACACCTGGCTGGTTTTCCACAGAAAAACAGAAGCACACAAACACAAAACGTTACCTGCTAGAGACCACTGCCCACTGGGGATGTGTGGCAGGAGCAAAACTGCAGCTGTCTGCCCAGAGCTCAGCAAGACATGAGAGATCTCAGGTGGCCTTTGGGACAGGGCTGCCAAATGCCATTGTGTAAGTTCTGCATCCCTGGGCACCCTGCCTTGGGTTTATCTTGGCTSTTCATAGCAGCCATCAATCTTGTTCCTCCCAAGGCTGGATGCTCAGGAAGGAAACTGCTTTACCTCATCCCACTCATTGCCACCCACACATAAAAGACAATTTTATGCTCTTGGCACCACTAAGAGTACCAGATTCTTGGCTCAAGAGAAATAAGCTCAGGTAATCTGAAGTTAATGAAAAGTGGCAAGTGAAATACGCCACTCTTAAATGACAATTAAAATTAAAATCTTGGACAAGACATGTGCAACATTTAACTCTTACTAAGATCCCATTTTGTGAAAAATCCTGATAGTTTCTACATTTTATCATGCTAATCAAAATGAGATACAACCATGAAATTCTGAGTCGGTTTATTWGTTACCTAATACTGTTTTTATAATGTGAAACTCATCTTTTTAATGTTCTGAGGTTGCACTATTTTTGATGAGAAGAATGTAAACATTTATTTACTATGAAAATCCAGAAGAAAATGAGATCTGTGTTCCATATTTTGGCTGGCACCTGATTGAGTATAAATTTGTATAATATTATAATACTGAATTTATATTACTTGCTCCATTTTTAACTGTGTTGAGTTGGAGTGTTTTAACATGAGAACCTTGGCAAAAGAGGAAAGAAATGTTTTCATCAGTTTTTATCATAAGTACTGATTTTACTTGTAGCGAACAGTGTTTTGCAGAGCATAGGTTGCATAAAGCCATAGAGACAATCTGTCATCTGTCAGTAAGTGCTATCCAAGTTATGTTGTGTCCCTAGAAAACACAAAATAGTGCTTAAATAAGCATGACAGTGTAAATTAGTGATTGACTCCTTACCCTTGGATCTTATGCAAAACTGTTCTCTACATTCTAGTATTAATGTTTTGAACAGCTACTAYGATGTTGGCACCAATGCTGCTTGCAGGGAGGTGGGGAATTTATTGCTTCAGGCTTCTCTTGCCTTTGCACAGCAAAGTTATTTCTCACTGTGCCTCTGTTTTCAAATGAAGCTGTGCAGTCTATCAGACTATGCAGACATGACCCTTGAGCTCTTTGTRGGCGTAGAGTGCTCAGCACTTGTATGCATAAAAATACGTCAGGTCCTGGAAAGCCTCCTGTGTTCCAAAAAATGCTGAGATGCACATTTAATGCACAAGTAGAGAAATGTGTGTGGTCTTCCTTTTACTCACTTTTGCATAACTGGAAAAAATACTGGAACTGGTAAGCTAATTAACGAAAATTTACTGAATAACTAGCAGTAGCCCARAAGCACCAAACCCTCAGGATTTGGTTGTCTGCAACCCCTTTGTTGTCTGCTGCCCTATAAAAGCAGCTTTACTCAACAGGGATGATCCATGTGATGGAGCCTGGACTGCTCTTCCAGGAGTGTTTCCCAACAGAGACCCTCATTGTCACTACTGTGCATCCAAGAAGGGTCATGCTCAGGGAACACTTCAAGATCTTCACCTGCAAATATTGAAGGCAGAGTTCTGTAAACAACTCCTGCACTTGGTCTACTTGTTTAAAAAAAAAAAAA
>JACDOX010000007.1:4841139-5027490 GCA_014549065.1 Cardinalis cardinalis
AAAACAACAAACCCCAAAACAAAAACAAAACCAAACCAAACACAAAAGAAATAATGAAAAACAGAAAAAACCCAAAAACTAAACCAAATAAAAGTGGAGTGCTGTGGGTAGTTAATGCAATGGCATTTTTTCAGATTTGCATATCTGTTCAGCTTCAATGCAAGGTATTTATTTAATAAATGTGGAATATTTAAACTAAATATTACCTAAAGAAGTTTTTTGTAAATTTTGGCAAATTCAAAATAAACCTTAATTTAACTTCAATGTAGTATATTTTTTAAGTGAAGGAAATTTTGACAACATCTAATTTGATACTTCTGGGGGAAAAAACTTTAATGAGAGTTCGTATTCATAAGCCACTCTAAAAATGATCAAAATATAAATGCACTGTCTATTAGACAAGGTGGTAAAAGCTCTAGCGCACATCCACAAAGGAGCATGGAGAAACAAGAACAGCAGGAGGAGCCTGAATAATAACTTGCCCTGGCTGCTTCCCAGGCCCATTGCAGTGGCCCTCTTGAAAATATTTTTTGTGATTTGTTTAAAGCACAGATTGTTTACCAGATTAGTCCAACAACTTAAATTCAGCTTTGTAGCTTCCAAAGATATTGAAGCCATGCTGCCCTTTTTTGAGCAGAGTTCCTCAGGGAGTACCAGGAGGCCTCTCACCCCAAGAGTACATTCTTTACTATTAGCATATCCTGCTAATCCTGCTCATTTCAGTGAAGTTATTGGTGACTGACCCAAGCAGGATTTACTGGGACATCTCCCTTTCTTGACCTGTGCAACCGCATTCATTTGTGTGACTTGCTTGATGACTTCCAGTCATCAATCCTTCCAGTTTTGCAGAGAAGAAATCCATTGTCTTTCACTTGCCTGCAAAGACCATCAAAGAAAATAACATATAATTTCTGGAGTGTTGAAGTCTTACCTTTRGTAAATGCATAAATACTATTTACACATTCTGGAAAGTTTAAGTATAATTTGCTATCACAAAGACTGATAACACAAGAGTGATATCAAAGGAGTTGGGAAATGCAGTTTGAGTCTTGTGCCAGAAAGGCTTTTGGCTCACAGGGAAACTCATCCTGAGCATGTGTTGGGACCCAGGACATTCCTCTGACTGCCCTGGATGACTTGAAACCCTGGCAAGGGGCTCAGAGACCTTGAAGTCAAAAAGGCACCTGTGCCTTCGATTTTAGCCCATGGAAAAAATTACCAACTTTGTGCAAAGATTTACAAGCCACAAGAGTTTGAGCAGAATAGTAGTTAATTTGTCACAGGGTGAAAAAGTAGAATTTTGGGGTTTTAGAATAGGGATTCAAGAAGCAAGATGGAGGAATCTGGGTGTGTCCTATCCTTCTCCCTCTTCTTCTTGTACTCCATCTTCTGCTGTGATRGTGGCAATTTTGGAYTGGTTTAGAGTAGAGRCAGACTGTCTAACATAGGTGATAGGTATTGGAAAATTATTGTAAATAAAATACACATAGTTCCTAGTATAAAGAGCTAACACCCCCCCAGGGGCAGGCACTRTGCCACAACCCGACCTGCTGGACAGACCTCTGCAGGTCAGAAAAAGAATGTAAYAGATAAGAGAAAATAAACAACCTTGAAAAGCGGAACCAACAAATCTCGACTTCTTCGTCATGGGGCTGGGAAAAAAGACTTTCCAATACCTCGGAGTCATCTCAACCACAGAAACCTCATGAGATCATGAGCATGAACTCACAAGGTCCCTTGGGACATCTGCTGGGTTGAAAGAGCTCTATGGAAGATGGGAGTATTAGGTCCTGGGGGACTGTAGTGACTGCCACTGTACACCCAGAACAGTCTGACTAGTAAAAGCCTAGCCTAGAGGCTGGGGATACATTGAAATTTGCCCCAGTTGGCAAATTTCTAGTTTTAATGTTGTCATAAGTGTATTAAATAGTAATTATGAGAATTTTAGAGTGATCACCAAGAGAAATCTGACCACTGCTTATTGAYGGTACATTTATTCATATATGGCATAAATCAATAAATGACACCCATTGCTGCCTTCAAAATCAAGCTGAGCCACACTGMATTGAATACAACTGCAAACACAACTAAAAGAGTAAGTCATGTTACTACTAAATGATCAGGCACTTCATGGTCTGATTCAGAAAGGTATTTAAATCTGATTCTAACTAAAAGTGGCTGCYTTGTTCTATTGCAAACTTACAGATTCTGATAAAATAGAAGTAAATGAGGCTTTAAAATTACCCTGAAATGAAGTCACTCAGCTGCATTTATGCTCTTGAATATGTAGCCAGTTTTGCAAATAATAGAAAATTGCTCTGAAGATACRGAAGTTGTGTTACATCAATCTGCTAATTTTAAAATACCTTATTTAGAAGAATTATGCAATATCTGATGCAAGAAAATCATCCTGTGGCAATATGCAGCATTTCTCCATTTAAATCATGTATTTTCATATTAAGCTTTATATTTGCATGCACTTCATCTTTGTTTTCATTTACGTAGTTTGGCAATTTATGACAGGACAGAAAAGGAATTCATTATATTTAGCAACAGAAAACTCATTTCTCATTTTTCTAGTGTTGAGCAGCTGCTACAAAATTAGCTAAACCACTATATCACAATTCCTCACCACWGTGATTCTTTAGGTCACCCTCATGGGTCTTCAATCTTATTATGTTCAGAGGTTGACACCTGGTAATTTTCAGAATCAGAAAATAGAAGGAAGCAATATATTTTTATATCTTTTCTTCTGAGAAGGATTTTTCTTTATTTAAGAAGATAAAGTATCAGTCATCAATTGAAAATATTAAAAAACAGAATAATAGCCACAGCAAGGTCAATGCTCACTTTGTTTACCAAACTTTGGAATGAAAATGTTCTGCATGAAAAAGAAACCTTGCCTAATCCTGAGAGAAATTGCCCATGTGCAGGGAAATTTGAATTCCTTGTCCAATAGCCAAAGGAGTTTAAGAAAAAGTTATGATAAGACACCCAGGATTATTGTTCCTTAAAAAGTTATTGCTGCTGCCAACTTCCATGGGCTATGTTGGCTAAAATGAGAAAAAGATTAAGTAATTGTCTCTCTATATAAAATCATTATATGACTTGTACACCAGTATTAGTGCTATCATCTATCATCTGCTGTTACCTTCCCAGAAAAATCAGTTATTCAGAGTAATTTTTGTATTAGGAAGCTGGAMGAATGCCACCTACAAGCATCATACAGCATAACAAGTCTAAGATCATGTAGGGCAGGACTGATCCTCCTCAAATTCAAAGCAGATTTAGAMTTTTCATACCGTAATGGATTTATGAGTATAAGCTATTCTTTAAAAATTGATTCTGTATTTAGGTTTTGTTCTGATATGAATGGGTGGGTTTCAGTCCTGAATCAGGGATGTGATTTCTTGACATGATTTGAAGAGACTTTCTTACCCCCCTTCTGAATATTTCCTGTGACTTTGAGAACCACTCATATTGGTGTTTGCCTGCAACACACACACACACACAGAGCTTGAACCCCAGCAGTTACTGGTTTGGCRCAAAAAAAGCATAAAAAGCTGCATGTTATTAGCAGGGTTTTTCAAAGTTGAAATCTGGAAGAAGAAATCCAATCTGTCAGGGGCTAATAGCATGAACTACAGAGATATTCTCCMATTGCAGTTACAATGCTGAATAACTGATTTTCATCACTCTGGGATGCAATAAACCATGTTTCCAGAATAATTTTTAATTAAATCTTTATAAAAGAGCTGCCAGTGTGTTTCAGAGATGCTGCTATGCTGACCAGATGTGTAGTCCAAGAGGAAGCTTTAGGAGTAAATATAGCAGGATCTTAATGGCTATTTTGCTAGAAATGTGTAGGCAGTCATTAATGTCAGCAAAACACAGGCTGGGAGATGGCATGGCTGTAGATGAGAAGCRTAGCCATTATCACTACTTCTATGCAACATTTAATTTCAAGAACCTTGATCTGAAAATTAGGCTGTTAAAAGGCTGCTGTTGTTTTGGGTGTCATCTCAGCAAAACCCCAATATTCATAGCAAAGCATACCTGCCCCCTTCTTCACTATTCTGCAAGAAGTCCTGTAGCTGGTTAGCTGGCTGACTCAGCTGTGCAAGGRCACAGCTCATGTAAATACCTATCAGATCACTAGATGTCCTCCTCCCACAGAGTTTCTTGTCGTTCTCAGCTAGCARACGTTTTCTCTTAGAAAGGATCTACAACCGTGTGCAGCACTAACAGGTTGCCAGTGCAGTCTTGTGTGTTCACAAACGACCTGTACCCAGAAAGCAGCCTCAGGGCAGGTCAGAGCCTTCAAGCCCAAAGGCAGGAGCACTGCCCTGGCTGAGAATGGGAAATGGTGCTCACCACTCCTTCCAGGCAGACTCGTGCTTTACCACACCTCTCTTATCATCATTATTTTCAGTGTGTGAAAACAGTGATGGATCTCACTCTAATGACAAAGACCTAAGACTGGAATCACCTGTATGCTAGCTATGCAAGTAATGATAATTTTTTGACTGGAAAGTGAGGAGCAGACCATAAAACTTCAATGTGGAAGGTGAGGTTACTACAGCCAGGCATCAAAAGATTAATGAAAGTGTCAAGTTTTATCCCTATACCAACAATTAAAGTTTGCATGGTCAAAATGTTGTGTAGCAGAGCCCRGTGTCCTTTCCTGCCTGAGAAATTATACAATATGTTAAGCAGAGTGAAGAACATACTTTGACATTAGCTGACTATATATTTCACTTTATTGACTTGCTAGAAGAAAAGCTGTTTTACTTACAGGTCAAAGCTTGTCCTTACTTTTTCCTTGTATGACTATCTGCTTCAATGGATTATTGCATCTATGGCAAATGTCGACTCCCTGCCTTGCCTAAAAATCTGAGCTTATGATTAGGTTGTGGGGTTTTTTCCCTAGAAAGCTTGATTTCATTTTTTATACAACTGAGACATAAATGGATGTGATAYGGGAACAAGAATATTTGGATGAAATTTTACTGCAATCTTGCRAAGGCATTTGATTCTTTGAAGAATCAAAAAATTTTGGCAAGGATGTGGATTTTTCAGTGCATTTTTTTGTTCAGATTTCAGGCTTACAGAAATGCAAAATGTCAGGTTTCTTTCACCCATGGCTGTCAGCATTCCATTCTAAACATTAGCCAACAGCTAACACTTTGGCTTGAGGCCACTGGGRAGATCCTGTTCTGCAGTTCCTGCAACCACAATCCACARTATCATGAAATGCCACAGACTATCTGTGGGTCAAGGTTGGACAAGAGAAATGACTGGGAAAAAGGTAACTCTCATGGAGCAGTCAGAGAAACCACTCTGAATAAAGGACATAAAAAACCCTGTAAACTGTAATGATCRTGTTTAATGAAACAGTCCCACTTCTAATTAACTAGACTTTCTATTAATGCTTAATATTTGGTAAAAATGCAATCCTGTCTTCTCTCCTTTTACTTGCAGGTATTTTACACAGCAGGACCACTTTGATCAAATAGCTCCTTTTGCACCTGCACTTGCACAAGCAGGAGTCATCTCACAGATAGACTGCATAAGGTCTGCCTCATCTTCACTTCAGAATACAGCAATTCAGGATATAATTGTCACTTCTCATTGTATTCACCCACATGAAATTGCCATTTGAAACACCAGAGGAGGAACTCAATGACACCAAATCCATGTTTGCCTCGTTAGTGCACTTTTGTGGATATTGGTGTCCTGCTGGTAAATCTGACCTTGTGCGAAAAAACATTGTTAGAGAAAGACAAACATAAATGTTTCCATGTAACATCTTTCCAAAACAGACTAAAGGAGTTAACCTGWGAGAGATAAAGTACCCTTGATTGGGCCATCTGCACAAATAGAGTTTGAATGTTGTTGTCATTTTGCATCTTTTGCACTAAACAAAGTTAAATGGAAACACTGTCCCTATTGCTTGCTACTTCTACAGYCTTTTTCCCCTCTAGCAGCTTTCCCTTCTATTTATAGTAAGTCATGTGCAAATCACAATTCAGCAATATGGTTTTTTAAACAGCTATTCTGGAGACATTTATGCTCCAGATGGAAGCAATCAGCTCATGAARCACCTCAGAGGTTCATGGTTTTTTCAAACTATCCTAGGCACTAAAGGGCAGAAAGCATAGAAGTAATTTATATGTGTGTTCATTCTTCTGACTTTGTGTTTGCTTGTATAACAAGGTCTAGGAACAATACAGAGCTGAATTAGTACCCACAGTATCTTCTCTTAAATGGACTTGGATGGACTTGGATGGTGTTTTGTATGGGATATAAGTTTGTTCCCTTCTCACAGATTAAAAGAAGAAAATCATGTATATATTGGGCAYAGTGAACTACATTTATAGATGATTATGAGGTTAATATAGTGTGTGAAAGTGAAGTTGTATTAAACCAAGAATAATCTTCTTTAAGGACAGGAACAGGTACTTCAGACACTTTGACAACTGCCTTGTAAAGGGGCTGTGACACTGACATGCAGCCTCCCTGCTGCCATGAGAAACCTGAAAAGCAGCTGCAACAGCACCAACTGGTTCTAAGTTGACAAGAAAACAGTTTTTGAGTTCAGCTGATCCTGTCATAACACATAAAGGTGCTGCAGCTCAAAAAATACAGCACAGGGGACCGTGGCTTTGAAATCTCACAGCATTTTAGAAGGGTGTTATTTTAGTCTTTCAATATGCATGTAAGCTTCAGGTGACATCTTTCCTTCCAAACTAACCCAAGTGTGCTCAGAAAAAGAGATGATGCAGAACAGGTATGAGGAGACAAGGCTGTGGTGAGAATATGAAAGCACTTTACCAAGAAGCTCTAATTCTCTTGCCTTTTACACTGGTGTCACACCAGCTTCCCCTGGGCATTACAGTGCATTCACACTTGGCCTAGACAAGAGCTCCAGCTGAGTACATAGTGGTGCCACATAKTGGTATTATGCATTAAATAATTATGTATTTACCTTCCAAATTTCAAAAGCTTGGGCTGAGAAACTGGTCAAGTTAACGGGGACCTTACACAAGAAGTGTTTAATCAAATTTAAGTACAAAACAGGCACTGGTCATAATTAGATGGTAGAAAACAAAAAGCTAAAGTTAAACTTACTTCTACTCACCCTAATTTCTTCTCTGTTTAATCACTGATCTCAAGGTAAGTTTGGGTCAAGAYTGTAGCAAGAGGTTTTTTGTTTATTTCTAGATAATGCTGTGATAAAAATTCGTAGGTTTTGCTTTCTGGTCAGATAAAAATTAATATGGGCTGACACTCCTGCTGCACTGTAGGTGAAGTAAAAGCCTTTTTTTTTTTTTTTTTTTGGAGCTTGCGGCATCAGCAGTTTCAGGATGAGATATTTCCTATTCTGTTAAGTGGAAGCCTGTGGTGTAAAAATAGACAGTGCTATATATTGAAAGCYTAAGCCTACTGAAGTTTTACAGATTTAGAAAGTTCGCTAATCATTACCAATTAAAAGGCTGCTTCATTCTGCATAAATTAATCATAATGATGCACTTAACTGCAGGGCCTGCAGAAAATATTTATTTTGAAAAAGTGGTACCAAATTTAATCCAGAAGTGGTGCTTATAATAACAGTCAAAGCTTTAAACTGCTACAAGTTTTTTTCTAAATATATATCTCAGCAAGTCTGTGCTACCAGTGTCTGGTAGCTATCAAGCAGGTTCTGAAAGGCAAGAACAGAAAAGCAGTACTTACTTTGAGTTTCTGGAGGACTGAGGGTATATACAGTGCTCCCATTAGACTTTCTTACATTCAGTATTATGGCTGAGAACAAAAGGATTGATTTCACATTATTGAGAGAGAGAGTAGCACAGTTCTTACCCAGTATCCTCTTCCTGCAAATGCTTGGATATTAGAAGGATACCCTGGGTTAAATTCCCCCTAGGTCTATGCCAGTAGCAAGGCTTCTGTTATGTGTTATCAGGTTTATACATACTGTGGTGCTAACATCCAGAATATTTTCAGGAGGAGAAGCCGTGTCCTTCAGCTCTGTTCCAGCAACAGAGGTTTCACTCAGAGCCCTCGAGAGGTGTGTGCAGCTCCCTCTTCAAACCTGCAATGTCTGACTCCACGGGTTCCCAAAAATCATTACTGTAAAGGCTTCTTAAAGAGTRTTGGAAGCAGGAGGGCCTGCATGCTCATCATAGCACACTGTGTTAAAGCAGAGACAGTGCACAGAGACCTACAAGCTGATCCGGGAAGTCAGAACCCATTAACTTTTACTGGATTTATGACAAGCATCATTCTCTAAAAAAAACAGCAACCAGCTGGCAAATGGTTGAGAATGTGTTCCTAGGGAACACAACATAAGCAGATGGAATTATGTTGTTCAGTGGAAAATAATACAAACAAATGAAAATACCTGACATACCATGAATATAGCACGGAATTACATTATTATTATAATAAAATTGATATTTTTATTTCATGAAAAGTATCTTTCCTAGCAATTGTGATTATGAAGCACATGTGGCACATGTTAATCACTAGCTGGATGTTAAACTAACCATTGTTAAATCATCATTTTTAGTCATAAACATTTATTAAGTTTGTAAGTATGTTGTTCTCACTATTCAAATAGCCAGTAATCAGTCATCAGCTGCACAGAATTTCAAGTGGAAGCATCTCAAATCTCTAAGGTCTTCAGCTTTGTAATATCTCCAAGGTGTACCAAGGAGCAGACAATACTGATAACCTTCGACACATGGCAGTGACTAGCCAACATCTCATTTAAAAAATTCAATGCTGTTTCAATGCTGTTCTCTTGTAGGCAGTACAACAAAAAGTGTATTGAATACTTCAGTTTATCTGTTTACACTGTGCCTAATATAAATATGTTGGTAAGTGATGTAAAAATTCTTTTTCTCTCAAACTGGCTTTTCTTTGATTCTTTGTAATGAGCATAAAGGTTCTATCAAAGCATAAAGATTCTATCAAGACAAGTCAAATTAAAAACTCCCATTATGCCTCCATCTTAGCAAAACACACATGCAAGGAAAACCACCTGCTTACTGACTGTGAGTCTGGAGCTAGGAAACTTCTGCCTTTATCAGAATGAGGATTTCTCTGTATCAGTCCCACAACATGTGCCATCGCTTGCTTATGGTTTTCATAAAATCAAAAGGCAGATCCCACTATCCTTGCAGTAGAAGCATTTCTTTGGTTTTCAGTTTAAGGTTTTGCTTGGAGACATATGTGAGGAAATATCATGTTTGCTGTCAAATGTTTTTATATTCTGTGAAGCTCATGGATAGCTGGTTTAAGTACTAAAATAGCTTTTCCTTTCAGTGAGGCTCAGAGAAAGCATGTTATTCTCCCGTATTTTTGAACTGCCTTCCTTGAAATCTATAGACTAAACTGCCTTTATTTTTTTGTCATCAACACCATAAACCAGGTGCTAACCTTAGCAATTGTGCCAAACTAGTAGTAAAGATAAGTATTTTGCAATTTTCACCTGAACAGTACAGTATTAAAACACTTACATGGGATTTGAAAGTACTGTTCCACAGAGAAATGATACTGTGTTCTGCCCTCTTGCACTGTATGTTGTATTTTATCAAGAGGAACAGAACAAATCCRTACAGGAGAAGATTAGACCACAGCAGTTCATTCTAGAGTTAGAACAACTTCTACTTCTCTGAGACAGAAATATGGGTTACTGATTCCGTGGTGTTTCATATCTGCAGTGAGATTAATGATTACTGACAGCTGTACCCAGCTGGAAGTTTGTTCAAAGCTACTGGATCCTTTCACTTGAAATACTCCAGCCAGGGAGTTGTGTCCTTTGATGGAGCATAAATGAGAGCATCTCTGCACRTGTAGAGGCTCTTCCCCAAAGATCCCACCCCAGAACTGCTTTCCATTTCCAAATGCTGCTCTGAGCTGAAGAGCACCAGATTTGTGAATGCGCTGGCCCTGGCTGAGCTGGGGCTCATTTCCCCACAGCAGCCCYCGCMRAGCTCTGCTCTGCAAGGTGTTGATAACTCACCTGTGCTTTGGGTGCTGCTGAGCAGGGCTGGCACAGCATCAGCACTGTCCCTCAACATTCCCCACTCACCAGTGGGCTGGGGACAGAGCCAGGACAGCTGACCCAAACTGACCAAAAGAATATTCCATACCAAATTAATATGGTTTGCAAACAAAACAAAGGGTGAGGGTGGGGAGAAGAGAGGGGCATTTGTCATTACAACATTTGTTTTTCAGATCACTATGGGTGCTAAAGGTCTACTCCCTGGGAAGGAGTAGGGATCATAACCTGCTGATGGGAAGTAGAGAATAAATCTCTTGTTTTCCTTTGCTTCTGTATGGCCTTTATTAAATTGCCTTTATCTTATCCCACAAGCTTTCTTCTCTCCTAGTTTCTCCCCCCACCCCTTGTCCTGCTGAGAACAGGAGTGATAGAGCAGTATGGTGGGTGCATGGCATCCAGCCAAAGTCACCCATCACAAGTTAAAATTGTATTCCTCAAATTGTCACTGGAAATGCCCTGAAAAGTCTACCCAGGATGTGGAAATCCTTCTTCAGTGCACTCTGGTGTCTTAATCTTCTCTTACTCTCACAATTCAACTCCAGAGACTTCAGCTTTGAATCAAACTGGCTTGGTGCATTGTGGATGCACAGTATCCACTAACTAACTAAGTTGTCTTTTAACATTATAAACATAAAAGATACCATTTGAATATTTRTTTTAAATCCAAATATTAAAAACGCATCATTAATTTTATTCAGGCAAATTGATTTAATGAAACCCACTGACATTGAGTTGATAAAAAATACATTGATTTATAGGTTTTATGACTCTCTGGAAATTCACTAAAAGCATTGTTAAATCCCTTGCATAGCTGATTTATGTAGTCTTTTATTCAATACAACATATTAGGTACAGATTATTGATAGCTTCCAGCATAAAATAGTGCATACTGGTGCCTTCATTCAATATTGCAGACTACATACCCACTAAGTGCAAAAAGGGATGGTTTCTTTCTAACAAAATAAGTCACAAACTGATTTATAGAGATAATACAGAGTAGTAAATATTTATATTCTAGTATTTTTTCTTAAGATGCTTATTTGTGAAAATCAATTATCTGAAAGACACTCTTTATATTCAAAAAAGACATCCGTAAAAAAGACATTGTATCTGAAGTATCATGGGCTTATACAGATAATATATTTTTACTTAATGCTTATTTGTAAAATCGACTACAGAAAAGACACTCACCATAAAAAAGACACTGGATCTGAAATCTTGTGGGCTCATACAGATAATACATGTAACGAATATTAGTGTCCAAGTTGGTGCTGTATTGTTTCTTTCTCTTACTGCACAAAATACTTTAGCACAAGTATTTAGTGCAAGACACCTAATTTCTCCAACCACATCTAAAATATTAATGAAAGCTTTTTACCACATTAACTCTGCCTTAGAACAATACTCACCTGTGCCATAGCTGTGCCCTGAACATGTTTGGGGCAGCTCTTGAGTAGTCTTAAAGCTCACCATCCAGTTCTTCCTTCTTTTACCATCCACTCTTTCTAAAGTTAATTAAAACATCACTTATTGCTATTAAAGAGGAAGGCCATGCTTTTATTTCTACAGTCTAATGATAAAGTAGTAACCTAGCTTTAATTATAAGCCATATAATAAATTATGAAAAATAGCAATGCCCTGAAATATTTATCACAAAATAACAGCCCACAGAGGAATAAGACATTATCTAATTGCATCTGACAGARCTCCCACCCAAAATGACTTTCAATCTCTCTGTTCCTTGGATCCACTGTCCCACTTCCTCTTTGCCTTTATTCAATGGCCTATTTTAAGTTCTGACAGTTAATCCCTTTAGGACTATTAAAAAAGAAAACAAACAAGCAACAAAAAAAACCCCAACAACCAAAAAAACCCACCCCTATCTGGTAGCTCTACTTGGAGTTTATACCTAGTTTAACAACAATAAACACAAAAGCTTCTCTTTCTCTGTGCCAACTTTTCTGAAGAATGCATTATGGTTAAATAAACAGWTAATTTTCATTCACTAAAAGTGAAGTATTCACATGTTAAAAGGGACACTGATACCTGTGGATTCTCAACACCTTTCATTCCTAACAYAGTTTTTGATGGTCATATGCTTTCAATTTGTACTTCTTTAAAACCTTGCCTCTCTTTGCAACAGAATGAATTTTGGCTTCACTGATTGCCTCAATGTTATCAGTGCTGCCCAGATTTTTCTTTCCAAAAGCCACACACTGCTGGTGCTTTTTTTATTTCTCTTGGGCTCAGAAAAAATAAACAAAATTCAACTAAAAGGATCAGACTAACATTAATCCATGTTTTTTTGAAGTTGAATGGCACATTTATTGAAAATGACTCACTTGCTAGCAAAGCACAATACAGCTAAAGAGACAGGAACAACTTTACTGAATCCTCAGATTGCTTAGRAGTCTTTACAATATTGTCAAAATTAAGCTTGGAGAAAAGATAAACAYGTCTTTTCAAAAATCTCAGTGTTTGTGGAAAAATATTCTGATGACTAGAAAAGGTAGACYGTGTGTCTCCTGTTGCTGATACATTCCTTATCTGATAAAAGAGAATCYTTTTCTTACTGAAAAGGGCTGGCTATGCAAGATGGCCTCATCTTGTATTTTTACAGTCATCTCATACAGGTTCTCCAGGACAGTATCAGTCTCATTGCTACCATTGTTACTGATTGAACAATTCCTTAGGGATGAAACTCTTCTTTTTCCCTAAAAACTGTKGTGGGAGAGAACATAATATAGAATACAATTCTCTTTCCTCTTGCCTGAGAAGAATGAATAAGAAAAATTCCCCAAATGTGACTTTCAGACGTTTTGTGATGTATGAGCGCCCTTCAGAGACAGGCACTAAACCAGACATATATGTGCATTCTCTGGTTTGACAGAAACCAAAATGTTTTCTCCCTTCTACCATTTTTTTAGAATATTTTCACTTTTTTGCTCTGGACCTCACTGCTGAGATTTGGACATCTTTTCTGTCTTCCAGTTACCCCTCCAGCTGCCATAAAATGAACTTTTATTTAATCTGAAGACAGTATCATTGTAATTTCAGAAGACATATAATCTGCATAACCAGTTTTGTAGTAGCTCACTGATAGATTTCTGAGTAAGTGTGAAAATATTAGGGTCGTTTTTATGATTGGGCTAAGGGATTTGTTAATGAAACTTATGTCATCATTGCATGAAGAAGTGAGTTTCTTTYCCCTTCTTTAGGACATACAAGTAGTAACATTTTAAAAATCTGTGCTGTGCTCTGAACACCTTTTCTTCCAAGAAGCATGCACCAACCAAGCCAAAATTGCTGTCTTGTGTATACAGATCCCCACCTCACACACACTAAGGTGAAGTTACATGAATCAAAGAAAATTGAAAGAAGAAAAATATCTCCACTCTGCAGGTCTAAGGTGGAGAAAATACAAGATCTTTATGTCTTATGTCTGGTTTGCCATACACACAGGCTGTTACCTGGAAAGCTAACAGCTTGTAGAGACTGTTCTCCCTTCCCAGCCAGCATTGCCTTTGGTAAAATAAACTCAGAAACAAATTTTGGAAGTGAATTGGGCCCAGAGTCCATATAGGATCAGGAATTCAAAGCACCTCTAGGTGACCAATATATACACTTGTCACTGGTCTGGTGCAATGAGGATGACTTGATAAAGATCACACTATGACAGTTTTTCTTTTGCATTGGCTGCTGAGCAGATAGGAACTGTTTCCTGTGGCCAGCTCCCTTCTGCCAGTGATGCAGATAATGGTAGTTCCACAGGCAAATCAAACCTACATTTCGTCTTCATTTTCATCTGAAATATGAGTTGGTCTGTTGTACACAAGGCAGACATTTACTAATCATTTTCCTTTATTGATGTTTAGGAGTTGAAGCATAAAGTGATCCTCAAACGTAGTTAAAGTGAGGCAACAGCTGCCATTGTGACCACGACTACAGCAGTACCACAACCACATAAATCAAGGTTTCATTCATTTTTGAGCCAGAACACAGTAGAAAGTAGCCTTAAAATGGAGCTCTATTGTAGTTATAGAGATGAATTKCTTTGTCTGCATGGGGACTAACGGGGACAAAAGCTGCCCTTARCAAACAGAACAGTAAAGTCTTTCTTACTGATTTGCATTCAAGGGCTTTTCCCCACACYATGTCTGGGAAATAATTTGCAAAATGGTCTTTCCTACATGCTTTTTAATATTTTTCTCACTGAATTATTACTAACAAAATAAACATAACAAAATGCTGCCATACGCAGCAAGAGGAAAGTCAAGGCACTCAATTTATTTGTAAAATGGTAAAAGACAATTGATAGTGTGGATAAGTATTTTTATATGCATTTATTAATTCATAAATTACAGTATAGCTCACCTCATCTTTCAACAACAGCTGATGTCTCCATTTTCCTCAGGAAACCCCTGCAGTTATAAGAAACATAAATAACATGCTTTAATGAGATATGGATTGATTATGTTGGGAAAGCTGACATTTTCATCCATCATTCTAAATGTTGTTTAATGATGGATTACAAACCTGCAATTCCTCTGGTATGAGATTAAATAAAACATCAGGCTGYTTCAGCAGACTAGTCCAAGGAGATGACAATAAATCTGCTCAATTATCAAATCAACAATCTGGTTTTCACTAATAAGRATATTATTATTTCATTTAGACTTGTTCAGGCATCACAGACTATTTTATTTCAGTCAGTCAATGGGAGCAAGTGCAGTATTTTATTCTCAGAGTTGCAAAGAACCAAGCTTTGAGAGAGCACAGTACATGCAGCTCAGCAGGCTTCAAGCAGACAGAAGAAAGCTACCAATCTCCTTTCAAACCAAAAATACATTGTGAAAGAACATTTTGTTTTCAACCTAGTTAAGTAATCTGAAAGCCTGAACCAAAGGATACTGTGTGAGAAGCTGATCCACTGAAAACAGAGTTACGGGATCCTCTGTGACTTGTGCTTCAACTTGGTTCTGTTGTTTATTTATAATTAAAATCATTCAGACTATCTTTTGGCCAGAAAAATTAGACTGCAAATAACTGCAAGAAAAAGAATCCCTCTTCTTTTCCTTGCTTCATGCTCATCAAGCAGAAATCRTGCAAAGTTTATTAGCAGAAGCCTAACACAGAGAGTTTTCTTTGCTAGCCAGTCCTAATAAACTCCCCCTCCTGGCAATCTAATCAAAAATGTTACATTTCACTCAGCAGCCTTGTTCTCCTCAGAATGTTTTGTAATGGCAGATAATACTACAATATGGAGCATGTCCAGCGCTCAGCAAAGCCACACAGACATGGGGGAACTTTTAATAGCTGAAAAAGTTTCAGTTTTCTACCCCAGACTGCAAGCCAGTGGAGCAGGTGGTCCATGGAAAACACATTGTGCGTTTTATGTGTATGCATGAATGATCCTTGCTGCTTTACCAGGTACTGTTCTGAAAAATAAGGGGATATTAAAATACTGGATCCTCCAATCTCTAAACATCAGAAATGTGACAGCCTTGCAGTGGTAAGTTATAATCTGTTCCTTGCAGAAGGGAATTTTTCCAACTCTGCTCCAATACCTACTTCCCAAGTTTTCATGGACCTGACTCTTTCCCTCTGCTTTTGGGCATCCCCAGATGCCAATAAAATAGGCATCTTGGATTTTCCTCAAAAGYAAAAACACAAGATCACTTATACTCCAGTTATGGAAACTCTATACCGAAGTTGCAAGAGTTGGACGAAGAGGAGACGTGTGGAGCATAGAATTTATTTCTTAGTATTACCACTAGGAGTCAGTGAAGAAGTGAAAGCTGCTGACATGAAATGGAAAACTTGCTCCAGTTAAAAATGTCCTCCCTGGCTCTTTCCTGGCTCATGGACCATCAGATAAGCTTTGACATGATAGACCAAAACAAGGACATGGTACAATCCATGATGGTGTCATCATGAAAGGATAACCACAAACTTCTCTGCAGTGCTGACTAATTTAGCTTTAAGGCAATATGAGGGTGATTCTCATTACAAGTTAAGAAGGCAAAGAGAAATGTCATCTCTTCAGTATACAACTGTTTTGCCTTGTCTTTTTACTTCCCCTCTGACTTCCACCTTACCAATATTTTATAACAGTAGGCTGTATGATTTTTCCTGAAGATAATCAAATCTCCCTTGGTGCAAGCTCTGTAAATATAGAATATGAACCTCTGAACTATAACTCTGAAATTTTCTGACTGCATTTAAAATAATTTTCATGCTCTGTTGTTATGTCAATTTTTATTCCTCAGCTTCTGTGATTTCCACGGTTAGGCCACAGTTAGGGAGGCTGAACTCTGCTTATTTGATGTAAAAATAATTGTTCTAATAATAACATGAAAAAAGATCAATGAGAATGTTGTATATTTTTTGATGTTGACTGAGACTGCTCAGTTTAGAAAAGGAAGTGTGTGTMGAGAGAGGAAGCCTGGCTATCTGTCCTTACCAAGGCAGCCCCCTTTCTCTTGCCTTGCAGCCTTCCTGTCAGCACCCAGGGGTGATTTACAGAGCCAGTGGSGGAAGATGATGCCCTCCAATGCTTTGCATGCTCCCGAGTTCCTAATTTTACTGACTGGAAAAGCACCAGATATAGCTTCAGATTCTTCTGCAGGAAAAAATACTTGGATGCTCAGAGCCAGAGCTTTCTGAACCATCTGTGCAAGTACGCAAAGGGCTCCTTGGTGCAGTGCAGGCTGAGGGAGATAAGCCCTCTTCTCGTCCTGCCCAGAGGTACCTCCCACCATCGCAGTGAAAGTAGGGAAAGGATGAAAGCAGCAAATGACCCCCTTTGCTTTCTCTGCACAGCAGCAGCTGGTCCMGTGCCCTTGGCTTTCTCACAAGCAGACTTTCCTTCTCCATTGAACAAACAGGATGCAGCCAGTCCCATGCAAACASAAACAGCTTCCAACTGGGAACCCCAGCAGCAGCTCCTGTTGCCCATTCTCTGCCTGTGAACTCCGGAAATGCTACCAAAGTGAGGAGCAGACCAAGAAAGCAGATTACTGCAGAGGGCAGAGGATAAGATGGTATTTTCCTGCTGAGCCAATTCTTGCCTTTCATAACACTGATGAGCTAATAGGTTTAACACTGGTGAACTGATGGGCTGAGTGTGATGTAAGCTATCTGAAGACCTTTAGGAAGCTTTAAAACACAGATCAATGTTGATTCACCTCCAGCTCCTTTCCACGGTAGGTGCACTTAGTTGGGCAGACACAAGCCCTGTGAAGCTGCCATCAGCCAGGACAAGTAACTCACTGCCAGGGGTAACTCACTGCCAGGGGCAGTTAGGAGACCTGGCAAGCACCCATCCCATCAACATCAAATGGTCCTTCTGCCACCCACTTGGTGCTGGTGGCAGGGAAGCCCTGACTCGAGGCACAGCATTACTGGGAGGTTTCTCCCATTGCAGGGGGCTGGTGCAGCCCCCTGGGCACCCTGAACCCTGCTCTCCCTGCTTATCTGCCTTGTTCACAAGCCAGCCATCTGCTTGGAGGTGTGGAACATGCACAAGTTTGGTTATCAAACCTTGGTGAGATAGTTTTGTTCTTTTGCAGAAAGACCCTTTTCCCYCACCCTCCATCCTAAATGGAAAAAATTCTGACCTGTTCCTGTCCAAAGAAGTATCTGCCAACACTGAAAAGGATGACTGCATTCACCTCCAGGCGATCTGAGACAGATTTTTTCTAGTTTTTCAATAATTGGGAGAGTTTTTAAAAGCCACAAGAAAGTGAGTTCCCTTTCTGGGACATATTTGTCCAGCCTTGCCAGCTGTACTTGCATGCAGTATCTACTTCCAGGTCCAGGTCAAGCTTCTCCCTCAACAAATGATTTCTGAGTAGGTTTTCATTAGCTCCTCTGTACCACCAGTAACAGTATCAGGAAATATTGTAGTGCAAAATGTTCTAGTGGCATGGTGTAATCCTTCCTTCTTGTCTTTAAGTGTTATCACTGCAGAAACAGTGTAACTTTCATTTAAATAATTGTAATTAAGCAGCGTTTTAGCCCACTGCGCCTCCTGTTTAAGCCTCCTACTTTCTCAAATGTCAGTGTTGTACTGAAGACTTCTCAGTCACTGGGAGTCTCTTTACTCTGAGCTGATGTTACACAACAAGCTTTGTATCCAAGAAATAGAAAGATAAAATCTACGCGTCTTCATTAATGAACATTTATTATAATCTTAGTGAATAAAACCCTGGGAAATTTATCTGATATTTCCCCTCCTTTTTTTTTCTTTTTAAATTCATCTGTTTATTATTTAACTCCCTATATGTTTAACATTTCCTTATTTAATTCTATCACTTCTCTTTTAGTAAGTTCAAGCTCTTTTCATGCAGGACTGTTTAAGACTGGCTGGGTTCTCAGAAGAAATTGCTTCTCTTGATAACTRGATCAAAGAATTAATAAAATTATGCCTCTAATTGTACATGATTTCCACAAGTACAGGTTACTGTTGATTATAAACTTTTTCACATTTGTATAAATACTTTGGGCTGTATAGATGCCATAATATCATACTACTGAAWCAAGAAAATAAATCAAATTACAAATTGTAGGCCAATAAATGTTTTGTTTGGTTTCACTTTGCTGTTTCTACCCCTTTAAGTTTTAGTTGCTGTATTCAGCAGATATTTTACCTTTTACATCACTGATTAAATTAAGAGGCAAATTAATTTAAAGACTCTGACTGCTCTTGATTGTCAGCAATTTAGATGCTCATTAAGTGGTTTAAAGTACATTTAATTAAAGATGTATTGCTTCACATCCAGTAGTCAGTGAAACATGTAGTGTTTATGTCTTCTTATAAAGTACTACCACTTCTGTAGTTCAAGAATGCTTTCAATGGATGCATAATTTCCTCATTTTAAAAGAATGACTAACCACTAATTGCACTGAATTGAGTCTTCCTCTTACCTACTGTTTATAATTGAATTGGCCCATACAAATGTTATGTCTTTGCTTGCTCTTATGTCCCCCCCTCACTATCTATTCCAATGGTTAGGAAAGACTGCTGATCAAAGGAGGAATCAGCCAATGCTAGAAAGGGATATGGAGTTTAGGTATCGAGATACATCACACACTACTCTGAATGCTTTTTTTATCCCTGATTCAAAAACCTATTTCAGAACAAGAGGAGTCAGCCTCTTTCATGTCTTCCAAAATAGAAGGTGCAGCCACATAACCAAGAGCAGCCACATAATACAGAAGGCCACATAATCTGGTGTTTCTTGATGATGAAACATGAGATTATTGTACTTTTCCCTTCTCAAAAAGAGTTAGAAAAGTCAGACTGCCTTGACCTTCCCCACAAATCCTTTGGCTGGAACTACCAGGGAGGGGGAGGAGGTGAAAGCCCTGACAACAAACCCCATGACATTTCTTCAAAGGCTTAGTAAAGAACAAGATTGTCATGGAGCGAGTCATAATGCGTGATCTGTGCCAGCCCCATTTTAMGCCCAGAAGGAAAAGCCTGGCAGTTGGAAAATCCTGGCAGTTGTACCTATTATTCACTTTTGTTATAGGACTATTTATTTTGGAATAGAAAGAAGAGATTACGGGCTCAACACGAGTTTAAAAATGTATCGGTGCTTTCTCCTGCCTTGTTTTTGCAGCTGAGTTATTATAAAATAATGGGATATGTTGAAAGCGATCAAGGATTGGATATCCTTCCCAAAACAGGCTGTTCTCTTTCACCTTTAATAAAAGGAATTTGCTGTTTAAAGAAGTGAAAGCAGAACAGGAGATCTCTACAGCTGATTTCTGTGCAGATGAATTRACATCCTGAGGCTTATTTGCTTGTTTAGTAAAGTCACCTGGGCCTCCTGCTGAATGAAAGGAAAACCMCACCTACCTCAGGCCTCCCTGTTCCTGTGACAAGAGGAAGAACTGGTTAACTTATACAAGAGAGGTTTAGACTGGACATCAGGATGGATATCTTTACTAGAAGAGTGGTCAAACACTTTTACTGGCTGGAAGTGAACACCAGCAGTCATTTAGCTCCAGCTCAAGCACAGTCAGACCACTAGAGCACATTAGTAAGGAGTGAATTTTGACTATCCCCAGTGAGGGAAACTCCACCCCATCTCTGGGCAGCCTCMTCCAGTGCTCAACCACCTGCACAGTAAAGAAGTTCTTCATGTTCCAGTTGAACTTCCTGGACCTTYCTTCCTTGCAAGTGTTTCTAAAACAAATCAAGTCCCCAAACCAAGTCTGTTTTGCCCATGAGAATAATTGGGAAGTGTCTTTATCTCAACCTGTGAGCTTTCCTGGGTTTTTTTTAATTCTGATTTCCTCCKCCACTTCATTGGGAAAGGGGAGTGAGAGTTGCTGGGTGGCAGACTGGCTACCAGGTGGAACCAAGCCACCACAGTAGTGCAGCAAAGTACAAGTTGTTTGTAAGCTTTGGGCTCAAGACCAAAGAAAAACAACAACAACAACAATTTAGGCTGTCAAACTCCGTTCACTTCATGTCACTGGAAGGTTAYCTCTCCTTCTTCTCCATGCCTGTGCACTGAACTTCACATCAGAAAGTTAGGAGGCTTTCCCTTTTAAATCAGCATTGCACATCTATAAAACAACAGCTCCTACAAGATTGACTATACAGTTCTTAGAGTAGGAAGGCCTGGTTGATCTTCTGCAAAGTCAGCAAGGCCTTGAGCTGTTGAGCCTTTGCCCAGCAGTTTATAAGAGCTCCCTGAAACACAACACATCTTAATCTGAACCTCATATCCAGGCTAATAAACACCAAGTAAGGTGTACACCATCCCAAATGAACAACTTCCATGCATCTGCCTATATAATTTTCTTGTGAAATAGAAGGCATATTGTTCTTAAATCTGTCCAACAGTAGTTCAGTTTCTACTTAAGAAACCCTTCTTTTGTGAGAACCTAGTCATTCCCTCCTCAGCTCCTTTACTGTCTTGCTTGAAGGGGCGTGTACATTCAACACAAACTTCAGAAGCCAACATAAAACATCCTACAAAAGACAAGGTCATAAAGGATGATGGGAATAGTTACAAATAAACAATGAACGCACAATAAAAGTGGTCTTAAAATACAAAAAGCAGCCTTTATTATGAGATCATAATACATGCCAAAATAAAAGTGTCTTTTAAATCACTGTGTATGTTTATGAATTGTATTTACAGGTTTTTCCTGCCATTTTAAAACTAGAATTTGTTTGGTTTTGCAGATATTTTCAAAAATAAATATTATAAAACATGATTCAAGAAAATATGCATACAATAGGAAAAGGGAAACCTGGCTTGAAACAAAGCCATTCCTGCAGAAGCCAAGAACAAAGAATGGGTTGAAAACTTAAATATGCCCAACCTTAAACTGAGAGGGTAAAATTTYGTAAAAACAAGAATAAATCACCTAAAACCTGAAGATGCGAGTATTTTTTTCTCTTTTTTACAATATAACATCAAAGTTACACAGAATGCCCCAGTGATCACTAGGAAACCTGCCACATTCTAGTTTTTCCAAACCAATTAAGTCCATGCTTCGTGGGATGAAATGCCCCCCTTCCGCTGCAGGCCGAAAGTAAATGCGGTCAAACCTCATCTTGCACTTGTAGGCTGCATTCAGGTTGGTGTTGGACTGCGTGTCCCAAGTGTAGCGGCAGTGCTGGGGTTTACCCAAAAACTCCCAGGCATCCTTAATGTTGTCAGGTAGATTACCAAGTTTAGTAACCTGAAGGTAGAAGGAGGCAAAAAATTCCACAAGATAGTGAATTCACAAATTCTACCTTAAAAAAACAGAACTAAGTTGTCACAGGATTGGATTTTTTTCTGCAAAACACAAGTTGTTAAAAATCAAAGATCTTGGAGATGTTTCTAAACTATGGTATTTCTCCAGATACTCTAAAGCACCATTTCCTGCAGCACTTTCTAAATCCAAAACATGTTCCAAAATAAATGTTCAGCTCTGAAATGTTGAGGCATAGGGGCCAACACCATGTTTCCTAAACCAACGTCATTCCAGTTCACCACAATGGAATTTCACTACAGGGAGAGGTGAAACTCTGATCTTCTAGTAATAATGCACAAATTTCCCTTTTAGTATCAGCAGCCAAAAACTACTTCTAATTTTGAATGTCTTGACAGCTGGAAATTAAGATCTGTTTCTCCAGAGCACTCTCTTCCTTCATTGATTCTGAGAACTGGAGAGTTGAACAAGTAAAGACCAGGTTCTAAAAATGAGAAAATGTTTTTGAAGTCAAAACTTCCATCAAATCTGCCTGCATCTGTTCAGATACAAGTATTGTTATTAAAACATTTTGTCGTTTGGAAGGGGCCTCCACATATATCACCTCAGCCAAAAAACCGCTTCTACTTAGTCACAGTTCCACATCTTAAGAATCAGYGTTGACTATCTCTGTTCTGCCTAAGCAGGTAATTTCCCATAAAGACAACAGAAAAGCCGGAGAAGGTTTTGACAAAATATCTTCTCTAAATAACAAAGTTGCTTATTTCTATTTACCTCGCTGTCTCTGAGGTTTGTATCCCCTCCAAATATAACAGTGGTGGACTCAGACTCCTTCTGCATTTCATTTAACACTATTTGCAGCTGCTTTATCCGTTCCTTGGAGTGATCTTTAGTGCTCTCCAGATGAGAAGTCATAAGGCAAAGTTCAATACCAGATATGCTCACCTGTGTGTGAAACAAAGAGGCAGTGTTGCTATCCACATCATGATAAGGAGCTCAAAGACAAAATCTAATCACAAAGCAAATGACTGAATATTAGAGCTCTGGTTAATATTAGTTTTACATTGAAGAAAAGGGGCTTACAGAAGGATAACAGGCTTTTAATTTTGTTTTCAGAGGTTATGAGATTTGAAAGCAAAGTATGGTAAGTAACTTGCATAAAAGATTTAAGTTTGTCAGTATCAAATGCCACTGGGTTTGTACGCTTGGAGAAGTTTTTCTGCTTTTTGAGACTGTCACAGAGAAAAAGCCAGTTCAGCCTTTCCTGGGACTCTCTCTTTGGAAGGCAGAAGTACAGCTGCTTAGTACATCCTGACTCACTCACATGCACAACTAAAAGGTTCCTCTTCATGGCAGTCGTTGGGAAAGGTACTATGTCATGTTTTAGTAGCTTCACTCTTGATTTCTTTAACATTACAGCAGTGAAATACTCTTCTATGTTACCTACAGAGGACCAAGCAAAGAAATGTTTGAGGACATCTTCTGCTGTGCCACAGCAGAACTGCCATAAAGCAGATAAGGCTCTGAARGAGACCTTTTTACCACAACCTGTGAGAATATGTTGATTTTTAAGTCATTAGTGAAAAGTTGCATAATAATGGTCTGAATTTTCCAGATTGTTTAAATGCAAATACCTWAAAAAATTACTTATCTATGGTACTTTTTGATTACCCTTGCTACCAGTCTTTCAAAATGCAGAAAGAAATACAAAGAAAAACGCCAGAAAAGCAAGCTTCTCACATGCATAATTTGCATCAAGCTGATACCAAAACACAGAAACATCGAGTGCTTCCTTCTTCACTTTACTCTTGATATTCTTTAAAATGGTTTTGACAAGAGAAACAGAATAAACCCAACCTTTGTTTTCTGGTTTTTGTCTTTAACACCTGAGGGTATTTTCTTACCTGGAATAATAGTGTAATTGCCTGCTTTCATCTGGAGAAGAGGGAGATGTGGTGGGATGACCTCCTGTAAAAACACAACATCTGGACTGTATCTGAAATCAGCAAGGCAAGAAAAATTTCAATTAATTACTGAGAAGTAGTACTGCAACACTCTGAGGCCAATGGAACAAAGTCAGGGATTTCAGGTGCAYCTTGCCCTCATCTTCCTAGGTAAGAATCTGCTCTTTAAAAAAGAAAAGGCCATCTGCACTGTATTTAGCAGCACATAGACACTACCATTACTGAAAGGGAGAAAACAATTGTTATTACGAACACGAAACCAATATGGTAATAAAATGTATTACTTCCTCCTACCTCAACCTTGCAGGTTTCATATACTACATAACACAAGGAATTCAACTTAAGCAGCTGAAAAGCAGCTTTGGGACATGTTTTCCAGAAGATTCTCATGTACAGGATGCAATTATGAACTGTGTTTGTGATGTTTGGTTGCAACTTGAACAATATCGCTCATTATTAGACTTTTAAAGTAGCCATCTCAAAACATTTAACCTCTGGGACACTGCACARGTTCACACCTTTTACAGTCAGTATAACAACACTCAGCCACTTAGGATTTATAGGGTGATTGATCTGCTGCATCTAACATTAAGGTAATTGGGACATGAAGATTTGTAAATTCCTAAATCAAAAAGCCTTTTTATTTTTCTGTTGAATCCAGGCACCTGACAATACAAAGAGGAGGCTGTACTTACAATGCCAGGTATGTACAGATTCCTCTGGCTCGATCTTTCACATTTCCCAGATCCAGCCCATCAATGTTCCAGGTGATCAGCGAGAAGTTGCTGTCGTCTTCTTTTTGCTGCGAGTCTTCACTGTTAACACCAGCATTACTTGTAGTTGCATCTGCAGTGAGGTCAATGCTAAAGAGAGAGAATATTYGTTTGTTAATATGCTAATACTGACCTATCTGTGATTGCCTCACTTATCTCCTAAAGCATGTATGGATCTAAACATCATTTAAAAGCGCAGTAACTAAAACATACAGGCCCCAGTCATACAGAGCTGTGGTACACAGGTGAAGTAAGTGGTTTTTTCTCCACCTACGGATGGAAGATAACATTTACCATCCTGATGTAAGCTAATCAGATGGTAACCAACAAAATCCAAAGCACTTGAGTAGTTCAACTCTTTCCCCACAACCCCACTCTTTTCCCAGGTACTTCAGGAACAGGCTGCTCCAAGTGGCTCCCCACAGGGTCACAAGTCCTGCCAGCAAACCTGTTCCAACATGGGCTCCTCTGTCCATGTGCCCACAGGTCATGCCAGGAGCCTGCTCCAGCGTGGGCTTCCCATGGGATCAGCCTTCTTCAGGCACCCACCTGCTCCAGTGGGGAGTCCTCCCTGGGCTGCAGGTGGATCTCTGTTCCACTGTGGTTCTCCAACGGGCGTGCAGGAGCACAGCTGCCTCACCATGCTCTGCACTGCATGGGGAATCTCTGCTCCTGCACCTGGAGCACCTCCTGGCCCTCCTTCTTCGCTGACCCTTGGTGTCTGCAGGGCTGTTTTCAGTTATCTCTTCTGCTGCAGATGCTGTGGAGCAGCAACTTTTTAACCTTAAGTACATTATCCCAGAGGCACTACCACCATCGCTGATGGGCACAGCATTGTTCCACAGCAGATCTGCCTTGAAGCCAGCTGACCTTGGCTCTGTCAGACACAGAGGAAGYTTCTAGCAGCTTCTCACAGGAGCCTGTAGCCTCTCACTACCAAAACCTTGCCAAGCAAACCTGGTCAGAATAATGTTGRCAACACAGTAATGTTTTTGTTGTTGCTAACTAGTGCCTACCACAAGACAAGGGCTTTTCAGCTTCCCATGCTCTGCCAGATGCATAAGAAGCTGGGAGGAAACGTGACGAGGCAAGCTGACCTGAACTGGCAAAAGGGATACTCCATACCATAGTTCATCATGTTCAGTGAATGAACTCAGAGGGAATTGGCCAGGAGGAGCCAACTGGTGCCTAAAGATGGGCTGGGCATCAGTCAGTGGAGCAACTGTACTGTGCATCACTTATCTTTCTTGGCTTCCATTTTYCTCTCTCTGTTATCTCAAATTTCATTACAATTAATTTTATATTATTATCATTAATTTTATTTCTGCTGTAAAACTGTTTTTACCTCAACCCATGGGTTTTATATTTTTTTTCAATTCTCTTTCCCACCCCACTGAGAAGGTGATGGTAAGTCAGGGTGTCCAAGTGAGTGGGTGAGTGGGTATCTGGGGTTAAACCACAGCAGGCAGGGATCTGGAAAAGTTCAATTCCACATGCAGATCAGTACACTCAGTACCTCCTCCAGGTGTGCTATAAGATGGTGTATGCAGAAACAGATCTTACATCTTAACTTTCACAGGTACATCTAACAAGGTATGCATGTACAAGCCTATTTTATTTATAGAAATAAAAATATGCATACGTCTGCTATAATACAAATATGCATAACTTACACATATACAAACGTGTGTATGGTAAAWTCTGTATATATATCACTACACAACACGAGGCAATGAAACGAAAATGTGTTTGTGTCTTCTCCAAAAGGTTCACAATCCACCAGTCCGGAGGATCCACAGAGGGAAAAGGCAGCCSAAAAGCCTGAGAGCCTCTCCATGGGAGAGAAACGTGGGAAGAGGACGAGAACGGGAGCAGAAAAGGAACAGGAACCACCTGCCTCGCTGCCCCTCAGCCGAGGTGCGATGCCCGGCGGGAGGGGAGCACTGCTCTTCAAGTTAGGCCTCGGCCCGGCGATGGCTCTCCCCGGGTGTGGGGGCCCCAGCGCCTTCCTGCCGAGGGGGACCTGCCTGCCCCCGGGGAGGGGGACGTGCCTGCCCCCGGGGAGGGGGACCTGCCTGCCCCCGGGAGGCTCCGCTCCCCGACCCGCTCCTCCTGCCGCACGCTCCCGTGCCCGTCACCTACCAGGTGCCGGTGGCCGCGCAAGCCGGGGCCGCCCCGCCGGCCGCTGCCTCCGCGTCCCGCGGCGGGTCGAAGTAGGCATTCAGCGCCCTCTGAAACACAGGGGCGGCTGGCAGCGAGGGGCCGCCGCCGGGCAGCCCCGCGGCCCCGCCGGCCCCGGCCGTACCTCCATGTGCCAGTCGCTGCCGGCCAAGAAGCGGCGCGCCACGGCCTCGTCGCTGCTGGTGATGGCGGCAAACTCGGAGCACAGCACCTTCCTCCGCTTGGCGACGTGTAGCGCCTCCTCATCCTCCTGCTCCCGCTTGTGCTCCGCCGGCGGCGGGCTCGGCGCCGTCTCGGCCTGCTCCTCCATGGCTGCGGCGGAAGGCGGGGGGAGGCACCGACCGCCGGGGTTGCTGTTCCGGGGCGCGGGCGGGCGAAGGTCGGCGGGGCGGCAGCATGGGGCTCACGGTGGAGAGCCTGAAGGAGGCTATGAAGTACATGGTGGAGTCGAAGGGCTTCGACCGGGTGCTCGGCAAGGTACGGGCACTTGGAGGGCAGGGCTCCGGGAGCGCGGCCCCACTAGGACAGCTCGTCTGTACGGCCTTGTGTCCTCTCCCGGAATAACCGGCTGGACCGGGATCAGCTCGCCGGTGCAGGCTCGACGGTGTTTCCCCGTATTCCAGGCCTCGYACCCTGGCGTGTGGCCGTGCTGCTAACGCGGGGTAGGAAACGCAATTGTTACAATAGGAATAATTACTCGATTGTTATTCAGTAACTCTCGTTAGACGCTCCAGCTGCCTTCCAGCAGCTCTCTGAAGGCGATTGTACTGAATAACCTTCAGGAGTCATTCAGCAGGTGGCATTCTTTCCTTCGCAGTACGTGCGAAGCCACTAACTTCCAGGACGGTGAAATTGTAAAATAAACTCTTCCCTGTTTAAGATTAGAAAAGTGTCTTGTTATGACATCTCCTGAGCCTGAAGTCAGGCTGAAAGCACAACGCACTCCCCAGTACTCTCTGAATTTCGACACAAGGCCTTATACTATACCTTCACTGCACATTCTGGTGTAAGGAAATGTAATTGACTGGTACTGCTGCAGGGCCATGCTACATTATGCTCAAAAAAAAAGTTGAAGTTACTGTTAATTTACGCTGCAATTTGTGTAGTATGCAGTAGCATAGCTGCCATGTAGGAAAGTTCTTGTTCTAGAAGCAGTTTAAGTGTTCTCATTAAATTTTCACTTTAATTTTTATTTGGTTGTGTAACTGTGACATGGAGTGATGGAGTAAATATAGCTAAGAAAATCAGCCATGTAAAAATGGCTTTGCATTAAAGAGGAGCAAATGTTATAAGAGAAGCAGTGCTTTTGTTGACAGCACCATCATCTAATACACTTAATAGAAACCAACTGTTCACAAAGTAATTCTTACAGTCATGTTTTTCTAAGACATGTTGGTGAGTATAAAGATTTTTAAAAATGTATAAAGCTTTAAGAAGATAGTTCATATGTTTATAGTTCATTTAGTTCTTAGTCACCACTTCACTGTGATAACTTTGTGCTCCTTTTAAATCCTGATAAGTGGGGAACAGATATTAGCATTTCAGCTTGTAAAGGTAACTGCCTGGAAGTGAGCCTTGGGAGACAGGTTTCCCATCTTCCTGGGGARTGCTTTCAGATTTTTCCTGCAGCCTTCTAGAATTAGGATGCTAGGAATCTGATGATAATAACAATAAAAGTGCAGTTTGAATTAAAAGTAACTGCTGCTTTTCTGCGAGATACCTGAAATCTCTCTTACCATAAGTAAATGACTCAAGGTTTTTCTTATTCCAGGGAAGTCACATTTAGTCTGAAACCTTTCACCTCAAGCCTCAGACTTAGTTTCTGGTGTAACTCCAATGTGGTATCTACCCAGGCTCTAACGACTGCGTGTTTAAAGCCTGGAAGCTGAAGCAATGWGCTGTTCCCCGAGGCAGACGCGTGGGAGGACAAGCACAGCAGGGCTGGGAGAAGCACAGACCAGCAGCTCTAGCTGAGTAGGTCCTGGAAGCGTTCAAGTACTGAACTATTTTTGTCAAGGAGAGCAGGCATGTAGTGCCAGATCAGAGCAATGACAAATGGGACCAGATGCTTTCCTCACCTCGCTGGTGGGGCGGAGCACCAGTCCCTGATGGGAGTGGAAGCAATCTGCTCCCAGTGTTGAGCATCAGTGAAGTCCTCCTTAGAAATTCTGTCAGAAGCTCAGGCCTCCAGTGCAGTGCAGCATGCCTGATTTAGGATTTGGCGTTTTCATTGATACCATGCTATTTCTGTATTAGGATGTTGCCTCGGTAATTTCCTCCCTGTTTAATACCAGTTTTTTCCATTAGAAGACTGTACTACATCATCACTGATCTTAGTATCATTTGTCTGCAAAATTTGGATAGATTTTGGTTTATCAGWAAGGGTGAAACTCAGCTCTTACAATACATTATAAATAAAGAACAATGAAACCGGAAACATTTCAACCTTAATACCATTTAAGATCAAAAAAATATTTAAATTCAGCTGGTAACAGAAGGGAAACATTCAAGTTTTAAAAAGCCCTTGTAAAAAACCTGAAAATTAGTAAGAAGAAATATAATAAATAAGTCCACATTTTACTTTTAATAGTCTAAAGGCACTTCAAAGTTTTAGTTATGCATGTAAATATATGTGGAACTTACCCCAGTTTGGCATATGCTTTCAGATTTTGAATATAGTGCTACTGACTGAAGAAATTTAAATAGAGATTTTCAAATACTGAGTTGCAGTAATTTCTTGGTGTCAAAATTCCAGCTTCTTTTGTTGGTTATAGGGGGAAGCATGATACCATAGGTGAGCTGTAATTCTGGATTTACCACCCATGGTCTGGAATAAAACTGTTTATATAAATGATGATGCTGTAACATTGTGATACAGTCTTGGATACTTCTACTCATGAATATGAATTTCCAGTCAGAGAGGCAATCTGATTAGTATTTCCAACTCCCATTTCAAAATACTGATTTTTATTGAGSTTGCTCTTATATAATGATTAATGAATTACTGGTGGTCTCATTACCATATTGTGAGCTAACAAATGCCTTCACAACTATGGWACACACAGATATTTAGAGCAGTTTTGTGTTCCCTCTAATCTGGTCTTTCACYCACGGCTTAAAGCAAAAGGAAAACTGAAGACAGTTTCCTCCTAAGGAATTCCTGACAGCATAGCACCTAATAAAGTTCTGTTAAGCTGTCAGTTTAAATATTTGTCTGCATTAGAAGTACAGATTTTTCTAAGGCAACAKTCTTCTGCTCAAAATCTATGGAAATATCTAATGGGACAGTTGAATTACTCTATTTTCCATCTTCTAATTTGTCTCATGAGTCCAGAGTCAGAAAAAATTGACTTTYAATTTGATTGAGGGCAATATTAGGTGTTGGTACTACTGTCACTAAGCTTTTTATTCCTTTTTTGGTTATACAGRTGAAACTTCACTCTGCAACTCCTGGAAAAGTTGTTTGTGAAATGAAAGTAGAGAAGGAGCATACAAACAAAGGGGGCACATTACATGGAGGTTTGACAGCCACCCTTGTGGATGTGGTGTCAACAGCAGCATTGCTGTACACAGAAAGAGCAGCGCCTGGGGTCAGTGTGGACATGAACATCACGTAGGTATCATCCACTGTATTACCAAAAACTTTTCTTCCCCTATTGACTCCATTGGACATCTTTTCTGGGCTGTGGCAYTCACTAAAAATGGGTGTTTTCTTTGGTTTCAGAAGTCGTGTTTTGATAAATTAAAGGAGTTRTGTGTGTTTTTGGAGACTGCCATTCGGTTTCAAATTTTGAGTTGGACCTTCTTAAGCTTTTATTTGTTACATATGTTTATGAGACAGTGTCCATTCCTTCATAGAATGTAAAGGGATGCTGACATGTCAACAATTTTACTCCTAAGAAATTGGTTTGGTTTCAATTTTTGCTTGTGCAGGTATGTTAATGTCTCCTCAAAACCCAAGCTCTAGGGTAAGCAGCTTTCTGTAAACCCTTTTTTAGTGTTACTCCATAAACCAGAGAAAAAGCAGAGTTTGCCTCTGTTGTGTGTAGAGGGTGAATTACAGAKTGAATCAGAATTTCTCAGTGAAAGAAGAATCCTTTGCTCTAGGTTATTTTAAGGTAGTTTTATACTGAGAATAGTTCTTCCTGTAATGAAAATTCAAAGCACGGTGTCTTAACAAACCAATTGTTCTGAAACTTTCTTTGATCATGCTATTGTAGCTTGTCAGCTTTGCTTCATTACTTTTAATGAAGACATTATGACCAATTCGAACTAAAGTAATCCTGCTTAGAATAACTAACACAGRGCATTAAAAGTGTTATAAAAGTAACCCCTCATCAAAACTGCCTTAAAAAAAAAGCTTTAAAAGTGTGTGGGGAGTGATCTGTATCTTTACTAGGTTCCCTCCTTCCTCTCCCAGCACCTTCTGATTTCTCCACTAGGCAGGTGGGGGATTAAGCATCTATTTAAGCTTCATGCTACCACTGTGATGACTAGGATCTTACTGGAAATTAAAACCTAAAATTCTCCTATCATTATGGGTTTTTTCCTGCAGTGGTATAACAAGAGGCCGACATCTGAATTATTGACACTATCAGTTTGTTCACCCAATTACATAAGGGATGAAATCTGAAGAAAGTGCTGTCTCTGGAGGTGATCCAAAATTACCTTTAGGCAATGTTACATGAAGCAATATTAATATCTTTTTTAACTTGGACTACTGCATTCATTGAACAAGTGAGATTGGATATCAAATATTGTTACAAGAACTTTTTTCCTTTTTGGGAAGGAGCTTTTTAAAAAGTTGTCATGAGGAAGCTATTTCAGTAATGGAAAGAACAGAGAGAAACAGAGAAATTTTTTTTTGGTAACCACAAGAGGATCAGCAGTAGCTTCTGGAAATGARACAAGGCTGAAATACTGCCCTTGTCAAGCAGTGGAGCTGGTGCTACATCAGTGTTAGGCGTGGCTGACATTCTTGTGATATGGCGTCGTGTATAAAAATGGACTCGTTGATGAAATTTATCTCAACAAGATTAACATCCAGCAATTCTTCATTTTCCTCTGCACCTCTAACATTTGAATATTGTTCCCTTACCTCAGATCATGGTTGAATCATGTTCCTCCTAATTTGTTCCAGGGGAATTCTTTGTGCAGAAATTTCTYCCTATTCCCCGAAGAGTGTGCTTTGAAAGCACACCCTCCTGCTCATGTAAATAAAACAAGAGTTTTCTAATTAATGGAAACAACATTTGAAGGTGCCGATTTCCATGACTTTCCTCTAACCAGGGTATGGGAACAGTTAACCTATGCTTACAGTTCCATACAGAAATGACCTTCTGGAGCCTTTGTGACTTTGACATTTTGCAGCTGAAGCAGCCAAACTAGTTTTGAAAGGCCGTAGGAAGCCAGCAGTGGTTGGAATAGGASTTGGAGCTGAACTTTTAACTGAAGTCTTGGATACCTCATTGTTTCTGTTCCAAAACAGACTTTTCCTCAGAACCAAGCCAATGGGTTTCTTTCTAGCCTCCATTTTCTCAGAGAACTCTTACACTTACCACTGCCAGTAGTTAGAGGAGCTCAAATCCATTAAGTGGGGGTTTGCAAGTAGGCAGGCAGACAGAGATGTTGCTTTATAACCTGCTTCTACTAATTCCTTCACAATAATATAAAATGCAGAAATATTCTTGGATTTATCYTCAGTACAATTACTTACCTGTTCTTTTTTTTCTTCCTTGAAGATACACTTCTGCTGCTAAGATTGGAGAAGAGATACTGATAACAGCTCAGATTTTGAAGCAAGGAAAAACTCTTGCATTTGCCACTGTGGATTTGACAAATAAGGCTACAGGAAAGTTAATTGCACAAGGTAGACATACAAAGTTCTTGGGAAATTAATATGAAAAAGTACTTTAAAGAAGAATGTTGGACTTCAGAATCCCATTTAGAATTATTTTCTCACTTATGCAATATCATCTGCACAAAGTTGTGATAGTCTCTATCAAGTGAATWTGTCTCACTTCTATAATAAGTGAACAGATTTCTTAATTACCACCAGTATTGCTACAAGCCTGGGTTTGGGTGAGCAACAGAGTGTGACAGCACAGGRAGGCACCTGGCTTTTTTTCGTCAGGATAGTGGTAGGGAAGAGCCTTTGGACCAGCCATAGGRTTAACCAGCATGACAGCATTTTAAGAGTTTTGCTTTCTCTACCTGTGGCATCATGTGACAAAGCAACCTTGTCTCCAGGCCTGTCACTGTCACACTCAAACACACTAGAAGTGCTTCCTAACTGTACTTGTTCCCTGAGGTGGTAGTACAGASTTCCTGTAACATCATCCTGAACTGGTTTGAAAGTGTAAAGCAGGCTAATACAAAATGTAATTTACTGATGCTGTAATAAATTAAGAAGTATTCAATAAAGCTTTCTGAAACTACCTTTTTAAAGATTGTTTCTTAGTTTTGTATCCTCTTTGCACTAAGTAAAAGCTTGTCAGTATGGAGTAGTTGAGAGAGGAAGTGGTGGAACCCTTGTACATAAATTCACCCAAGATGTCATCATCTCCCTCTGATCCTGGAATGTGAAAATAGTTATATCATGTAGGCTTTTCAGTTCTCTCTAGCTGAGGCTGTGGTTATATTTGTTTAAAATCCATCAGCTGCATGTTACAGATGTAAAAAAGTAATTTTGGTTTGCTTTCATTGAGGCTAAGGCTGTAGATTATCTGACCTGGGTTGAATGTGGTAGAGTTAAGCTGCTGTTCATCAGCTGAAGCCTGGTCTCCTCTTGCAGTGTTGTGGACAGGCTTAAYTGCTTTCTTCAAACTGTTGACAAATGATCCATGGCAAGATTATCAAGCTGTAATAAGAACAGCAATGCTACATATGCAGCRCATGTTTTTCTCCTCTAGCAAAAAGCTGATCTACTCTAGTAAAGGGCATGTGTAAGTCCTTTTTTGTTGTGAAAGTTGAGTCATTGTCTTCAGTCATTTGACTTCTGTGATGAGCAGTTAGGGTTTTCTTCTGTGCATTTTTAAACCTAAAGAAGTAATTTTCAATGAGTTAGGTAACCTGTTCATGCAGACTGATTTTCGATACAAACGTGTACAAGTTTACTAATGTGCCATTAATCTTTCCAAAATGACTTTTGAACAACKAATATGAGCGGATAACTAACCCTTCAGTGGAAGTTCTCTAAAAAAATATCTACAGTGGGCTCAGGGTACCAGCATGTATTTTTGCTGGAAGTTTAGAACGGTTTTTCATGGTATATACATTCTCAGAAAAGCTTTTTCTCTGGGGCTGCCTCAGAAGCATACAGGGCTTATGTGCCTGTGGCTAGTTGAACTTTTAATAGTAGCATCCTCTCTTTAGTGGTACATTCATGATTGATTTTTCCCACAGGACTTGCACTCACTCATACGCAGAAATCATCCCTGAATCCCATTTAAAGGAACACAATGCTTTGCTGAAACACTTCTGCAAAGGTGATTACTACASCAGGAACTTTTTTTTTAAATCTTTGCTCATCAGAGCTAGATGCTGCACTGTACGAAATTCTCACATCACAGCTCCCTCACCTAGAGCACTGCTAGGAGTCTTAAGCATCTCCAGTTCCTCTGCAATTACTCGGATGAGCAGAGAGGATCCATCAAAGCAACTGGATGCACTTAMTGACTTTGGCGATTGCTGCTCTGGTTTCTTCCTATTAACATGTTCTGGCATCCCCACTTATCTTTTTTCTCATTCTTAAGTTTACCAGTTTTCTTATGTGAGTTACTCATGTAGTAGAGTCCAGGAAGATAGTTAAAACCACTCCCCTCCAATTGCTATAAACCCGTTCCCCTCACTGGAACACAAGAGTAATTTTGACTATTACCTGAAATAAAAGGCAGAGGGTGAGAATGAAGGAGGTGCCAAATTCAATATGTGCCAAAATATTGAGAACACTCTCAGCTGCACGTGCTGGGGCCACTCTGTCCTTGTGTAACTGTCCCACTGCAACTTAACACGACTTCCTCAATCAGCGCTGGCTGCCTCAGGAACCTATCAGAGTTAAGTGGTCCCATTCTATCACTTAGCATTCATCATATCTCCATAATTACAGCTGAAAAGCATCCAGGCCAATTGAGARTGGCAAACCTCAACACAGAAACAGCAGTATCCTCCTGTTCCCATTCAAGCCTGGCAAGGACTGTTTCAGGCTGAGAGGGAAACAGAAATAAACCTTCCTGAAATAACAAGTGAATTCTCTTCTCCCTTACAATAGACTATTCAACACAGTATTTTAGAACTGCCTAATTAATAAGAGGGACATTGTTAATATGCAGGCCAGTTATTTCAGAAGCAGTTAATTAAATGGATTATTTTAAGACAACCTTGTCTGTTATCCCTCACCAGCAGCAGTATGTTGACCTCATAATTTATTTCAAAACTGAACTCAGGCACAGAGATGATCTTACAAGGAACTGAAACCATTGAGCTTGCCTAGCTTTGAGAGTAAACTGTCAAGCATCAGACTTAATACTTGGAAGTGTTCTTTACTGATTTCACTCTAACCTACATGTGGAAAAATCTGCGTCTTACCTTAGCTGAATCTTAAAGTAATGGAAACAAATTACCATAATAAGGACAAGTGGTACATGKCTCCACCTGGCATTAGAACAAACAGACCTCCTGTGGAGCTGACCTGGTTCCATCACTGCAGATTTAGGCATAATTCCCTTACAAGCAAGCAAATAATGATTTCATGAGCTCATCTTGTGAGTAGTAGTATACCAGATTACATATCCAGTAACTGACAGACAACTGCAAGTTCCTTCTTAACACCTAAAAATGAGACCAGCCCTCCCATATTGCAGTTTGTTGTATTTTGGKGTTTTTCTTTTAAATATACCAAACACCCAAATTATACTTAYGTCTAGATGTCTGYTCTTACAGAGCCACRTAAGTGGCCATTTCATACCACATTTCAGTGGTATGAAATGTTGAGAAACAGTTGTCTCTCTCAGGGAAGTAACTTCAGCTTCCCACTTCATGCAGTACCCTGTCCAGCCAAGAGTTTCATGCTGGTTTCACATCCCTGCTATTGCACAAACACTTTCAGACTGACACCCACCAGATACCTTGAGAAAATAAGGAATCAGAACAGACTTGTTCCCACTGGCATTTGAAACCAGGGGTCCAGATGCTGATCAGGGCAGATACAGATCACAGATTAAGATGAAGTGAGAAGGTGTTTAGTCATTAAGGATTCCAGCTCTTGAGAAGATGTCAGTGATAAACGAGAAGATAAGGAAGGGTGTCACTGCTGAAACAAGTGTTGAACTATCAGAATTCCTTCTAAGTCTTTTAGGTCAAGCCACCCATCACTGGATTCTCATGGCTGAGCTGCTGGTTTACAATTCTCAAATTCACAAACCACCACCTAACAGGGATGGGGCAGGGAGGGCAGGGATGTCAGGTGAATTAGGCTGTTAAGTAACTGTTCTGAACAGCAGTTCAAATCTTTTCAGCTTCATTGACTGGCTCTGAGCCACTGCCAGGGCATATGGAAGAATTTCCCACTGCATTATATCATCCACAATTTTAGAATTTCCATCTGCAAAAAAAAACATTTAGGCAGAACCCCCCAAACCTCTCCTTACCTCATTGTCCCCAGGAATAAAAAAGAGCCACTTATATGCCTATTTTGCTACTTGAGTTCAGGGCCAACATGATGAGAGTTATCACCTTCATGATTCTGCAATGCATTCACTGAACCACTGCCAACACCAGACCAGGATCCCAAGCTGCCATGGTTGTGGGACACAGCAGCATATACAGTTATACAGTTCTCGCTTAAAAGAGAATAAATTACCTGCCACTTTTCATCAAACAAGACACATTYGCTATCCTTCAGGAAAAACACCAAAACCAAATTACCTAAACCAAAAAAAAACAACCCTATTTTTGTTTCCTAAGACAGTACCTGGGGCTTGTAACTCTAGTAAAATTCTGGATCTTTGATTTCTTTTGCTTAAAAGCAGTAGCCACTTTAATAGATCTCCAGAGTCCAGAACAGCAATTTTTTTTAGTGAGTGCTCTAGCATACAGTAATTGTGCTTAAATTAAGGGACCTTTCCATATGTAAATCCTTTCCAAGCAGAAGTAGGCCACAGATCTCTTCAGCCCTAAAAAGCATTTCAGTCACCCAAGCAGAAGAGAAATTACACTTAGCTTCAGTTAACCTGTAGAGCTGGCACAGCCCTCCCTCTACAGCATCTGCACTGCCCAGGGAGCCTGGTGAGCTCCCTCCCAGCTGCAGTGCACAAAGCAGAAAGCAGCACCTACTGCTGCAGACCTGAAGKGTTCTAATAATGTTTTGTCTCATTGCTTCACTCCAGAAAGCTGTTCTAGAGTCTGCAGGCTTACACAGCTTGTGAATTTACTGCTGCAATAAATGCAAAATGAAAAATCTGAGATGATTTTYCAGGCTAATAAAAGTAAATAGCAATTAGGTAAACTCACATGGCATGTCTGTCTGCTTAGTGAATGTAAATGCYCTCTACTCATTCTTGACTTCAGCTATCACGCTCAATGGCAGTAATATTAATGCAATATTAAATGAAGCCTCCAACAGTCCATTAGACTAATCTCACTATTAAGAGGCAAGAAACCCTTCAGTGACTCTTCTCACTGTTCAAGCCCCCAGATCCTGATTCAACATAAGCTGGTGTTCAGTAACTGCACATAACCTAAACGACTCAGCACACAAGTGCAAGAAAAAGCAAGTGCTCTCCTGGCAGCAGAACAAGGGTGGGAAGGGAAGGATGCATGCAGAGCTCACAGGCTGCAAGAATGTGCAAGGACCAAGCCTTTATCGCATTTGTGTGGTGTTTTAAAGTAATTTCAAAACTAATCCAYTGCACCTTATGTGTCAAGGAATAGATGTGGTCATTCCCAAAGATCACAGGCACTTACTGTAGCGCAGGCTGATCCTCAGGTTTGTATTTTCTAAGTACAATCAAATAGGTCTTCCAGAAATGTCAATTTTTTTAAAGTCTAGGTCATTTTACAAGTTCCAATTTTCATCTTTCCACCTGCTGTTTTTCTAACCAACTTAACATTTTAAAATGAAAAAAAAATGAAATTGCAACGAGAGATCAGTACCTTYGATCTAAAACTTTCAATGCTCAGATTAGTAACCAATCAAGTAACCAATTTTTTTCCTTTTTTTAAGAGAAGCACTGACTAACCCTAGTGTTTCTACTACCTGATATAACATTTAACATAAATTTTCACGTTTATAAAATCACACTAGAACTATAATATAGCTTTTGAGAGGGAATTTATACTTTGAGACAGACATGACAAACTGCCAATTAACTACAGGCCTGTTGCATTTTGGCAGTACTTGTACAGCAGTTCTGTACAAATTCTCCATCTTACCATATTTTGGTAACTCTTGCACAGCTGAAGAAGCTTGACAAGTGAAGAGAAGCTTCATAGTCATGTACAGACTGTAACATTTAAGAAGCTTCTCAKCACCCAGGAAGCACCTGACACAAGCTTCCCTTCACCAGACAATTCACTGAGATGCATTTAATATTTACTGGTCTTCTGTYTACTCATTTTATCCCTGCCCCCTTGGCACTTACCAAGGTCTCATGAAAWATCCTTAAGCAGCAGCCCGGTTAAACTCCTATACTCAGGTGCAATATTGAGTGTATTTCAATTCTTGGTATTAGTATGTCCAAGGGAGCCACACAAGCAGTTGACAATAGGCAGTAACTAAAATTCTTGTCAGAGAGCCTTTCTGTATTTACAAACAGCTCCAAAAATGAGGTGCACACCATCACAAACTGTGCTTTGGAAAACTAGTTTTGTGAGATAAGACCTACATTTTGAAAAAAGACTACCAAAAAGCTGTTAAGCTTACATAAAGAGGGCCTGAAACTATRAGCTAGATGTTATGAACTACTTCCATTCACTTCTGAAGGGCATTTTGCTATAGTAACTTAATGGAAGAATATTTTGAGATTGAACTGCAAGTTCCATTGACAAAGAGTGGAACAAGAATTTAATCTCTTCCCTCAAAAGCTGTCCTGTTTAAGGGGAGAGAAACTCTTCAAAGATGCCAAATGATACAAAAACAAACTCGCATATCCCCTGACATTATCATCAGCTCTGAAACCTGTTGGTCCCTTACCTTCTTTCCCCACTACTTAGACAATGCAGATGGTTGTCAACTCCCTCTGATAGCACAGCAAAAGCATAAGGTTTGCAGGCTGGGTAGTATAGACCACATTTAACAAAATTAGTTTTCAAATTGTTTGTTTCCTCTAATCCCGTGCTTCCCAAGGAAGCATGGAATGGTTATGAGGAACAAATGGTTCCTCCTGTCATGAGGAACAAATGAGCAGCCTGTCTTATGCACCCTGTACAGAACTAAAAATGGAATTAAACAGAACTGGTTGTTTCCTGTAATACAGAGAATAAAGTTAAAATCCATATGATTGCTGACACTTGGAAAGCAGCGTACACAGCCACTCAGACCAAGATCTTGAGGCTTTTTCTAAGAGAAACCAGATTGGAGAAAACTAAAATATCTAATGCAAGAACTGTCATTTGTTTGCTAACCAAGGTAAYTATGACCCTATTCTCACTGTGGTGAGATGATGTCCAAAATGACAAATTAAGAACAAAGGATGGCACTTACTAAGCAAATTCTAAAATCCAGAAACTTAAATGTTCCAGACCCTATGAAACTTAGCTCTAGCTTCATGTGGACATTTTGCATTRTATCTTACAGGTCATTCAAAGAAGAGGCACTTGAARTTGAGAAATTTTCAGTACTATTAGCAGGTGTGGTTACTAAATATTTTAAAAAGTCTTAGCATTATTTCTTTGTAACTTAAGGCAACTATGAAAGTGAAATTGGAGCTTTCAGGTGGCGTTTTTGTAGGTTGATTSATATTAATCTGTAGGAACTTAAAACCTTGGAAGTAAAAATACTTATGTACCAATAAAGTAAGATACTAGTAATGCCATTATTTCTGACCAGTACTTTGCAAAACATATGGCCCACATTTGCAAGAACACCTTTGCCACTGATCTTAACAATTTACAGTCCGTAATTTTCAGTGTTTGTAGTGGGTRACACTCTTAAGATGCAAGATGCTACTAAGATTCAATTAATAGGATTTCCATAAATAAAACCAGCCATCTTTTACCTAATTTATTTAATTTTCAATTTTTTCCAATTCCAAACAAAAGCTAAATACAAGTTTTAAACAGGTAAGCACTAGTTTTATCCAAAGGGAGTAGGCTTATGCAGTTTTACTCCAGAAAAGTACTCAACCCTTAAGCAGAGCCTTCTTTGTCATCAAAACTATACAGTAGTCTTCCTTTTATCATTGCACAATCTTAAAATGTTCTGTCAGAACCAACTTTTGACACTCCAAACACTATTTTACATTGGTTTATAATGTCTATTCCAAAAGAAAGAAAAAAAACAACCTCAATGGGTTTTCTGTAAGAAATGTTTTAGAAACCAGTATTTCCTGCACAGTTCACCTGCAAGTTTACAAGTCTCAACTCTCAAGAAAAAATAATCCTCTACCAACATTGTTTCTGCAGCTATTATTTTACCTTTTTTTGAGCTGCTTTAGCAACTTCAGACTCCAGGTCTGCCTCATCTGTATAAATGCATCCAACTCAAAAGAATACCTTCATACMGTTATACAGCAACTTGGGGAAAGAGATCCAAAACAAAAGTGCCAGTAAACTTAAGACATGGCCCAGCAAAATAAAAGCGGCAAAAAATGCCTATACRTTAAATGAGATGCCTTTTTTTTTTAAGGAAGATTTCTTTCCCACACTTCCTTGCTATTGTAATAGCCACTTCTTCGTTCATTAGAATGAATGATAGTGCTCGTCTATACAATCATTAACAGCAAAGCTATAAGGCTTTTATACCCRTTACATTCACTTCTCACCCTCAAAATACTGATGGTTAACATTAGAGATGTTAGGGGGCATGACCAGCACAAATGGRAACACCACCACAAATGATCACCTTGTGCTTTCGGATACATTTGTTTCAATGTACAGTCCCTTCATTTCACATTTCAGTAAGATGCTGATGCAGTGCAGAAGTGTGCAGAGCATCCTCTCTTTCACAAGGTCCATGCAGAAAACATCTAAAAAAAAATTGCAAAGTTCTGAGATACAAATGATTAAAATAATCCAGGATGATCAAGTTTCACAATGTATAGTGTTCTGAACATGAGTCCATTTTCTTCTAAATTCTGAAAGAATGAAGTGGTGAGRAAAGTGAAAATCCACTGCTGCATTCTGTGATCTTCCCCATTTTGCTGGCCAGTACCTTACTCTGGCATGTAGGGACGGAGGTGATCCTCTACGGTACCAACCGTCCAGTGAGTGAGCTGCTCCTGTGGCAGGTACAGGCAGATGCTGCATAACTTGAAGATTGTAGCTTTGTTTTTTGGAGTCTACAGGSAAAGAAAACACAAAGAAAAGGTATTAAGCCTAGAAATTAACTCAGGAGTAGTAGGCAGACCCCCAAAAACATTTAAAATTCACTATTTCATACACATAAACAGCCAGAGCTTAAAATTAGTCTGCAAAYTCTAATGCATAAAATGTTTTCACTATTTTTCACTTGAATTATTTCCGTATTGYCACCCATACCAATGCTTTAATTTTTCTTWAACACTGTCAGGCCTATTTCAGAACTTCCTTTAATTTTTAATACAAGAACATTAATTCYATGTGAACACGTAAGTGGCCCATAGTTAGTTTTTGCATGTATGAGTCCTATTTACAGAGTAAGTTTCCCCTGAAACTGCCAAAATGCAATCATGAATGCATGATCAGTTTTTCTACTTKAGTACCTTGCAGCAAAATCACTGATSTTTCCAAGAAARAAAAGCTTTTTGTGATTAAAATATRCCYGTTAAAACAAGGACAAAAGAAGCTTACCTGCAAGTGCTGTCTGTCAATGAAGAGAAACACTGACTGGTTAGGGTTGTTGACAACAATTCCAGTCTTGTCCTTTCGGCTCAGAACATGCAGAAACTGTTTTTCATAGTCACCATGATGAAATTCAAACTTGGCCTACATGGTGAGAGGGAGGGAAATAAAATGTTTTTCAATATAAAGCTCAYGTGTAACCCATTAATTTTCTTCAGTCTGGGGCTTTACAACCAATTTTGTTCTTTCCTTTTCTGACCTACTCTGAAAAGCAGAAAGTGAGGACCATGGCAGTGTCTTGACACAATTTAAAGAATCCCCTAATTTCATTCTGTCAACACTGACATCCGCCATTGCAATGACATATTAACAACTCAAAGGTACAACTTTACCTGCAGCATATATAAAACCCAATTTACCTTCCTATGGCAGAAGATCCCTGTGGAACAATTTATAATGCAAAAGTTCCATCTATCTCAGTCTTCCCTCTAGTCAAATGCAGCAATTTGGAATACTGACAAAACCTTAACAACACTATCACATTTAGACAAAGATTCAATGGTACTAAGAAGCACATCTAATCCACTCCTACAAATACAAACATGCTGAATGCATTTATTCATACGTGTCATTTGCAAAGGCYCTTTGGAAACTTACATTTTGGAAGGGCTAATACAACAGTGCATAAAGATGGGAGGCAGAATTTGGCATTCAGAACACTGACTGCTTTACAAATAAAAGCAGACAGCATATTTTTTTAACATCCACAGAACTTGCATACCTTATCAACTTAGTGGTTAAAGAGAACACTCCCTTCAGGAACAAGTTAGCTCCTGAAGTCAAAACCCAAAAGCAAATACCTGAACAGGCCTAAAGGGTTCATCAGATCCCTTCCACCGAGAGAACAGGAGACAGACTATCTTCTCAATATCATTACGAGGCCATAGAATGAAGTCCATCTCCTGGGTACAGCCGATCACATCCTGTGAGCAATGAAGTTYTGTATTTACATTCCCTCCAGTGGTCAAAGACACAGATAAGCAACTTAACTATACAGGCACATACTTGAGAGGTGATACTTAAACAACATTTGTTTGATTTTCCATTTGTATTACTCAYACCACAGCTGAAGTCTTTCTTGCATGCCACTAAATTTTAGTATCTTAATATAAACTACAACTTTAAGAAAACATTAGCAAAGACTGTCGGTCTTCCAAYATTCATAAAGCAACATCACTTAGATGTACAGCAGGAGCTGTTTCAAGAATTACTAACACATGCCTTCTAAAGGACAAAGATGGCAAGAAGATACAATTCCCAATGCACATCTCTGAATGAAACAAATGAAAGGTAAAACCTAAGAACTATGTATTTTAACAGCTTCAGAACTATTACCCCATTGCTACTCTTCAAACTAGACCATGTAATCACAGGCCCACAGAGCCCTCATGCAGCAAATGAGAAAACAAAAAGGCAGGAATAGCTTTAAGAGTCSCAAGGAAAAGCACAAGTGTTGGAAAAGTACAATTCAGGAAGCATAAAAAAAGAGCCTTACCCTGCGCATGGACTGGTAGCGGGGTGCATGGAGCTGTACTACATCCTTCTGCAGTAGCTCTAAGGAACTTTCCAAAGAATAGCTGGAATCCCGCACACCTTTCAGGATATTTTCTTCATAGTTATTGGTCATGACTGGTATCACTTCAGACACTTCAAAAAGCGCTGACTTTTTCTTCTAAAAAAAGCACAGATTACATTAAGATTACAATCCTTTTTAGGAAACTATAGGTAACAGTTTATTTCAGGATTTGTGATTTTCTGTATAATGTATAAAGTACACATCACACAGACTMGGACTTTGACACAAATCACTCTAAAATTCACATGCAAAAAAGTTCATAAATTAAACAGACTGACAACTTTTATAAAAGCTGTACAGATTTTTGCAGTCTCCAAAAATGCAGATTTACACATCAATCTTGAAAACATTGAGATTCTATCTAAACATTAACAGAATTGCTCTTTCTTCAAGTAGAGTATATGACTCTGGGATGACCAAGAACTTCTGCAAGCTTCTCCCTGCATATATCAATCAGGTAACACCTTTTTTCTCCTTTTCAATTTTTGACAGTTGGCCTTYTATGAAAAGTGAAATCTTTCAATGCCACATTTGGGGACAGCAGGTGACTGAGATCCCATCTRAAGTTAGCTATAATTTTCTCAAAGGAAAACTATTTTCATTTGCTATATAACTTTTATACTCACTACAAATATTTCAGCATCTCTCAAGCAAGGCCAAAACATTATGAAAATGTAAAATCGCTGAAGTTTATGTCTGTTTCTAACAGCTTTCTTACAGTGCACTAGAAGTCTTGACCTGCTTAAAAGACAAATTGTATCTCACCACATAATGCTCCACTTCCCTTCCCCCCATCAGAATACAGGTAACAGGCAACTATTTGCTGACCATGCTGACTTGAGCTAAATTCCTAYTTTAAGCAAAATGGTATGGGATGGACATCTTCAGTTCACTGAGATGTAAGCAAATATAACAGGATTTAAAACAGGCATTTGCCATGAATTTCTACAAAGCAACCAAGAAGTAGTACCAATGTCCAACTAAAAGAGTTACAGCTGTGTCATCTAAGAAAATCTGTTGCCACCGCTTAAACATTCACTTTTATGTTACTATTACACAACACCCAGAAATTATACCCCAATAAAATCCATCTCTGTTTGCACTAGAACTGACAAACAAGAGCAAACTGAACTCAGAAATTTTAAAGAAGCTTTTCAAGGAAAAATCTTCATCAAAAACACCGAATTATTACAGCAAATGCAAAATCTATACGTATGAAGAGATTAAACAATTTCAGAGCTCATCTACATGGATTCTGTACTCTGCTAGCATTTGCTTCTACTTCACTTCCTCATCATGAGTTCAGCACATTCACTTCCTCCCTCTAAGTGCCTACTTCCCTTAATGTTCTATGGATAAAATCTCCCCCACAACTGTGGTTCTTTAGCTGGCTTTAGAAAGACCCAGCTCCCCACMCAGATGTGTGGAACTCAGCAGCACAGGAGGCAGCCAAGCAAATGAAGATTCTCTCTTTGCCCTCCCCACTCCCTTTCAASATGACAGCAGCAGTTCCACATATGCCTGCGCACTTGGGCCATTTCCACATCCCATCTTGTGATTCCTCCCGTCAACTGCCAGGTCTTCCCTTCTGCTTTCACCAGATAAACACACTCGGCAATCGCCCCAGCCAGACTGCCTTCACATGTGGCCCAACTGCTCACAGCYAGCAATGGGGCAGGACAGAGCCCAATCAGGCTCAACGAGTTGCAGCGTTAACTTTGAAAGTATCTACCCAATAGAGAAGTTACTAAGTAACCATTTAATGAGGCACTGGAACCCTCTGTCTTACAAAACTACAAAACACCAAGAGCCAAAATGACAAATATGAACTAAGTGAGTATGATAGCAATTAAAAAAAAAAAAGTCAATGGACTCTGTTAAGGATAAAACATTTGATGCAATCAGGCAGTAAGACTTTGCACAGAACACTTAAAACGCAACAAACACATAGACACACTTTAAAACCAAGTTACCTTGTCTTTGAACACAAAGGCAATGTACATCTTGAAGTCAAACTGGTCAGCTAAAGATTCTTTTTTCTTTCTAAGCTGAGCACGAAGTCTGTTCAGAGCTTGTTTCTTCCGGGAGTTTGGGTCCCCCATCTTGTAATATAGGTGGTACTAAAGCCTTTGGAAACTGTCGCTAAACTATGGGCACCTTTTCGTAAGACTTAAGTACAACAGAAACAAGTCGTTTGATTCCTGCTAATACAACTGAATAGATCAAACGCTAATGTAACCCAGAACCGCACCTCAGGCAATATTTTACGAGAATGTCATATTGGAGGGGTCAAGAAACAAAGAAAGTAGTTGTCCAGCCATGGCTGGACAAGAGGTTTTACAATAAATCAAGAAAAAACTCCAAAGAATTTCGAAGAGAAAAATTTGAACAGCTTAACTGCAGGAATAAGTGGGAAAGAATGAAGGGGAAAAAAAAGAAAACAAACCCCAAACAAATCTTATCACAATTTATGTGTACAATAAAAAGCAACTGGCACAAGCCCAATCCATGGGGGGGTACTTTTGCTCTGCTTACAAAAAAAAAAATAAAAACCCGAAGCTGAAATTACAAACTGCGTTCTACCCCAGCCACATTCATGACTCTACTGATTATTATTCTCAGCCTTCCACTATTGCTATGTTGCCTGTCTTTTTCTTTAGAATTATTACACTTGGTGGAGAGCAGAGAAAAGGGTGCAAAGGAGGAGCGCACAACCCGGGAAGTATGACATTTCTCTGCCGCCAACAACAACAAAATCAACTACAGACAACACAGCGCTGGTTTGCAGGGGAGCAAAGAGAAAAGACAGCGGAGTCATTKCTAACTTCATCCTGCTCATCACTACCCTGAGGCTACTGCTGCCCAAGAGGAGAGAGATCATGATGGCCATTGACAAGGGGCGGGCAGGGATTCTAAAGGACAGTATTATCTCACCGAGAGACTTAAACCTGAATCAGCACCCCAAACCCGGGCTTGCTCCCTACCAGTGGGAGAGCCCTACATCCCCCGACACCTCATACACTCCCTRGGCTGCTGATCCCCCGGGGATCCTTCCCTCTCTCTCTCTGCTGCTGCTGCGAGCACGGTCAGCCGAGGCTGTGCATGGCCGGCGCTCTTGGATTTCCCTTCGGCTTCTCTCTGCGCGCAGGGCGGCCGCGCCCGGGGCAGCGGGACACCCACAGCAGCACCGCCTCTCTCCCCTCTCACTTCATGGCCACGACTCGGAAAACATGGAGYGCGTTTCGCTCCTGCTTTTCGGTGACAGATTTTTTGCGAGGTCTTTGTTTGCTTTTYTTTCTAATTGCAACTTAGGTTGCAATTTTAAACCTCTAAATCACCCTCCCCCGAAAAAAAGCAAATCCCCAATTATCAGGTTATTTTCTTCCTCTCTCCAGACATTTTTCCCCCTCCCCAGGTGTTTGATTAGTCGGGGTTAAAAAGTTTTTAGGTTAACAAATTCGTCGGACTAGGTTAAGAAGAGGAGGGGGAAAAAAAAGTATCTCTCCCCTCCTCTCCCTGGAGAGAAAGGAACAAAAAACCAAAGGAAAACAAAAACAAACAAACAAAAAGGAACCCCTCCCAAAGCTTCCCCCCGAGTTAAGCAAGAGACTGAGAGGCTCCGACGAGAGCCCGGGACCGTGGCCCGCTCGCTACCCGCAGCCGGCGGGCGCAGGAGCAGTGGAGGAGGAGGTGGCGGCGGTGCTGGCAGCACGGAGAGGAGCCATGTCAAGATAAAGCCACGAAGCCGCGGAGCCCCCCCATCCCTGCCGCAGGGGACACGGTGACCGGGCCGCCCGCTCTGCCGCTGCTCGGCCCCGACCTGGTCCCCATAGTCTAGCTCAGCGCCTCGGGGCCGGGGAGTGGGGAAATGGTGGCGGAGAGAGAAGGAGAAGGAAGAGGCGACGGCGGCGGAAGGAGGAGGAGGAGGAAGAGGACGCTGTCCCTGCGCTAGCGGCTCCTACGGAGGAGGGCGGCGGGCATAGAGAGATCCCGGAGCRGCGTCGGAACAGGACCGGGACGGCCGGGAAGAATGATGAAAAGGCTGAGAGCCTCTTTTCGCCCAGGCGGTCCCGGGACGTCCTCGAGGGCGACGGCAGGAGCGGGCGCGAGGGAGCGGGAGTGCCTGCGCCTCGGCACGGAGCGAGCGCGGAGTGCAGCTGCGCAGCCACCACGGACTCCTCAAAATGGCAGCGCCTGAGTCGTACAGGCACCGCCCTACCCGCACCGCTGGCGCGTACCAAGTCCTCGTGCTTCTGGGGGGGCGAGGCACTGTTGTGGTCGAGGCAGTAGACCTCAACCTCGGTAACCACCGTGGACACGCCTTGTCAGGAATGGCAGGAAGCAAAGTACAGCAGCGGCTTGGAGCGTCTCCGAGCTCTCACCGCGCCAGGAATCCSCACTGCCCTACACTTTCTTCCCCTCCATTCCCCGCGGTCACGCCTCGTGTAACCGCCCGCTCGCCCCGCGTGGTGCCCGCGGGACAGAGACCCGGATGGGGCTGCTCAACGCCGATCACGGGGGGGGGGGGGGGGGGGGGAACGACGACGGGCAGGGTGTGAGGCAAAGGGGAGAGAAGAGCCATGCCCCACTCCCCCACCGCCCGCCCGAGGTGGTATGTGCCTGGGGCAGCTCCCCTTCGTCCCACCAGAGGAACGCCTGATCCCCAAATTCCGTCCTCGTCAACTAAAACTTGTTTCAGCCTTAAGCGTGGTGATGTTATATGTAAAAAGCCCCGAAGTGGCATATTTTGTGTAATTTGGTCCGTCGCCGTTTGTATTCAGCCCGTCCCACGTATGCAAAGTAAAACTGTAAATAAAACAACAATTCAAGTCCAAYATGCATTCAAAGCTGACATGGCAAAGGGCGTGCCTGCAGCGCTGATCTCGCCACCGCAGCCAGTGCGACAGTCCGTGTTCCTCCGTGGCGGCCGCAGCGCTTCCCGAGGAGGCTGGCTAAGTTTGATAAATAAGTAATTGCTATTCCAGAAACACAAACCTAATCCTTGGAGAGAAGTAAGCGGTTTTATTTCTGCACTACAAGGACAGGCTAATGCCCCCCTTCCCTTCCCGTTCTCTGGAAGGAAGGAGGAATGGCATGGAAGCAATGGACGCCAAGCGAGGACACGGCCTGCTGTTGGGCGTTCTCCCTGTGGGAAGGCCCTGGGCGAGTAGGAGGAATCGCAATCGCCATCCCAGCACCGGGCTCGGTAGTTCGCTGGCCCATCCCTGCATGCCAGGGTAACCTCTTCGCTGTCCGACATGCCCGGCCTGGGGCTGCTCCTGAGGCGCCGGCAGCTCAGGCTCGCAGTGCCGGAGCCGAGGGGTGCTGAGCGGCTGGTGTGTGCCTCAGCACGGCCCGGGCTGCCGGGCTGGGTGAGCGCCGCGCTCCCACCTTTCCCTGGAAGCTGGCGCCTGTGACTCCACGGAACAGCGGCGATGTTACGGAGATTACGGGAAGTAGACAAGTGCGGGCACCGTCTTTCTCGCTTGATCGTGTTTCAAAGCCCATGCGGCATGCCAGTGGCACCCTCCAGTAATTCCACTTTTCAGTGTTTGGTCCCCCGGTCTCTTACTTGTCCCTGCCGATCCCCCTTGTTATCTCCTGGCCTTCAAATTAGTTATTTTCCTTTAGCACACCTTTCCTCTACATACTTTCCCTCGGACATGTCTCTCCTGCCTGTCTTATAGGCAGGACCTGTGTTCAGCCTTTGGACCTCGTTATCTTCCCCGGGTGTTATCCAGACCCTCCGATGCGACCAGTCCTCTCGCCTTCCCTGACACGGGCATTGCCCAGAACATTCCTCTGTTGTTTGRACAAGAAAAGAGCAGAAGCAGATAATTTTTTCCTACTTGGAGATTGCTGTTCAGTCCTAATGGGCAATGCCGCTGGAAAATAACCCTTTATTTGGTGGTAAAAAGCAAGGCAGGTAAATAGGAGGATTACATTAGCTCCACACTTCTGTGGCTATTTCAGACTGACATGAGTTTTTTAACTACAACATCAGTCTGTCCTTAAGGAGAGCAGCGTTTAGATAACAGCTCTTCCAGCCAGTTCGGTCCAGTTTTGTTTTCCACGCTGCCCTGTGCGACATTTTGTGCCGCAGTCTTGCGCCCGCTGCTATTTTAAGGCATGACTCACGCTTGGCCTGTGACCCTCTTTGTGCCAGCACAGCGAGAGCTCGGCAGCGCCTGACCAGGGGATTGCCCCGGCACAGAAGGCCCGCGGGGGGAACTGGCGCCTTGCCCACCTGCGGAGGGGAAAGGAAARCGTTTTCTTCCAGCCCAGGGATTCCAGCTGCCCTTTTGAGTGTAGAGATGCAGTCACAAGGGATCGGGCAGCTGCCCAGCCCCAGGCTGAGGAATGCACCCAAAAAATTTTGTCAAATGTAGTGCTGGTGTAAGAGCATTTTTTCTTCTGGAGGGCTTTATAATAGAGCTATGAGGAGAGGAATATATATACTTAGATGAAATATACATATACATATATAGATGTGTGTGTCTGTGTGTAAAGGAAAAGGGAGATCAAGTACAAAGTATTTATTACGYGTTAAGCGGCCACCACCTGTCTTCTGCAAACTCAGGCTGCTCAAATCCTTTCAGAAAGGGATGGGGAGTTGGAATCACTCCAGGTTCCTTCTGTAAAGACTGGTGCTCCTCCTTATACAGACGACTTCCTTTCTTTAGCAAGCTCAGAGAAGATTTTTTTGCCCTTTTGCTCATTGTCTTGTAAGGGTACCCTGACAACATTTACGCAAATGAGTCAATTAACCAACCCAAGTATGTTTATTATACATTTACATGCAGAAATTTTGCACTATTAAATTCATGAGTACTGGCTGAGTCTTGTCCTACTTTAGTATAGTTGTGCTTCTGTTTCTCCATCATGAAGAAGCTTATAGGGTAGAAAAATCTCATCATCTTAAAACATATGTCAAAATGTAAAATCTCTTAATGAAGGGAGAGTTAAGACTTAGCAAAAGAAATACTTATACGCTATTGATCCATAATTATCTTGACTACATAATTGCATATTATTGTTATGCTTCATATTGGTTATGCAATGTTGCATCATTTATAAAAGAAGCTTGTGGCCCTGGAAGCTGGGTGTGTATTTTGCAATTATAACACTCGATCCAATGACAGACTACCTCTCTTCAAATCTAATTTAAAACAATATAAGGCTTATCACTGAGAAGAAAGGAATGTGCATGTTAAACAAAACAAACCTGACAAGTAGGTTGTGGCATTATATGCAGTAATAGTTCTCTTTTTTTAGGCCTAAATCCCACTAACACAGCAAAAATAGTGTTTCTTGTTTACAATAAATCCAGGCTGAGTAAAACAGCCAGCAGAGTGGGTCAGCCTCTGCTTGKTTAGCACAGCAGAGACAAATTAGCTGGTGTCCTTGATGCTTTCCCCCTGAGTGAGAAGGACTGTGTACACCAGCACAAAGCTGCAGTCCTGTACCCTTGGAGGAGTCAGGTGCACACAGACCCCTCTGAGGACTGGGATTGCAGCATCAGGGCTGCCATCCTGCAGAAATACGGAATCCAGCAGCATGAGAAATGGCCTGTGTGAAGGTAGTCATGTACTCCACTTGTCTCAAAAATATATTCCTTGGGAGAGAAAGTGAGTCATGGAATTTTGAAAAGCAAAAGTTTAAAATATCTGGTTGAAAAAAGTTTGAAAGTTTAAAATATCTGGTTGCTGGCTATGCTTCTCTGAAAACCTGGTATTTTCTAGTCACCATGTTATATCCTCAGTATTTTCAGTGAAACCAAGCACTCCTTTGCATAATAACTTGTGTTTTTTCTGTAAATTAAAAACCATTGATAACTTTATAGATACACCTTGTTGTTTTGGGTTTCTTTTTCCTAAAATTTCTGTAATTTCAGAGTCTAATTCCTGTTTTCAAAATTACATATTTACTCATAAGCATGTGGGCAAGATTGTACTCTAATGCCTCTGCTCTTAATTTCCAGCTTAATGATTAGTTACTTAAAAATCAATAATTTCATGTTAATGATTAGTTTTTAATAAATTGTCAGAAATTGATATGTATGTTATAGACATATTTAGGAAGAGATGAGATGGATTCTGTTATCTTTCTTCTGTACATTCCACACATACTGTACTGTATGTTAGAAGTAGAATCAGCCCTGAAGCTCCTTGCTTCAAAAACAGAACTATGATTAATTCAGTGCCAAATATTTATGCATCAGACAAAAATAAATTCATGTTCTTTGTAAATTCAAACAAGACAAATTAGGTGGTAATTAAAACTCTTTCATATACTTCAGATCATACTGATTCACTCGCTTCTATATTCAGAGAAAACAGTTTCTAAGGCATAAGAGGAATGCTTTTGTGCAGAGAAATGTCAGTGTTTAATGTGTACAACATTCCTTATGTTGTGTTCTGGACCCAGTTAGAATCACAGAATCATAGAATGACTTTGGTTGTCCACCACTGTCTACTTCTTCTTGTGATGGACAGCARTGGACAGAAGAAAATTAACTCTACCCCTGCCAAAACCAGCACACCACTGCACAGCTGTTGCTACGATATTAACCTTCATTTGGCACTTCCTTATGTCCCACCTTCTAGTTTCAGGGGGCTGTGGTCTTAAAATGGGACATAAGTTCTTAGGCATGTGAGGTACTGGTCTTAAACAATGTAGATTTTGTGTTTTAATCAGCAGATGCTTGCAAGAATGAGGGTAAAATTTGAAAAAACTTTTTTTATTTGTTCAGTCTGTGATATGTAATAGAGTTAATTCATGCTGTATAAGTAGATATATATAGGTATAAAATATTGTAGAAATTATGCTTTTAACCTCCCCAGCCAGGAGCAGAGTTCTATTCAAATTGTAACTAATTCTGGACAGCGTCGAGATAATATCAGGCCTGTTTAATGTCTGAATGGGACCTTCCTGGACTATCATCRATGATCTCCTTGTCTCCTGCACCTGGGAGACAACATCGGGGCCTTCCCGCCCGTGATTAATTGCAGTGTCCCAAGAATTTCGGGAGACWCAGACTCGCCCTGATTGCATCTGGGGTACTCAGGAACCATACCAACTTATTACATGTGAAAACAGACTTTACCTGTGTGCTMAGACTCCTGCTTGCAAACTGGGACTCGTCTTTGTCTATTTCAACATATGTATAGAAATGGATTTGCATTCGAAGAAGTGATTAGAAAGATGTGGTCATCTGTGCCTCAGGCAAAATAAACAGTATATAAGCTGGACGCTGGAAACACTCGGGGTGAACCTTGGAGGGGAAGCCGTCACTCTGTCGGTCGAACATCTGGTTTCACCCAGTGCCTGTTCCCGGGACTGACGCTGTCTTGATTGTGGTGGTTGCTCGAAATTCTATTTTTTGTAATTGACCCAATAAATCATTGTTAATTTTTTTTATAAATTTGGCTATCGATTTGATAATTTATAACAAGTCTGTAAATAATATCCTAAATACTTGCAGTCAACAGCAGCTTTAGCTTATTATTAATTTGTAGCTTTTATAGAGTATGTTTAAATTTTAAATCTTAAAGCACTTTTATACATTTTATTTTGAAGCCATGGGTTAGGACTTTACAGTGTCTTAAAGGATGTCTTAGTGGCTCACACAGTACTCAACTAGAGAAAAAAATTACCAGGTGAGATGCAGATTTTTCTCTTAACTTTTCACCTCTGAGGCACTCGGGATCACGGTTCACAGGACAATCTTTTGTTCTAATACATGAAATCTGTGTACTCTCTGGAGAGATCTMATTATTAACAGTGGCCATCACCGAAACCTAGTCGGCGTTTTGAATTATACCTGGATTGTGCTGCGTACATAATCCACGAGTTTCATTAGCATGCAGCCTTCCATGCCGATTAATCCAGGGAAAAGAAGACAAACCGTGAATTCTTGTCGGTAACACACGAAGCACGAAGGAGAAACCAGCGGCGGAAGGAGGGGAAGCGTGATGCCACGCTGCCACCTACTGTCACCCTGCGGACTGCGGGGAGCCCTTTCATCCCTGAAATATAAATATCGGACAGGAGGGCCAAGGGAAAGTCAGCGAGGGACCCCGAGAGCCACAGGTCTTAACTGGTTCAGGGATTCCAAAGGCGGCCTCGGGGCTTCTTTCCCGAGCCCTTTGCAGGGCTGCGGCCAGGGCAGGACTGCGGTGAGACATTCCCTGGCCCTCTCCCAGGGTGTTCCTCTGCATCCCAAACACTTACAGTCAGTGCTTACAGTAAACACTAACAAATAGGAGCTCTTTTATGATATTTATGTAATATTATAGTACACAAAATTTTTAAAAATCACAATGAGGTTTACCTGTGGCAGGTGGAAATAAAGASTCCTTAGGCAGCCCAGAACTAGATCATTATCTACAGAGTACAGAAAGGGCCTTGACAAAAGGCACGGTGTGACTGTCAAGTACAAATTCGTCCTTGCCAGCACTTCATTCAGACAGCCGAGTCCAGACTCTCCCTCTGCAATGCTTAGGAAGTTTCCACACACTGGCATGTAAGGAATACAGGACTCCCAAGCTGCTGGAGACTCACCTATTCCCACGTTCTCAGGCACATGAAGTCCTCCAAGTTGTCATTTGCTGTAAAAACTGATAACATTTATCAACAGCAATGGAATACAAAAGCTCTAAAAAGTACACATTCTCCACTGCCATGAATAAGCTAACAAATTGGCTGAGTTCTATGGGAAACCTCGGCGTGTTTGCTTAGGCTCACTTGAAGTGCAAATAGTCATAAGTATTCATGACAGAGGGTTTTATTTTTTTAGGAAACAAACAAGCTGAAATGCATTATATTGCACTCAGTCCAAAGAAAAATGTATTTTGCTAGCATTGGGTTGACAGATTTTTTGCATGTAAAAATGCCCTATTCCCTGTTTAAATTAAAACTTTGGAACTTTGGCTACAGAAGGGGAATTATTACAGTAAAATAACCTGGATGCTTTTTTTTTAGGTTTTTGGTGAGGTTTTTATATCATTATACTGGTTTCCCACAATTAAGGCTAGGAATAAGCTACTAATAATAAACTCCCAGTGTTCTTTCTGAGATGGTGAGGGGGTTCTTTACAAACCTTTTGAACTGAAGAGACTGAACTCTAGGACATGGTGGTTTGTAAGAGGACACCTTCTTCAGCTGGATAAATTGAAGGAGTGGCAGCTTTGTAATAAACCTTCAGATTGAATGCCTCCAGCAAGGAACAAATTAAAAGGAAAAACAAACAAGACTGTCACATCAGAATCATCTCCCATTACCTCGGAACTTTCCAATTACCAACATCTCCAAAAGCAGTTATTCCACTTCTGAACTGTAAACCAAGCTGATTTTTTTTTTATGAATTAAACCTGAATTTTGAAAAGTAAATTTTGAGAAAATTTACTTYGAAAACATAGTATTTACAAGATGTAAAATTTATATATTGCAGCCATAAAATGCACACAGTGCCTCTAAAGTATGATTTATGATAGAAATTGACTATCATAAATAGCATACATCAAATTTAAATGTTTATCTAATTTAAATTTTTAGTATAGTTTTTATTGGATTTAATTTTTGAATAAGAAAACATAAAATGTAAAAATAGGAATGTTTTTATTTTGTGCTCATATAGGCACYACCTGTATCGAGATTTTTCTCGATAAGGTACATTCAATTCATTTCTCGAAAGGACATTCAATGGTGGTAGGATTTGTGTGCATATATAACCAGTTATGAATACCTGTTGGTGTTTTGAAACCCAGAAATTTCAAATTTTCTTCCAGAATCAACAAGAATTAAACAAACCTAAGACCATTAACTTTTTTTTAAATACTGTAACAGAACAATGTTAATTTAGATGACATTTCTGCATGTGTTATTTTCATTTTTYGTATAGAAGACAAAGCTTACTGAGGTGATAGCTTGCTTATGACAATGTATTATTCAAAATAACAAGAAAGGACCTGACTGAAAAACTGCAGAAGGACATGGTATTGAGTGACAGGCAAATACAGCAATGAAATTCAATGCAGATAAACATCAAAGAATATCCATAAGAAAATATATCTTAATTTCACACATTGAATGACAAACTTTGAACTGACCATCAYTCAAGAATAAGATCTCAGAGTTACGGCAGATTTTTCCACCGAAATGCCAGCCCAGTGTTCAGCAGTGGCAAATCAAATGCCATACAGTTCACAAAAGAGCAGGAAGATGGAACAGCTTTCATGTCAGGGACGGCTAAGTAGGCCTGGGAGAGAGAACTGGAGAGCAGTCTGTGTAACAGTGGCCTAAATGAGGGCAGGTTGTTTGTTGTCCCTTCCAGTACAAGGACTGGGGACATCAAGCGACAATATCAGAATCAGGTTCAAAGAAAAAAAAAAAGTTGGTGTTCTTCAGACCAAAGATTATTTGAGCTCTAGAGGTACTTGCCAAAGGATATTGTGGACAATGAAAATTTAAAYGGGTCAATGACACACTGAACAAGAGAGATTAGCTTTATTTCCTTATCCTTGTTTAAAGATTTCCTAATGCATCCTTTTTTTGTGTTCTGCCTTTCTTGCTTTCATCGGATCGTGACATTCTACTTAAAACATTCTCATAAGTGCCATAGAATTTATTTCCAAACAGGAGACCAACAGAATGGCAGGATAAATAAATGCTTCTCTCTGTAATTATCCTAATTTCTAACAGCTCCACCATATTGCCTGGGAAAAATGTTGATAGCTGTTCTGTGAGACCTTGATTGTAAGGAGTGTGTCCTTAACTCGACAAACTGTTTATTCACAAGTCAGCAGAAGATACCATTAGTATAAATAAAAGATAAATGTGCAAAYATTTGCAAGAATATAATTGTCAAGTGGCTTCTAACAAATTTAACAGCACGTCTGRGGCATAATTAATAAGAGCTGTAGTCTTTATCAGGCGCAAAATTAGTGTTGTGCAGCAGTTATTGTGGCTGAATACTGCCAATTTTCTTCCCCGGTTTTGCAGGTTGTAGCGTGTTTAGTCAGGAGCAATGAGAATAAGGGGAGATGTGATTTAATCTGATCTGGCACAATTCCTTTATAAATAAATTTTAAATCAAACAAACAAACAAACAAACAAACAAACAAACAAACAAACAAACAAACAAACAAACAAACAAACAAACCCCAAAAGGCAGAAGCAGCCAAAGCCCGCAGGACAGCGCGCAGCAGCACGCGCCCCCTCAGCACCGGCCGCGGCGCGCAGGGCGGGGGAAGCGCGGCCCGCCATTGGCTCGGAGAGGGCCCCGCGTCACGTGACCGCTGGCGCGCTCCTTATAGCCGCGCGCCGGGCGCGAGAAGGTGGCTGGGTGTGCGAGCGTGCGCTGCGGGGTCCGTGCGGGAGCGGCCGCTGGTGAGCGGGGCCTCGGGCCCGGGAGAGGGGTGGGAAGTGGCTGCTCTCCCTCTTGGCTGAGCCGCCGCCACCGGCGGCGGGTTGGGACCGCAAGGTTCCGTGGACCGAGTTTGGGTGTTGGCGGGCTCCTGCCTCGCTATTCCCCATTGGCCGCGGTGGCGCGCGAGGAGGGAGGGGCCCTGCGAGCTCCTGGCGGGAGCGCGGCCGGGGAGGCGGTGTGGGGGAGTGCCCCGTTCCTTGCAGCCATTCTAGGTGTGCGCCTGGGACACCCCGCCAGCCCTGCGAGCTCCTGGCGGTAGCAGGGCCAGGGGAATGGTGGGGGTGAGTGCCCCGTTCCCCCCCCACAGGCATTCCGGGTGCGCGCTTGGGACACCTCCCGCCAGCCCCGAGAGCTCCTGGCGGGAGGCGGGCCGCATGGATGGTGGGGGTGAGTGCCCCGTTCCCCCCCACAGGTATTCCGGGTGCGCGCTTGGGACACCTCCCGCCAGCCCTGAGAGCTCCTGGCGGGGGCAGAGCTGGGGGTGGTGTGGGTGAGTGCCCCGTTCCCCACAGGCATTCCGGGTGTGCGCCTGGGACAGCCCCGGCAGCCCTGCKGGCCGCTGCCTTCCCGCCACTCGTGTCTCGGTGCAGCCTCGGGACGGGCTTTGGAGGGGCCCAGTGACCACGCCGTGCGTGGCTGACTGCTTAAGGCAGCCATGAAGGCCGATAATCCGAAATGTAATGTTCTCGGACTAGTGTTTTCCCGAACTTCAGGAGTAGAGGGATGCTGTATTAATTTTAGTGTTTTTCTATTGCAGTTGATCTCATGAATTCCAAAATGAAACAGAAACTGACCACAGAAAAGTCCTCAGGATCTTTGCAGGTATAGGCTTTAAAGCCTTGAAGCTAGTACCTCTCTGTGACACAAGCTTCTCTGTCCACTGAGGGAATATAAAGGGATCTAYTGCAATGTGCTTCCACCTGGCTTACGTCCATTTTGCTTGAGTAATCTCCTGGCAGACATTGTGGCTTGGGAACATGCTGTCCTTGTTGGGTCTATGTGCTTATGACTACTTTTTTTCCCTATTGCTCAGCAAGTCCTTTTTACTTGGACACTGAGCTTACGGTCTCTCCATTTAATTTTTCAGGGTTGGTTTGGTTTGTTAGTCCTGACTRTGTGCCTTTTGCTTACTGAATCTGTCTGGCTTATGCTTAGGGGCTCTAGGGTAGGTTTTGTAGGCTGTTCTTTATGGGTGGGAACTTCTGAAGAGTTCTGGCTTGTGTTGGATGTGTTTTAACTGAAGTATTCAAGCAGGCAATTCACTTTCTAAAGTCACCTTTGTGAATAATAGTTGCCTTGGAATTGGTGGAAGTGCTTAAACAATCCAGGTTTTTAAGAGTTAAGTTACTAAGGTTTGTACCTAATCAGTTTTCTTGGTAAATCTTTTAATGTAGGCCCTAATCAGAATGGTACAAAAGTGTATAAAATAGAGGCTAGTGGCTCTTGTATGATGAGGCATAGTGACTGGCAYGGAAGCTCCAGGTATTAGTGAAAATTGCTGGTTTATGGCACTCTTGTCCCATAGTGTCTCAGTGTGGCTTTTTGCACTTTCAGTGGGTTAACTTGAGTATTGGCCAATAATTTCTTGGCAGAGTGTACCTAACTCTAATCCTAAGTAACAGCAAGTGGTGTCTGACACACGGTGTGATTCTTGTTCCCACAGCAGTTAATGTTTGTCCTTTAGTGGAACAGTAGGATAATTGGTGGCAGAAACTACCGTGGGAAATGCGAGCTCTTGTCCTATGAAGTACGGTGTGAATCGGTGACTTTCTCACGCTGGTGTGGCATTGTATCCTGGCTGCTCTTGCTTGGTTGTCTGCCATTGTTTGCTATCCCATGGTGGCAGTGTAACCAACCCAGTCAGAAAGCTTTGATGCAGGAAAGAGGCATTTATGCATGATASCAAGGGTGATAAACATACTGGTTAGACAAAACAATAGCCTCTCTGGATCGGGGCAAGGAAACTTTTGATCCCTTTTAATGGCTAATCAAAGTAACACATCTGTTTAAATGAACAGTGTCTGATGGTGTGTTCACAGGTTACAAAAACAGCTGCTGCCTGATGTGCCTTTGCAGTTGCAAGGTTACGTGGTAATCACTTTTGTCCCTGTCCCCAAGGGTCTGAGACTGCTGCTCTCAAACTCGAGTTTGAGAGGTCCAGCTAAAGTCACTGGCCTTGAAATCTAATCAGAGTATTTCTGCTGAAGTTTTTATGAGAGGTAAATGTTTCCTAAGAGGCAGGGATTGATCATAGCTTCATGTGATTAAGATCTATCTGGTAGAAGTAATTAGATCCACTGCCTTACAAAAGCCTTAATATAGACTACAGTGTCATTTTTTTTTGTCTTGAAAAGATGAATTGTGTTACCTTAATGGAAGCATGATGGATTCCTAATTTTCAGTTGATGTAACAAGAGTGGCTGCTGACTCGTTTTTGTCTTTTCAGAAGTACCTCACAGACAGCACGTGCAGTGCTGCCCAAAGACCGACTCTTAAAATGATCCAGCCTTCAGCAGCTGGTAACCTGGTTGGCAGGCACAATGAGGTATGAACTGAAAGATAATTTGTAAATATGGAATTACTTCTAGTCAGAGTGAAATGCTTTTGAACTGTTAACTGAAAACTAATATATTTGAAAAAATATAATGTGCTGACTAGAGTGACRCAAGCTTACTATTGTTCTAGTAATAAATAGTATTAAAACCTAGCARTTTCTGAGTTCTTTAGGTATTAAGGAAGATGTTTAAACTAGAACTATAATGTGAAGAAAGCAGGACTTAGAGATTTGCAGTCATGAGTGTGCAGGCTCAGAAGTTTGTATTTTTGTGTAGGCTGAGATGTTCCTCTAAACTTAAACCTGCCCATGTTTTATGCAGAAGAAATCTTCAGTCAGAAGGAAGCTCTGGARTAACAAATTTGCCTCAAAGKCTTCTAAAGCTGAGGTGTCTGTGGACAAGGAGCAAGAGAATGAGAATGATGTCATTCAAGCTGAAGATCTCATGATGAAAGGTATGTGGTAATTCCTGAAGTGTTTTCTTGCACTTTAAATGCTGTGCTGCTGTTGGAGTGCTACTTGAAACATATTTCCTTTGTCATTTAGATAAGGGCTTTGTGGGTTTTTCATGATGTCTAGCAGGAGTTGATGATACTTATCCTCTATATTAAATAAACTACAGATGTCTGGTATTTAAGAAGTTCATGATAACCAGAAGCTGAGAAGCATTGTGTGCAGCAGTGTTAAGGAGTCCTGTAGTTTGTTATTTTGGCTGGGCTATAAGTTTTCCAGTGACTAATAATTAAGTTGAAATGAAAGCCTGTTCTGCTACAGCATGTTGTTTGTGCAGTTTCTTAGAACCAGTGTGGACAGTGACTTGGAAGTAACACTTCCAAGAAGTGCACATTCAGAGCAGCATTTGCAAATGTGGCCATCTTGCAGAGCCTGCTGCCATGCTTGRGGCAGCTTCCTGGAGGCACTGTACAGCCATTAATGCAGTGTAGGACCTGTTTCCTGTAAGCTCGTGTCACTAGCTGTAGTTCTACAACTAATCTTTGAAAACACTATATGGAGTGAATTCTTAGTGTCACAGCTCATAGAACWCTTGTATACAAGTTGGATGTCTTAAGGTGCTCTTAAGAAGTTAGTCTTACCACAGACTTAATGTAGCCTCTTAAATTCAGGAGATCCTTCATCTCGGTATTGGAAAGAAGTGGCTGAAGAAAGGAGGAAGGCTCTGTATGAAGTGCTTCAAGAAAATGAGAAGGTAGCTACTCAAAGATGTCTAACTGCTAAKGTTACCTGGCTATTGTCTTCCTCTTCTAACATTTTGTTATTTGACWCAGTTGCACAAGGAAATCGAGCAGAAGGATGGTGAAATTGCCCGCCTAAAAGAGGAAAATGAAGAGCTCATGTCCCTTGCTGAGCATGTGCATTATATGACCAGTGTGATTGAGGTACTCAAAGTAATTTTCAGTTAATGTTGTGGAACAAACCGATGAGAAACCAGCCAAAGTATTTATAATGAATCATGACTTCTGTTATATGTGCTCATGTGACTTCTCATTTTGAATTGCTCTCTGACCTGTTTACTGCAGGATAACTCTAATTCTAGAGTCAAAAAGCTCCTTCTAGGGGATGAATTTTTCTTAGAACCTATAGGAGAGTACAAAGATGGATGTTTTCAGAAGGAGGAATTCAACCTACTGTCTTAGCAGAATTAGGATTTGCGTGTTGGAGGTTGTGATAAGGGAAGATAGAGCTGATTTTTACTTTTTTGGGTTGACTTAAATTCATRTGCTTAATAGGTTGGTACTGGCTGTGTCCTTTGAGAAACAACTTGAAACACAGTCACAAAGTAGAGCAGTGAGAGGGAGCACTATTCTCTTTAAGGTCAAGTTTTCCTTGTCAAGGCACAGTGCCAGTTTCACTGCCCAAAAAGAGCTGTACACAGAGTCTGTAGGATTCATAAACTCAAATTTCCTAACGGCTCCCTCTGAGAGTTCCTTGGGGTGAGTAGTTGTCACTAATTCCATGGCTCCTTCAGCRGGAGAGGATTGTTTGTAAGAGCCTCTGAAGCTGTGATAAATACATAGATAGGTGTGGAACCTTGGTGTTGTGGCTTTCAGGTTGTTTTTGCAGGAATTAAGCTCTCATTGAGCTGGGATATGAAGCTGGGTGCCTGGCAAATACTTTGAGTCTGTGATGACTAGACTGAGAGGTGGAAACAAAATGCAGTATTACTGCAAGTAACTTGTGTAATCAAGAATTAAATTTCATCAAGTTACTTTTCAGTTAGTGCCGTTATTTGGATCAGCCTTGAAAGACTGTTTTGCTACACTTGCTGTTTGGRGACTACTGCTTGTTAGTGATAAAACCACTGGCAGAAATTACATTACTTGAGGACTTGAACTAATAGTTGGAAAATTCTCTACAGTTTTTCAGAAGTTATGATCACTTATTTGTTGTAAGCTGCTCCTTTCTGAGGCTTAAATGAGCCTCAAGGGATCCATCAAACAACCAGAAGCTTCAAAACCAGCCTCTTTACAGTCCTGAGTATCTTCCTTAGGTTAGGTGAGGAACTTCTAGGTTGATCAAGTGCTAGAGACTGCTGAGTCTTAAAGCTCATCTCAACTTAATGTAGCTTCATCTCTAACCGGAAATGGAGTAAGTTGGTTGTACAGAAATTAAACCTATAGGGTACTATAGTAAATACTTAACTTGGGAACCAGTTTCCCATGTTTTAGGTTGCCTGAGATGAAACCTTGTCTACTGAAAAACCTAAAAAAAACTGAACAAGCAAATGTGGTTTGCAAGTTAAGAGGTAGTAATTTGAATTGAACTTGTATCTTAAAATTTTTGTAACTGAGGAATGTTTTGATTATATCARCAACCTCCTAGTGAAGGTAATTAGGTTGCTTAATTTCATATGCAGAGTCTTCTTTCACTRTTTCATAGTTATTAAGTAGGAAAATATTAAATTTGCTGTTTTCTGTTTCTTTGTAGAGGCTAACTGGGCAAGCACCTGACAATCTTGAGACACTGGAGAGTCTGGCTCTAGAGGAGTCCAGACAGGAAGATGAAGAGCACAACTGTGGAGATGAGGCAGACAGCCCTTCTGAAGAAGAGCCATCACAAGTATTGTCTGGTTTAAGGGAGAATAGATCAGATCTTCCTWCAGAGGAAGCAAGCCATTTGCAACTGGAATGACAACCTTTAAATAGGCTTATGTATGTGGCTTTTAATTGCAGACTTCCTCTTGAAAGGATATACTGAACTTCAGGTACAGAAACTCTTGTGGGAACATTACAGATGTTGGTATTCTCAACTGGAATTATGTAGCAGTGGGAGGAGTATCTGAATGCTGCATGGAAAATTTACTACAGGCTGCATGTAGTTACCTGTAGGAAATGCAAATACTGTGTATTTCAACTGTTGTGTAAATATCTTTCTTATCAGTTGGTCTGACATGATGCATGAAAATTGATAAATAAATCTTAGCATTACCAAAATAGTGTCTTAATTGACTGGGGAATGGTTAATCCTTGGTTTAAATCAATTATGACTCCTGTAGATGGAAGCTTTCAAGTTTTTGGGGAGAATGCCTGGGCAGTTTTTAGTTCTGTTTAGATTTGCAGAATTCTGGAGAACAAAATTGGGTTTTTTTGTGGATAGAGGGGTGGAAAAGCAAAAATTTGTGTGCTGTTGGTGAGGTTTCAGAAAATCTTCCTGGGTAATGAGAGTCAAAATCTAAAGGTCAGTTAGATTTATGATTTTCAGGTTTTTTAAAATTACTCTGCCTGCTAAGGAAACATTTTGCAATCTGTGTAATAACTGAGAGCTTAAATAGGAAATATTAGACCATTTATTTTAGTAATACTTTAATTGGCTTATGAAGAGATGGTGGTGTGTTCTTGGTCCCAATAGCAGCTGTGCTGAAAACTAGGTGGATACAAAGCAGCCTATACTTCAGAGCTGTTCTAAAAGGAAATTTGGTGTTTCCAAGGTACTGCTCTGGTATTTACCAAGAGATGAGACACCCTTTTAYCGAGGTACATAGGTTCTGAAAGGTTTACAGGAATAGAAAAGGTCTTTAGAACCTTGAGCACCTTATCTGGTATCTGCATGGGCTGTGATGGAGCGGGAAAGTTGGATTTTCCAGTACTGAGTGAACTCGGGGCAGTTGTTCTGTAACAAGGCTTTAACAATGGGGGCTGTTGCCATATCTTGGGAGGAGCTTAAAGCTGAGTGGCTTTCAGGAGGCAGACGTGAATAGAAGCATCCTGATTCAAGGATCTTTATGGACCTTGCCAAAGATGRTTGCTTCAGGGTATGTGTGAATGACTCTGGAGCTATCAGATTGGCACTTTTATATTCCTTCTGTTTTACTTCCTGTGGCTGTTGATAAGTTAACAGATGTTTTACAAGTGATTTCAGTTGTGACATCCAGGAAATGTCACAGGAAATGGCATCCAGCTCCTGGCTGCCAAGCTTGCTGACTAGAAAACAAGGCATCACAATTTCTTGTGGACTTTGTAAGCACAAGATTGTATCTTCCAGTGTGTGCTCCAGGGACTGCTTAGACATATTCCTTTCCATCACAGGATGAAAAGGTGAAAAAGATGTGTGCTTTATCTTGCACTGATGCTGTCTTGAAGCAGAAACAAAACTGGGTGCTTGGACAAATGCTTTGTAGAGTAACCTTGGTTTTCTGTTAAGAAGTGGATCATGCTTGTCAAGTGACTTAGACCTCTCCTATCTCACATTCTAAGCAACTTTCTTAAAGTAATTCAACCTTAGTAAATAAGGAAACAAATTTCATTTTGATGTAGTTGTTTCTTGCAGTTCAATTTAGTTTGGTTGTTAACTCTCATTTTTAGAGGTGGCTTTATTTTTGAACATCAGGCATATTGTATTTGCAGAGGCTGTAGAAGGGAAGAAAGGACTGTGGCGTGACTAGCAAATCAAAATGAGAYAGCAAGTGCAACTTTTCCACTATTTCACTTCCTGCTGTGTCAACTGCTGTAGTACACGTGCTGTTGCTGAAACAGAACTGCCAGAAAGAGACAARTCCAGWATTTGTGTGCAGTATTGCATCTGTGATTCTTACCTTCAGGTTGATCAAGAAAAATGCTTATTAGGTTTAAATCTTATGCTTTTTCTGGATTGATTTTATTTAAATAAAAAGATGTGACAGTCTGTCAATATGTTGGATCCTTCTGTTGAAATACACTGTGTACAAATAAATCATGGAAGTTCTGCAAGTAGGCTGATGGATGTATTGCAGCTTTTGGCCCACCTCTAATAGAGTAAGTTTTTACATCAAAAATGCATGTGCCACTTAGTAATACCTACTGATGTTTTAAACCAAAACTACTATGGTTTCACTAAGTACAATTTGTTAGCAGATAGTTTGCTGTATAAATGGAAAAAACCTCAGATGGCCGAGAAGGCAAGGTGTGAGAGCTGAACTGCCACAGTAATAAAACCTCTCCACGTGCTTTGTCACAGATGCATTGAACCTTGACCAAACACTGACTACACCTATTGTATCAGACATKAATGTATGGAAATGTTCTCAGCAGTTTTAGGATGCTGCAGTAACTGCTATTTAAGTTCTAAAAGGATTGAGTTTGTTTGTTGTTCTGAAAATTCTTGAGTGCTTTTTTTTTTTTTTTGAACATGCATGTAGTAGCACTGTGCTACATGTGAAGTCAAGAAACTTGGTATTTATGGTGCTCACAGCTTGTCAAAGGTGTAGAAATTACAGAGATTTGTTTGTAATTAGTTCTCTTAGAACCATCTGACATTTTAAGTATATAGGGAAACTCATTTATCACTGGAACACAGCTATGTAGCAGCTGAAAATCAGCATCACTAAAGATCTTTATATCCAGYTAAGTTACAGAGAGAACATTCTATCTAGCACAATAAAATTATCAGTTCTAGAACCTAACTACAGCATGTGATTCTTTCCAGGAAGTTAAATGCATTTGTGCTACCAGCATGTTGGCTCCTTTTCACTGTAGAGGGTACAGACACAATCTTTCTCCGAAGCAGGCTTAGGCTGTGTGGAAGTGGGATGTATCTACAGTGTCCTAGCAMTTCTCTCATAAAATGTGCATGTCTGAGCAGGGCTGAATTTCAGCTATGCAAGAGCAGAGTGTGGGGAGGTGGGTYGTTTGCAGGTGGCAGATGTTTCAGAAATGAGCAGCTTTGCAGGGACAAGCAAACCATGGGGCAGGTGGGTTGTTTGTGTGAGGAAGAACTCATAACTGGTTTACACTAAAAATTGTTATTTTTGCTAAGCACCYATTGTACTTAAGACAATGTGTGGAGAAATTAATTAGACCATAATAGCTCCTTGTTTGGGCAGCTGAAACTCACTTGGTTTTTGGCATGGGATTGCTTATGTGAGGGCCTGCAGCATTGTCCTGTGCTGCAGCTTATGGTGTGGCCTCTGCATAAGTCATGAAGTTAGTCATAGGTTATTTTTTGTTAAGAACATGTGATGCATGTTCATTTAGTTTTCCTCAAGGGCCATCTCAGGTTGTTTTTAGAACTGCATTTAAGAATTTAGTAAGTGCGAACTTTGCCAAGGCTGTGCTTTTCCAGCACTCCAGTGTTCTTAAGACTGAGTTGTATTGTCATCAATGTTTTTTTTTTCAGCAGAAAATGTTTATTATGTTATTCATTTATCTTCCTGTTGTTGTAATAACACAAAACAGTTTAGCAGCTGATAATGGTGTTATGAGGAACTGTAACTTGCTGCTGTTTGTTGAACTGCTGGCAGATGCCTGTAATGAAATGTGCTCAGTTGTGAGGACACATCTGTCCTACCCTCGAGGACACTGCAGCCATTTGAAGCTGGCTGTTGTGGRTCCTTTCCTCAGGACAATCCCACTGCAAAGCAGGGAGCCATACTTAAGATACAGTGTCTGGCAGTTGTTGACTCCTAATTTGGAAGTCCACATTATTGATAAGTATTATTTATAAAGTATRTATCACAGACTGCAGGACAGGGTGAAACTATAGAGCATAGCTTTTGAAAATCTGATGGATACAAAAGCCTTGCCAGTAGTAGTGTAAAAGTGGGCAGCCTAACATGCTGCTGCTGTAGCTACAGTAGTATAGGGCTGCTACAGGTTTCTATTTATGGGGCCACATGCTGAGACAGTGACAGCRTGGCAGGGTAGTAAAAACCAGCACAGCATAAGGTAAGGATACCCATACCACCAGATAAACAAAGCCCTTTCCCAAGTGCACTTCTAGCGAGCTGCCCGTCTCTTCCATCTGCACTGCTGCTGAGCTACTTTGGTATGGGAACTTTTTCCTAACACACTTTCCTGGGGTGGCCCTGACCTTTGAATTTGTCTAAGTAAGCCTGCTGCAGCCCTAAGAGCTTTTGTAATTRCTGCCTGCTGCTTCCTTCTTTACTAGTTGGTAAGCACAAGCCTTGTGATGCCCACCTCTGTGCATCTGGTTTTTCCTACTCCACCAGGGAGTGTGTTTGTGTGCCAGGAAAAGGCAGGGTTGTCAGCTCTGCAAGCAAAGAAAYGTACAAGCTTGGAGACAAATAAATGGTTTGGTCATTTTTTTTTGCCTTCAGGTTTTGGAAGCTTTAAGGTCTGTTCACTTTGTCACAGCTGTCATGAATCCTGGTTGCAATGGTGTTATTGCTGTAGGCTAGTGAACTTCTCCAAGGGTGGCTTTAAACTACAATGAGATGAGATACACCCTCMATTTGATGCAGTACCTCGGTATGTGAGCTGTTCCCTGTGGCTTTGGCTCCCTGCTCCATAGGCAGCTCTACATTCCCTAAGGTGTGTGCTGTAAGCCTGAATGTTTGAAAAAGGAAAATGAATGGAAGGAATGTCTTCTGTCTGAGAAGAGTCTGTCTTCATAGAAGGGAGGAGTAATCAATGCAAGTTTGGTAACAGTCCTGGAGCCTCTYCAGCACATTTTCTGGTAGTCCCTGTGGAACCTTTCTTGGTAAGTATCTTGAATGATGCACAAAACTGGCTGGCTCTGAACTTAAACTATGAGCCTGATAGTGAAGAGGCTGCTGATGGAAAGGGTGACTGTACATATGGACTGATGTGCTTAGTAATTAAAAATAATCTTTATTATAACTTAAATGTGATAGGAAATATGGTGAGTACAAATGCCACAAAACTAAAAGAAAAAAAAAAAGTAGCTATAAAAGGACACCTTGAAAGAATTCAACTGATGGGACAGGTGTAGTATAAAAATGGCTATTTCACCTTCTGCAAAAAGAGTTTATATCCCTCAGTAGACAAGTAAGCATTTTGCACTGTACAAAATGTACTTTTTAATTAAAGGAAGAATATATATATTTATAAATATACAGATATGTACATTCTTGTAACATTCACAGTAAAAAAAAACCCAAACAAATAAAACAAATGACCCCTGCCTGCCAAAGTGTTTGGCTCACAAGGTTTCCTCTTGATGTGAACTGTTTGCAATATTTTCTATGTCATCTATGCAAATTTGGATACTTCAATTGACATCTAAATAGCATTTCATGCATAATGAACACAGTACAGGAACACTCTTCTGTTAAATTCTATTCACCTCCTCTGCTACCTTAAGGCTTGTAATCAACAGTTTCAAGCACTCGCTGCCTTTCAACCTTGCAGTGCAGGGAGGGGAGGTGCATTCACTTCCCCCTCTGTTTATTACTGCCTCRAGGTCCACTTGAGTTTGTTCTGTTCTTTATATGAAATCACTCTATAGAAACTACGCTCCTCTAATTAGAATGTACGAAATCCAATTCTGCCTGCAACTTGCAGGACAAAATGGTTTTGGGGACTTGTGCAATTAGCAGTATTCACTCCTCCTTCTCAGAATAAATAAATGCACTTTACCTTTTCATTTAGTTTTCAGAAACCTACATGACTGTTTGATCCCCCTCAGAAATTGCTGGATTAATGATGGTTTGCTGCTGGAGGACAAGAGAAGGGAATAAAAAGACCAGTGGAGGCATTTAGAATGAGTCACCAAAGTGACGCCTCCCAGGGTTTACATCACGCTGTTTCTCAAGGCAAAACTTGTAGAACTTTCCCTGTATTTCATTACCAAGATACAACTGAGAAAGCTGAGCAGCGTTTCCTGCCACTGGAGTGTTGCTGGGGACACTGCATGCCAGCAAACACTTCATTTGGGATTCAAGGAAAAACTTTGCATGCCTGCTCAGGTGGCCTCCTGACTGTCCTTGATAGATACAGTATCACACGTCTCAAGCTTTCACAACAACTTCAAGGAAGTAAATATAATAGGAAAATATACGGAGATGCCAAATTCTAAAAACCTCATAGAAGTCTGTTGAGGCTGAATAACTGCAATTACATTATTTGTTTAGAATCAGTCAAGAAAGTATTGTTCCTCAGCATCCAACTGTTCCATCATGAGCTGCAACGAGGAGCCAATAGGAATCCTTAAGTTGGATTTTAGATTTTGCTTTTCTTGAAGAAGTCTGTAAATTGCTACATTTTGGAACATTCTCATGGAATTCTTTAGTCTTCCTTTTGTTCCCCACACTGAAGTGCAGCTCCATCCTTCTTTAATGCCTGTTAAATATTAGCAGGTTCTTTTCCACCTAAAAAACTGTGGCAGCTTCAGTTCCACGGCGGCTTCCAACTTTAACAAATTCTCGGGGAAATTTGTCCAGCTGTTCATATGCCAGTCTCCCATCTTCACCTGAATGCAAAATGATAAAGCATAACAATGTGTTATGTCATTGCCCTAGAACATTTAAAATACTGGATTCTCTGCTGTTAGAAGGTACTGATTGGCCAGTAACTTCTACCTCTTCTTAAACTTTATCTTGTTAGAAGCAATTTCAGAAATTATGTGGAAAAGTTAAACATGCTCTGAATGTTCAAATTATTATTTTTTACTTTCCCATGTAACTTGTTTGGTTATCTAAAGCCAGACAGAAGCAGATGTGGCTTGTATGATGAGGTGACAGTATCTTGCACACTTGTACTGAATGACCTATTGTGCTTCTCAAGGTCTCAGCTGCTGCTGTGATGTACTTGAGGTAAATGTTTATCCACTTCAACCTTGGAAAATACAAAGTTTATCCACCKCCCACTTCCTGGCACTTTAAAGAAGCGAGGCTATCCACAACGTTACTTCTATACTGCTGAAAATGAGGAAGCAGTATGTTTGCTAAATATTATTGWGTCTTTCAACACCTTTCTCCTTAGCTACTGCCATCTATCTGCACTTTCACTAAGACAGCATTGAGCCTAATGTGTTGAACTGGCAATAAGGAAACAAAAATGGTCTCTGTATGTTGGCCAGAAGAATAACAGAACAATCAGAGTTTTCAAGTGTCCCTGGGCTAGTTGTTTTATAACCTGAGCAATAACACGTCCAATAGCAGACTGAATTCCTGCTGAAGTGGTGAATGGAAGAGAGCATATTTGAAGGGTTTGCATAATTGAAATAACACAAGGACACCTCCCCCATGGAGTAGAAATTCATGCCTCGCTGAAAGGCCAGAAAAACACCATTTTTCCATGCCACTGAAGTACTGGTGCCCAGAAACTGTGCAGATTAGTTATCAATTCTTTCTGTTTCTCAACTTCTCCTTTGCTATCCTTCCTTTTACTACTTCCCCCTCCAGACTCACACAATTCAATTTCTCTTTTTAGCTCATTTTCAAAATGAATTAAAGAATCTGTATTTTCTGACTTGTTTAAGTCACTCTGTAAAATTCTGTTTCAATTTCCAGTCTCACATTTACATAGCTCAGGTGTCTTACATGCTGCTCTGTTAAAAAATAAAATTAAATACTGCTCTAAAGCAGGCAACTCACCAAGGGAGAGCAGGGTTTCGGATGCCACTTTTCTGATCTCTTCATTGTCAGACTGGCAGAGCGTGACCAGCATTTTAATGCTCTCAGTAGCCTGGGAAGTGCAAAGAGAACTGCATCAGCACCACACAGGACACTCTGGGGTTTTTCCACAACCTTGCATGTAAATAGGAACCATTCTCTGTACTGCCCTTCCTACTCCAAGAGAAGGGCTTTGGTGGAGACAGAAGGAATGGGTTTCCCTGAGGGGAAGCATTTGGAGGAGGTGTATTTACTGCTGCTGGTGTGGACCCTTTCTAATTTTCCTACCCTATGCACTACATAYATAAATCTGACAGACCAGCTATGTCTGCTACTTCTGACTGCAGGATAGGTGATGGACTGTGGACCAAGGCCATAAAATGCCAAGGTAGGGGTACAGCAGGGAAATTACCAGGTGACAGGAGTCTAGCAAATATGTTTCCTAAAAAAGCATGTCAAGCCTGTGCTCACCAGTATTTGCAGACTTTTGCCTTGCCTCTGCTATTTTTGGGAAGAAACAAAGGAATAATCCTGTTCTGTGCAACGAAAATGTCAGGTCTTTGGGGAGAGCAGCTGTCATAGTGTGTCTGGCTGGTTATTCAATACTACAAGAGAGATGAGTGAAAGGAAGGGCAGGTACTGCCCCAGTGTGACACCTGGAAGAGGCACTGAGGCACAGAGTCAGTATGAGCCCTGTCAATCCAAGGGGCACAAGGCCTGCTCTGCATGCTCTGAATGAAGGCTTTGCTGCCAGAGCCATTAAAGCTCACCACCTTGTCTTCAGTGTGGCCACTCGTGTGTGACTCGGGGTGAGGCTGCACTGGTGACTACAGCTCACATGCCTGAGAGTGATGGGGCCACAGCCACACAGAGCTTGCTGCCATCTGAAAAACCCCTCAGGGATTCACTGGGCCCTTGTGCAACTGACTGTGGATTAAACTGCCCCTGGGTTCCCCCATCCACAGCCACCTACCCATTGTAGCATTTCCACCTCTGAAGTAATAACTTCCAGCTTCAGCTTTTTCTTTGAAGAATCCAAATGATGATACTCTCCCTCAGTAGCTTTTTTGCCCAGCCACTCTCACTATTCAAGACTCACTGGAGMCACATTGCTCAAGAAAAACTTGCCTAGCTCCAGTTCCCACCACTGGTTCCTAGTCTGAGTTTTCCTGAGCAATCCAAAACCCCACTTCACCTGCATGCAGCAGAGATGTAATGTCCCTCACCATTGCCTCTCAGGGATGCCTGCTAGCTTCTCATTTAAGRGAAAGGTTTTTTCATATTTAAATAATGCTGGATTATGTATTGATGGCATCAGTTGTGACTGATTGGGATGAAGTTACAGTTTAGAGCTGCCTTCCAGGGGACAGATTAGAGGGTGAAATAGTCAGTCCAAAGTGCATGTGTCTCATGGAACATATTTTTTGCCCCAGTGTCCCATACCAGCCAGGCTTGGGTGGCTGCTGTCTCCCATGGCTCTATACAACCAAAACAAAATTACATTTTCCCATCCTGTCACAGGCTGGAGTGCAAAGATGGTACCAGATGCTAGCTGAAGCTGTAGTGCCCAGATGTTATGACCAGTTATTTGGCACAAAACAAGCTGTGATCTCTCTTTTCTGCTACTGCAGCCCACATGCATTAGAGCTCATTTTATCCTGGGAAAGCATTTTTTTATCCTTCTCAGTCAGTACTTTACGGATTAACTTTTTTTTTTCTCCACGATGTGGAACTGAGTCTCCTGAAGTCAATATGAGAGGGAGGAAAAGATGATATGCAAAACATAAAACTTTGCCAAGGTCACAGAACCCAGGTGTTTGTGGTTTAGAAGGTTCTAAACCATTCTCTTTATCTGAAAAGGGATGGAGCACAGCAACACACAACAAAAACACTACTGCTGCTGTTATTGAAATTTCTGTTTTGTTGTTTGTACCTATCAGATGTCCTTTCAAAAGCAAAGCCAAGCACCACAGTGTATTTCTTGTCTCTTACCTTGAGGTATCTTAGAGCCAAGCAAGCTGCTTTCTGCAGCTGGAGGTTGGGCTGGGTTAGTGCTTCACAGTAATAAATCAAGGCCTGAAAACAGATAAAGAAGAATAGCAATGAAAATGTCTGTGCCTCCATAGAGAAGGGTGGAGCATGGAGGTATTGCTACCCTGTTAAAGGACAGCAATTGCAGCCTGCCTCCCTGGCAGTGAGCATGTGGGATGGCACAGGTGGGATAATTCCCTACAGCAGATCCAGGCCAGACCACCAGTCATAGATCAGCAGTCTCAGGGCAGCTTTTGGTGAGGAGAAATTCATGTTAAAGTGAGATGCACAATCTTGCACCTTTGAAGGCCTTTCATCATACATCACCAAAGAGCTTTGAATGGGCCTTGGAATCTAATATCTCAAGAGGTGGCCCTTGTGATGGTGTCTTTAATGCAGGGATAATAATGAGCTAGTTGGTATAGACCCTAGGGAGACTTAAAATAATGATTACAGTGTCAGCATGAGCTGCTAGACCAGTTCACTGCTTGACCCTAGAAATYAGTAGCTACTACTGAGCAGCAAATCTCAGCAGCACTCAGCTGTACAGTGAATTCATCTGCAGCATAAGGCTGCATAATACCTTCACAGAAGCCACTCTGTGGTCCTTCCTGCAGGCAGTGGACCAGGTATCAGCTACCCATGCCTRTTCCAGGAGAAGGTTATATTTGCCCTGAGATGCTGCCTCCAGGAAGCTGGGGATGGGAGAAGGATGGTATGAAATACCAAAAGGCTGCAAAAATGGAAGATGAAGTGGGAGGGCAAGCAAAAAGGGGACTAGATCGATAGACAAGAGAAGCAAAGAATTTTTCTCTTCCCTTTGCCTTCTGCCACTCTTCCTCTTGCAGCTGCCATTTTTTTGCTCTTTCCTGACAGAGAGCAAGATGGATAGCAGGGAAAGGTCTGCCATGAAAGGGTAGGAGCCAATCCCTAATTTCTTCTTACTCCTCCTTCTCCCCTCTATTTAATTTCTGTRCTTAACCTGGTCCTGCTTGTTGCATTTGGTATCAGAGATAGACTCAAATCTTAGTTCTCACACCTGAGCTGTGTTTGCCYAAGGCAGTCCATCCCCTCTGGAAATGCTGGGAAGTCCCATAGATGGCAGACTCCTTTGGGGAAAAAAAAAATCTGAGACCTACATCTTTGCATGTTGGTGGTGCTGGGGACTGTTACCTTGAAGCCTTGGACTGAAGGCAAGTCTGAGACAGGGCAGCAGAAATGCTGAAGTGTGGAAGATAGCTGGAGAGCACAGCACTCAGTAAGTATTTGCAGTTTTGMTTGGTACCTGTTTAGTGTAATGACAGGTAGAAGCAGACTGGCATAAAGACAGAATTAGACCTGCACACGTGCAGAAAAATTAGACAGGATATCCCTCTGGATCAGCTTAAATCAAGCTYGGATCAGTTATTTTATATGCACAGATATTTGAGACACACAGGTAGAAAAAGGTCATGATGACACAGGTCTGTCATGTCACAGGTGATTTTCTGCCACTTACCTTCTCCCTGAAGTGCCTGTTTTCTGCAGTTGCTGTCAGAAGTGATGCCACAGTCTCACTGACTTCATTTTTATTTTCATTGAGAAGTAAAGCCAAAGCTCTTAAAACTTCCTGCTGTGGTGGAAGGTTATTGGAGTTTATTTTGGACACGTTGTGCTGCAGTTTTCCATCTTTCACTGACTGCAGCACCTGAACCACAGATGCTGGAAGTGCAAGAAAAAGGTCTGTGTTACTTACTTTATCCTCTCAGCACTTTGGATTGATCCTTTCCTCACTAGCAATCCTTGATTTATACTACACACACTGAGGATACAAAAATATTCCCATCTGAGCAACTGCAGCATGGCAGTGTGTCTGCATGGGGAATTGTCTGGGCTTTAAGCTGGGCCAGTTTGTCAGACCTTCTTTAAGTGAGAAGGAGATGAGTAGATGGGCCCACAAGTGCAGCACTTAGGCCTACCCAGAACTACAGGCACCCCTTTCAAATCTCTGCTTTCTGCTGGAAGATGTCAATTCTCRCTCTAACAATTGAGACCAAATATCCTTGTCAGTGTATTGACCTTTAGAGCACCCTTGTGAGAGCTTTTTCTGGATAGACTGATGTCTGCCAACAAGAGCTAGGGCTAATATGTTTCACAAGTGAGTTGAAATGCCATTTTGCTTCCAGGCTTTTGAGCAAAAGCTCCTTCGTATGCCCAAATAAAAAGGAAAACTAGGCAAGATTCCTCAAACTCCCTCTTAAACAGAGAAGAAAACTTGGCTTGCCAGGGACTGCAGTTCAGCATACTTTGTGCAGCATCAGCTTCTCTCTTTAGCTCTTGGTGGCAGAGCCTGCAAAACTCTGAGGTGCTGTGATCCCTTGGTCCCTGAGAATTGCTCAGCACTTCAGAAGGTGTCTCCATAACAGGTGGTGAAAGACCAAGACATCATCTGTCACAGACATATTTTATGAAAAATCCTTTTGCTAGGATTTTTTCTCCTGAGAAGCTGAGAGGCCTCAGAAACAAAATGTAAACAGTGATTGTCTGCTGCTGTGGAATGCAACAGGTGCATCTTTGATTGGTCCATGTTGGTTGTTTCTCCAATCACAGTCCAGCTGTCTCGGACTCTCTGGTCAGTCACAAGATTTTATTATCATTCCATTCCTTTCCTTTCAAGCCTTCTGATGAAATCCTTTCTTCTATTCTTTTAGTATAGTTTTAATATATCATTTTCTTTTAATATAATATATAAAATAAAATCATAAATCAGCCTTCTGAAACATGGAGTCAAGATTCTCGTCTCTTCCCTGGTCCTGGGACCCCTGTGAACACCACCACAATCATCCAAGCTGTGGGCACAGAAAMCTTCCCAGACCTTGGGCTCAGCCCACCACTATCAGCCATTCCCTGAAAAACAGTGCTTTCAAAACAATTTTTTCCCATTTGAATATGAAAATAGAAATGACTGAGAGTCTGTCTGCATCAGTTGCACGCACAACAGTTCAGGTGCATTCACTTCATAGCCAGGACATTTTGTCTCTTTTCTCTTCTCCTTTTGTAAAACCAGCCTCAGGGCTGGACTGCCTTGTGTTGAGCTCAGAAGGACAGAAGTGTACTCCCTAAGCAGCCAGCAGAATTTATACACCCTACCTTCTTTTGCGAGCTGCAGCAAATAGCTCCCGAGGTCACTGACACTGTGGCTGGCAAAGTAGCTGTAATACTGAAAGACAGTAATGGTCTCGGAGGACATGCTGGAGTAGAGGACGGGCTCTGTCCGGTCCAGGATCTGAGACACCAGGATCCTGAAGACTGCAGGAGGCCATGGACAAAGGGACAGGTTAGTGAGAGCAAAAGCTGCTGGCAAAATTACACAATCCACTTCAAAACCGGAAAGGAAGAACCTTATCTGCAAGGCCAGATAAGAGATGTTTCTAAGTGATGTTCCCAATGTTTCTAAGCTCAGCTGTGGTTAGGTTAGAAGCTGGACAGGCCTTCTCCCTATCTGGGTCTCATTGCYAGAGAATATCTTTGTAAGGATGAACCTCTGCCAGTTTACAGATGGCTAGTGCAGCTTCCTGTGCAATCAACAGAGCATCATTTCTACCTGAACAATATCCTGCATCGTAACCCCCTCTCCACAGGCACTGCCTGTACATCCCCACAGTGCCACCTAGGCAGGATTTGGCTTTGCTATTTTTCATGTTCCTGCACTAGTGTGACATGCAGAAACCTTGTCTGAGTCACTGCCTGTGAGRGCTGTAGCATGGAGCAGGAAGGAGAACACTGCCCTGTGTAGGCATCCACAGTGCAGGCAGCCAAACCTGGGCAAATCAGCCTCCCCATTCTGTCCAAAGGAGAGCTAGTCAGTATAGCTGGAGTTAGAAGTGTGGTACATCCTCCACAAGATAAGAACCTATGCTCAGACAAACTCACTTGAATGTGGATTAATTTCATCCCAGTGCACTGTAATGGGGTGTGGGAATTAGATAGATACACATGATTAAGTGCAAGGATTCCTGATTCACTGAATCACTTACAAATCTGTATTTGGGAATAGACTTTCTTTCTGGTTAGCTCATAAACCTTAAAACAGTATTTTCTTTTCTGTTAACCTCACCTTTTTTTTTTGTTTAATTATTTGGGGCCAAAACTGTTTCAAGAGTTGTAGCATTAGTTTTCAAATGAGATCTTGGAACTGTGGCCAAACAGATCTCCAAGGAGTTGGAAAACAAARCTCAGTACACAACTGTTCTCCATTTTGACACATTTTTTTGCAGCACTTTGTACCTGTTTCTGCAAGTCCTGGACACTCCTCATTCACAGTGGTGGCAAAATTGATATCCAACTGCTTCATCATCTTGTCTGCAGAGGTGTGATACACTCCTGCAGGGCCAGTACACTTCATCCAGAAAGCCAGCAGTGACAGCTTCTTGTGGAACTCTGGAATTGCTGGAGAAGACAAAATGAATAATGAAACAAAGCCATGCTGAAAGCATCAGCTTTGAGAAAAGAAGGTAAGAATAAAGGACATCTCACCCAATCCCACTGATAAACAGTTACTGTTTGCTGGGTCTCCCTGAGCCACTACCTTCACAGATCATGACCATGTGCTCACCCCACGTTTGTAACATGTTTTTTCTGTTTCCCATGGTAATGTGAGAAAATTTCCTCCTGATCCACTTCTCGGCACTGATGTCTCTTCCTCTTCAATAGCACAAAATACTAGGGGAACACCACAAATGATCTGCACAAGTTTGGTCCGTGTCCTAGCACTACCCTATGGCTTCAAGTAAGTCACTCAATTTTTGCCTCAATTTTCTGATATAGTAAATACACCTTGTAGTATTTACCTATCCTGCCAGAGTGTAATGAGGGTAACTATGTGTTTGTCAAACTTTTCCAAGTATTAAAATAGATGCAAAAAGAAAAATAACTAAGAAGCTCTCCATAGAGATAACTAAAAATGAAAATGTTCAAGAAGTTGTATTATGCCTTTGATATTGTAATGCAAATCCTGCCTTTCCTCAGGAAAGAAAGGCAAAAGAAGAATTTGGGTCTTCAGAGGTGGAAGTATCCACACAACACCAATGACATCTGTCCATCTTCTGAACATCAAGCTGGATAAGAAGTCCTTTCTTTTCTCACTTGTGTATTTCTGGATACCAGCACTGAGGACAGATGTAGGTGACACCTGCCTTGACTGCTGGTGACCCTGAGCTAGCCCTTATTACTGTGGCCTCTCCTGTACTGCTGGTGAACTCTGCACAGTGATTATTTCAGCAGACACACACGCCCAGGCAAATCCTTGTCAGAAGGAAAGCCCCTAAGCTGTTTCTTACCATCAGTAAGAGAAGTGATGTTTCCCAAGTTCTCAGTGCTGATCTCAGCAATATTCTCCACCACAAGGATCTGCCTGGACAGCTTATCCAGGAGGTCTCTTGTCACAAATGGTGTTTTACTGGAGAACACAATTTGCTGGTGAAGGAAAATGGGAAGAGACAAAAATGAGTCATTGAACCAAAAAGAAACTCAGCCTCAGAAAAAAACAAAAAAACTCSAAAACACCCAAGTGCAACAACAAATTCATTGCCTCAAACCACAAGATCTCCTTAACTTAAAAAAATTTTTGTTGTTGGGATATTTTTTGGTCCTGGTTGATATGCATCACTGCTTGCATCTTCAATATCTACATCCACATCCACACACCTGAGAATCCAAGTAGCCATTTGCCTAAGTAATTTCTGATTTACACACTCCACAAAGTTAAAGAAACCCATCAGCATGAGACTTAAAGCCAGGCAAGAATATTAGCCTGACTTTCACACAACACGGGCCATAGCCTTTCAGGACAACCCCGCACAGAGGAAGATCACAASTTGCTCTTTCTCCACTCCATTTCAGCTTTGATCAATTACTTAGGTGCCTTTATTAATTTTATTAATTAATTAATCTTTGCTAATACTCCCTACTGCTCATATCTGCATCTTCTTCAGCAGTCTATGTAAACAATGTTCATATCAAATCTGCTTTGTGTGTGGATTTGGTTCAAGTTCACCTTGCTCACCTGCATATTTACTGTATACTCCTGTATTGAAACCAAAAATCTCCCTTTTCCTCATAGCGTGAGTCAGCAGTTTCCAGCTCAGCCGTAAGGGTGCTGGAGTCAGGCTCACACTCTATTGCTTCAATGAGCCTTTGGGAAAATAGTGCTAATTATAACTAAGATGGAAGAGTAAAATAATTGTGAAGAGGAAGTTTCAGCATGTTTTGATTTGTCAGGAAAACCCTGATGACCTCACTTACTGGATGTTTAAATTCGCATTTGCTGTGCATGGGCTCTGAAAAAAACCTACAGAAAAACTCCTCTAGTTGTGAGCATGAACTGACAATTTTGATGTYCCAGGGGGGCTGTCTCATGCTGCCTTCACTGTGCCCGTTGCAGACAGAATCTCTCTGCCTCATGAGCAAAAATTCATCTCTGCTCTTGAACGCTGCAGGCCCATCTGGGGCCTAGTTAAACAGTGGAGACAGGGTTCCTGTTTTACCTCTGAAGACACACTGGTTTAACGGGGAACCAAGTCCACTCCCAGCAAAGCCGTCAGGAGTTTGTAACCCAGAGCAGGGGATGCCCCTGTCCCCCACTGCCCTGCCCCTCAGCCCTCCTGGGCAGCTCGTGCCAAGCCCTCCTTAGTTCACATGTCAGGTCTGCTCCAAAATGGGCCAGGATGGAAATGACGGAGGCACCTCTGGCTGGTGCCACCATCCAACCCCAGCATGGCATCTGTCCCAGCCCTGAGCTCCCACTGCCTCCCAGGAGCAGCACTGACCTTGCCAGCCTGATTGTACCCGTGCTGCAGGCAGGAATGATTTTAAAATCAATGCCCAAATGAGGCAGGGCTGGTACCTGAATGAGCTGGGTGCAGTACTGCAAGTGCTTAACTATGGTTATATCCAGGCTGTCGTTGCCTGTGGTCAGGGGCAGAGGGCTGCCAGCCACGCTGGTGCCCACGCCCGTGTCCTCGGTGAGAGCTTCGCTCAGGTGGCCTCTGGCTTCTGGGTGCTCCGTCCTGTAACTGGGGAGGAGGCAGGAGGAGGARGTCAGTGCAGGGCCAGCAGCTGCCACAGCAGACACACACCCACACCCACAGCCCCACTCACACACAAGGGGATGAGCAAAGAGCACGGCAGAAGAGCTGAAAGTGCACAGAAACCTGGTGATGGGCACATCATATCACAAAGGAGCAGGGCTGCCCTGCCTGGGTACAGGAGGGACGTGCCCATCTAGGGGACACACCTGTCCCCTGACTGGCTTGCCTTGAGTGATGTGATGTCCTCAACAGCAAGGTTTGTCGTGGTTACTGTCCCTTGGTGGTGACAGCTTTCTCCCATCTGTGATGTATCACCTGCCCAGTCACTCTGCATTAAGAACCATGACAATTTGTACCTTCCCAAGCACTGAGCTGCTAAGAACAGCTCTGTGCTTGCAGAGTCCTCCTGCTATCAAATTTAAGGCTCATTGCAGAAGGAAAGGAAAACCACTGCTGAAGTAAGAGACATGATGTTTTCCTATGCAGTTTTAGACACAATGTGTACAGCTTACTTTGCCAATTGTTTCTGCAAGAGTGTTGAGCTAGTCTTACTGTGTTTTAAATMATTATTTCCAATATTGTCTTGCTGCACAAATGATCCTCCCCATGTTTAAATGCAAAGCCTGAGGTCAGTCCCCAGATGGCAAGTGTGTTTGGCTGCAAGTTCAGAAGTTTCAACACTTGCGATCTCTACACTGAGTCACACATTTACGCATCTAAAAATGGAAGCGGGAATCTGCACTGTCTGGGGATGAGCCAGAGGAGAAAAAAAAAATTTTAATTTCTATTTTAACTGGTTGAAGCTAGATCCTTGAATCAGCACAGACCGGACTGAGGTCAGAGTGCCAGTTTAGCAAGCAACACAATTTCCCAAATTTTTTTCCCACCAAGTCTTATTCTGGAATGAGGACATGAGATGATGGGAACTGCATGGTTGTTGCTTGTTGCACTCAAACTGCTTTAAGCAAGCTGTGAGTAGTMCAGCTCCCTGGCTGGAGAGCACAGGCAGCGAGGGAACTGTGTTCCTTTCCTTTTTTCCAGCTCTAGTGCCGCTTACGTGCCTGCTGGGCATCGTGTCAGCTCAAAGGAGGCAAACATGCTTTCAAGATCTAATGATTGAAGCACAGCATCTTAAAGTCACACAACAATGGCAGGCCACGGCACAACACCACAGCTTTTTTTGTTTTTTCTTTTTTTGTCTTTTTTTTTTTGTCTCAGAAAGACCAAAAGTGATGAAAGAAGGGCAGGTGACACGCAGGGCCATGAACAGAGTACCAGTCATCACTCTTACATTCCAAAGGCAACCTACATCATGCTGCTTAAATCTGGCCCTGTGTTATTGTTACTGACAAGCTTAATCCACTGCAAAGACTCATTCGGCTAGAGAGAAAAGACAAAGGGAGGGGGGAAAAACCACAGAGGAATTAGTAATTACATCCAAGGAAAGCCAGGTCCAAACCTATGTCAAGGAAGAGGCTCTGCCAGTATTGATATCAGCCTAATTTAATTTACCTTTCTCCTCTGGAGGACAGATTGCATATATTTGAACAGAGGGGAAAAAAATGGTCCTGGAAACTAAAGATTTTGTATGCAGCAGCCATGGGGAGCCCTCTGACCCTAAAACTCATCAAGGATTAGTCAGTCTTCCTTGAATAAATTGTGCACCAGGATCCCCTGTTAGTGACAAAGAGCCAGRGTGTCAGTTTGGCGTAAGCACAGCTGGCAGGTACTACAAACTTACCTATTCTTCTCAATCTCAGTATCTGAAAATACCGAGTCTGCACCTCCTCCACCATTACAAACCTCCACACCACCACCATCCTCATCATCAAAGTCAGAGGTGTTCAGGAAATCAAAGCTTTCTAAAGCACTTTCAACTGTTAGACTTAAACTGGAGGACCTGCTTCGGCTTACTGCTGGCTTGCACTGCAAAGGCAGAACGAACCAATGAAAACCCCAGATATTAGCTACTACAAGAAAGATAAGAAAAAAAATTGATAAAGCTTAAAACTTCAAATTCTTCATTTTATTTTTAAAWCTTCATTTTATTGGGTGTTTCATTTCAAGCCTTCATATTCATAGCATATACAATCAAAGCCTGAGAACTGGAGAAAGCCTTTCATTCCTCCTCCCCTCCTCATGCTACCCACTCTCTTCCMCAAAGGAAAACCCTCAAAGGCAAAATTCAACATGTTTTATAGAAATGAGAAGTACTTCTTGAATCCAAGTTTCATAGCTCTCGGCATTTTGCAAAAGGAATGAAGGGAATTAATGCAATGGAAGTTGAAAGGGGAAGGCACATTCCTTAATTGCTGTTCTAGCTACAGAAGCCAATTTATACATATCCAATGGCACTACCTGATTTATTCCAGACGTAACTCTAACAGACCTTAGCCACGAATGAATTTCATACCATAGCTGCACATTTATTAATGGAATGAAAGGAGTTTTGTGGTCTTTAAAGCCAAATGGATTATCAAGGAAAAGCCAATAAGATAACAGATTGCTAGGYGACAGAGAAAGGCAGTATTGTAACTCAGAAATTAACAGCGCTAGAGAGAGGGGGCAAACCATACCCCCCCCCCTCACTGCAGGGAAGAAATGCAAAGGAACCTTGCTGTTGCTGTAGGAACTATGAAATACCCTGGCCCCAGGTGGCAATTCATCCACATGTGCCCTCAGAATTGCTTCCACGGTTATCCTGAAGAATCAGATGTGACTTGAAGGAGCATCTCCATTGGTTGGTGCAATGACTTCAACATCTTTCATACCATGTGATTATTTGATCAGAAACAGTCATGAGCCACTGGTGCCATTGCACAGGCCACATCCTCCAGTCCCAAGCAGGAGCCATGACTTTGTCTCAGCTCACAGAAAAATGCATTGGCCTCTGAGGAGTTCAGATCCAGCACCAGCTGCTCTAGAGCTGAAGGGAGCTGGAGTTCCATTTGTAATTCATTTGCACACAGTATTAATGGTCATACATTTACACTTCGGATGTTTCAGTCCTTAAACTGACTGTACAGTCAATAGCTGATCAAACACACTTCCCAACACATCTGTGACAAGGGTGAGTGCTGTATCCCGCTTCTTGTGCAGCACCAATAGTTTCAGCTTCCATTTCCTTCAGGGCTTGGTAGTGCAGCTTCTTYAAGCAAACAGCAACATGTGGGCCATTTTCTCAGCTCATCTAATACAGCCAAGAGAGGTTTCTTCAGCCACARCTGGATTCCAGCTCAACCCTTCTGCACGAGGAGCCCTTTTCTGCATGGTTGCTGGTGATGCTGAGGGCCAGTCTGCAAGCTGACTAACAGCTGACACCCAGACTTCAACAGATGTGAAGAGGTGTCCACCTCGAGTGTACAGGAATCCTGTCTGCACATGTCCATCCTCTCACCCCTATCCCATGTCTGTCTGTAACTTCTGTTTATTTAGGCTGCTTTGATCAGTCTCCATTGTCTCTCTGCCCTTTGGATAGTTGATCTCTTGTACCAAGTTAGAAAATAACAGTAATGTTACCTTTGCCTGCTCAAACCTCTCTAGGAATAAATAACGCAAGGAGTGGGGGCTGCAGGCTGTCAAAAAAAAAATGCTTAATTTGGGAAAGTACCATGCAGTGGAAATAAGGAGCTTAACAAAGTTTCTTTGTAAAAAGATAATGCAGAAGAATAAACTATTCCCTCTTTCCTCTTCAGCCATGTTTTTGAATTATGAGGCTTAAATGACTAGCAGACCAACTTGCATATGAATATGAAGCATTTGAAATGATTATTTCCCATACAATACTGTTTGCAGAGTAATGTGTTATGAGTTGTTATTCACGGGGGAGATACAAGTAAACATATTAACAACACACACGCAAACCCCTTTTCTTCTGATTTTTAACATTATTCTCTGCATCTTGATGTGATGACAGGATGTCTTTCATTATGAAAATGAACGAGAGAAAAAGGAAAAGGCCATGCCTAGGTGACATGGGGACAGCAACTTTCAGCGACAATTGTGCTTCTAAATCCCTTTGGCAATTTAGAAAATTCAGCTTCTATGGCTACAAGGCCTGATCCTCAGCTGGTGTAGTTTTGCACAGMTCCATGGAGTTCAGGGGCAGCATGCTAAAGTACACCCACTGAGGATGTGACTCATAGATTTCAATGGCAGAAGTTTGGCTATATTTGATCCCCAGTATGGCACAAGCAATGGGTTCACAAGAGGTGATTCACAAGAGGTGGTTCACAAAGCGGTCAGAGAAGGGTATAATTTAATTACCCTCCTGTCACAGCACCTTTTTCTCTTTCCCCCAGGTTTCGATAAAAGATCTGTTGCTTGAGGACACAAGGCTATGGTAAGCACATTGCTGACAGAAGTTTAAAAATGCAACATTGTGAAAGGATGCTCCAAGCAGGAGCWAATCTACTGCTACCAGGGAAGTCTACTATTCTCCAGAAAGCCTACTTTGATGCTTGTGAGGTGGGCAAGGACATTCTACCTGCTCAGATTTTCTTTAGGGTAGCATTTTCTGAAAATGTACTCACTTTTAGGATGTCATCTAGATGCATCACTTCTTGATCCAGGTCCTGAAACTCTTTATACTGCTCTTTATGTGGCTCAAGAGCTAAGAGAAGCCCTTGCAAGGCTTCCTCAATGCTTCCATCAAGATAAGACTTATATCCTTCTGATTCCCCACTAATGGATCCCTCACACGGCAGCCTCTCTGGGGTCAGGGGTGTCTCTGCTGATGTAAGCCTTTTGACCAGCTGCTTTGTGATGTTGCCCTCATAGGTATCCAGCTCCACAGGCTTGAGTTCTGAGCCTTCATCCGTGTCCTGCAGGAGAGACACCGGGACACTCGTTTCCACAAAGACATGATCGCTCCCAGCATCAGAGACCTTTTGGCAAACTTCAGGAGCTGCCCTGGGGGTGTTCTTGCTCTCAGCCAGCACTCCCTCTCCGTGGGACAGCAGGTCCTTTGGCTCAGCAACAGAGTCTCTGCGGGAGTCGCTGCTGCTACAGTCTAGGCTGGAGCTCTGGGAGGACTCCAGGGCTCGGTGCTGGGTGGGGGTGGCAGTGATGTCAGGGCTGGAGCTGACGTGAGCACAGGAGGACTCTGCTGAGTTGGCAGGGGGCACAGCATCTTCATAAGGCAGGTCACCAAAAGTGAAGGAGAGAGGCCGCTTCTCAGTGGCCGCTGTGCCATTTTCAAAKACATCATCTGGCAAATTCGACTGAAAAGATAATAGGGAGAAAGTGTTTACCAATGCAGCATTGGAAAGAGGAAAAAAATAACAGCGTGTGCCCAGGAAAGAAAAAGGCAAGGCAAAAGATTAAAGAAGCATTCAAGACTTGAGAGATGGAAAGAATATTTTAAATCAAACTTCCGCTTTCATCTGGCACAGCTCCTCAATTTCAGCATGAAAACTTCCAGAAAACCTGGGCTCAGYCATGCCTCTGCTAAATAGAGAGCTCTAGAAAATGATCTCCAGAGAGAGTMATGAAATTTGCTCACCCTACTATATCCTCTCAAACAGCATTTCCAGTGTACTGCTCTAGTTCCTGTACCATGGCTCTTTTTAATGAGATTGTACACAAGCCACCTTGTCTGCATTTTCCTACTCATTACAGATTTCTGTTCTACTTATTTTCTGACTTCTAAAGTAGCAATCTGTAAAATGTAACACAGTTTGCTCCAAAAGTTTCTCTAATGTCATGGTGGTTAAGTGGTGATAGTACTGTGCTATTTCTTTTTATCCAATGTCCTGCATGTGGCATGGATGTCTGTAACAACTGTTGAACAAGAGTTATACAGGAGTCCTCTCCAACATGAGTTTCTGCTGAAATGAGTCAGCAAAACTGGTGGTGTATTCAGCAGGACACTGATCATTAAAGAAGCAAAACCATCATATGCAGACTCCAGACTTATCAGGGCAGATATATATCTATGTTCATCTCTGACTGACATATGGGGAAAAATCACTACAGGAGGCACAACCTGCCTATCTAACGTACAAACCCTGCTTTGTTATGTGGCCAGCTCATGGAAATGCATGGCACAGATGGAAGGCAACTAGTATTTTGCTGACAATTTGCTGGAAAGAACTGCAGGCATCCACATGTTGTTAAGCTTAAGGTTTAAATGTCCAAAACTTGACATTTTTTTCTAGTATTATTAGCAGCTTTTTTTCCCTAAACATAATCATAGCCAAAGGTTTATTTCTTCTTTCCCTTGACATGGGTATGCTTTTAGCTTCTGAAAGTCATGTTACTAGGCAAATGTAGAGCATCAATCAGTGTAGCAGGTGATTTTTAAGAACACTGTTGGCTTGTACTCCTGCCCTGCTCTCTGCCCACAGATAGTTGACTTCTGATCATTATCTCTGTAGAAACCAAGAGGAATTTTGATTTAATGTGAACTGCAKGGGCTCACAGTTATGTCCTGCCCTCTAATCAGTCAGCAAAATGAGTGAGTTGCAACAGAGAGCGACACATGAAGCATGCGTGGGAATGGAAATGCCACACAGGAACTGAAACAATCCTTCACCAAACAAAAACCAGGACTCACATATAGCTCTAGCCCTGCTTTTGGGCTTAGCCTGAGCGATGGCAGGTCACTAAAAGAGCGACTGCGACGAAGCTTGTCAAAGAAAGTGTCTTGAAGAGCATCTAAGATTGTCAACTTTGGCCTGTCTTGCAGGGGATGCAGCCATTTCTTCAACAGTTAAAGCAAAGAGGGTGTGAGGAAGGGCAAGTTAAATGAATGCTTTGCAGCAGAGTACTAAGTTACAGGCATGGGATGTGGCACTTGCAAAGTTAATTTCTGTACAGATGGCCTGATTAAGCATTCAGAATTCGATTCATGCAAAATGTAGGAACACCCTGTGAATATCTTCAGTACAGGGGCAAATTTTATCACAGGATACTTAAAAATACTTGTGCTATAACAGTTGCTTAACTACTGTTGCAAAATGAAAACACATTTTTTAAAGATTATTCAAGCATCACAGCAGTCAGGCAGGAAGGATAGGTATGCATTAATTGGCCACATAGTTTCAAAGATGCCAGGATCATAGTCACCTTCTTTTAGGATTAGCAGCTAGGAATGCACTTGCTTTACAAGTATTTGTAAGGGTAACCTGCTAGAACCAGGGCAAAAAAAAAAGCTTAGACATATAAAGCAGTGAAATGTTTGCAGTGTTTGAACTGCTCTAAGGTTTCTCATTACATAAACACGAAGCCAAACAGAGCTTACAAAGAATGAGTGGTCCTTGAAGGTTGGTGTTTCAGGAGTGCCTTGGCTGTACATGGACATTCTCCTCTGGAGAGCAGATGCCTTGCTCACATTTCCTGTGGATGGGGTCAAGTCTTCAACATCAAAGGGGCTAGATACACAAGCAAGAGGGGAGAAAATAAAAGGTTGTTAGGCTGAACAAGAGGGATTTTCAGGTCCATAGAAAGCATTTTGAAAGGGTGGTTTATTAGCACATCAAAACCCAGAGGTAGCAAGTTTTTAAACTGAAGTGTTTAAAGAAAATGTTGTTAATTAGACAGCAGCCTCAGAAGTGTGGTTTTTGGTTCTGATAAAAGTGTTCCTCAGAAATAATTTCTGTACTGTAGTCTGATGTTATTCTTCTCACATGAAAAGTATTCTTACATTTGAGTTGCCAAGTGTCACACATACTAATGAGAAAGGTGCTCAACTATTAATAGAGCTGTTGCATTGTAAAGGAAACCAGGAGCTGTTATTGCTGCCTTCATGTTTATTGCATTACAAGAAACAGCACACATGATTGTAAAAAGTTAAATGCATCAATGCTTCTTCAAAAATGACATTTACTTATTTCATTAAAATACAGTGAGAACTGGTTTGGTATCCTAAGGCTACCAGCTCATCTATGCTGACCAATGTGAATAGAAAACACCAAGAGATTTCCCATCATTCAACAATTGTCGTGTATGAAGCCCTTAAAAGCCAGCTTTTCAAGATGGGCCAGCTCCTGAACTTTGTTATGCTTAATTTTTTTAAATATTATATATAAATAAAAATTTTATATATATATATATATGTATATATTATATGAGCACTCAGTTATATCCCATTTTTAAGCTTTGAAGTAAGCTTTAGGCAATTCTGAGATCTATCATCACTAAGCAGTCCCCATACCTTGTAATGTCAGTTCTTACCAAACATAATTTAACAGCTGAAACTAGGCACAACCCACTTTACCACAGGAAAAGCAGGCTAATTGTGGCTGACCATGAACTATTTCTCATATACCAAACTTGGGCCACAGTTCCTTCACACTTTTCCTCAGCAGGGAAAAATATAGAGAGAACAACACCCACATGGATGAACCATTTTTCTTTGGTTGAAGTTTTACAGCTGATTGATTGATTGATTGACCAACAAGTTCTACTTACTACCAGGTGATCTCAAGGTTCAGCTTTACAGTGCCAAGGTCATTAATGTCTACTGCAACCACCTGAGGCCGAGCTGCAAATAAGTCTTTTGTCTCRCAGGTCACGCTTCCCACAAGGATATGAGTAGCAAGCCCTTTAACTTCTGTGACCTGTAAGAGAGACAAGAACAGGATATTTAGGACCACAAAAGGCATTGCAATCCTTAATCCCAAGATAATAGTTTTGATTGTCTGGCCTGGCCTCCTTGCCAAAAAGCTTCTAAAATATGATTGTCTGTTGCATTACTTAAGGAAAAAATCTGGGTTTGGTGGTGATTTTGTTTTGTTGTTTTGTTGGGTTTTTTTGTTTTTGTTTTTGTTTTTTTTTTAAGAAATGCATAGTTGCATATGATCACGACTCCATGTTTTCATTAAGGTTTTAATGGGAGTCAGAAGAGGACAACCATACTGGCTCAGACCAAGGGACTGTCTAGTCTTGTATTTGATCTTTTGCAGTAATAATAACCAGAGCCCAAGGGAAGAGTGAGAAGAGGGAGGCCATAGCGTGTCTCAGCAGTTGACAAATTCCTGACTGGGAATCTCCTGATGTAACTTGTCTAATTAGTAATTCCCAAGGGAGCAATCTTCCAGGTATTTCTCTCTYGTAACTCTGAAGCCATGTAATTGTTTGTACCAAGGATGGCCTTTGGTGAGGACTTCTACAGATCTACTGTTTAGGAACCACCTCTGTGCATGTTGTTACAGTAGGAGTAGAGCACTATTCATACTTAGAGATACGTTTGCCTGGGAATTCAGAGTGACAGTTCTATATGCAGCTCCTACACAAATCAGCCTTTGGCTGTTTGCTTGAAAGTCAGTTCTTGAGCCTTTTATGTGAAAGTGTTTGGACAGAGTCCAAAAAGGGAAGAGAATATACACATTAACCTCAGTAATACTGGGATTCTTGTGTACTATAAAAAGGGGTTCTCTCCTAACTTTCCACCTTAAACCTGTGTGTTAGATTGAGGAGAGTGACTCACCAYGTGTCACAACTTGCCTTCCATTGAACTCCTACTGTCTCACGCATCTGGGATTATTTTGGTTGTGGGTTTTGTAATCACCTGCATTTTTTTCCATAAAGTCTTTGCAGTGTCTAAGAGGGCCATTTCCCCTAAAACTTTCAAGACATTCTTCTGTTTAAGCTTCCTAACCAGAGACATCTGGAATGGTTTCTAGGAGCAATTTCTAGACAGGGATGAGAGAATGGGTATCTCTAGGTTGAAGGTTTATGTAAAAGAAAGCACACTGACTTCCAGCCAGGAGAAAACTGTGTTGGGACACTGAGGGCAATGAAGATATGGAACAGTGATGAAAAGACTCCAGTTGGGGAAGAAAATCTCTCCCACAGCTCTCACAAATGGATTAGTCTTGTAGCATCTAAACTGGACAATACTACAGCACTCTAGTAGGTGTGTCAGAAATACTAATTATGGCTCATTTCTAAAGAGTTTAATGATCTGCTTCTGTGTTTTTGCTGATRGTGCATGAGAAGGCAGATTCTTGACTCCTGCCTTGCTTGCAGGCAAAGGAGTCAGCATGCATACCTTAATGGAGATCAGTCCAACAATGAGAGGGAGGAAAACCATCTCTTCTCCATCCCAGCTTTGCTTGCCATTCACTTCTATCTTGCCTTTCAGCTTCCAGCGCTGGCGACCGTAACGCATGAAAATCTGAAAAAGAAAAATTCTCTCATTTTCTTGAGAAATCTGTTCTCATGATGTACAAATATCAGATACAGAACTGGGTAAAGAGTCTGAGAAAGGCTGGAAGTTAGGTGGCTTAGGTGCTGCCCATTGAGTCTGAAGGAAAAATCTACTGGAGGGTCTCTATCTCTCAGCTCTCCTAATTGCTCCTTTTGGTAGTGGACCCCTCACCCAGGTTTTTAACTTCCTGTAACTTGATGACTCATAACAAAGCTGCAAGGCATTTCATTCCATTTACAGGGAAAGTGGCAGGGAAAGGAAGATTTGGGAGGGCAGAATGAAAGCACCAGTGGTCTATCCTAACATCTAGAACTTGTTGGATTGTCTGCCTTTCCAGGCAGGTGAACTTTTGGCCATTCCCCATCAGAGACCTCCCCAGCTGTGAGGTTTTGGCTGTCTGATGATGGAAGTGAATAACATCGATACTGCAGTAACCCAATTTGAAGCATCAAGAGCAGAAGACCACTTTAGGCCAGCTGGGAGACACCTGCACCAACTAACTGACCCCAGAGAGGAAGCAGGAGTCATTTGTCACAAGGAATGAAAGTGGGAACAAACAAATCTATGGTCGAGGCAGCTAGGAAGTACTGGTTGGAGGGACCCACTTTCAATCCACTGCAAATTTCTTGCAAGGTTGGTTCTGTTCTGGTAGAGCTGGAGGATTAGAGATGGGTTTTATTTTAATCCATCTCTAATGAACACACTCCTGATGATCTCTACTGAAACACTGCAACGACCAGAGATCCTCATGCAGCCTCACAGCAGGTAACATCTGGGTCTCAAGAAATGGTTATTCAGTGTCTTTCTGCCACTTAGCTCTATGATGAAGTAGAGCCTATGTATTCAGTAAAGGATGCTTGCAAGGATGTGTTCCATTTGCATGGGATGGGACATATGCTTTTTTCCAGGGGAATTAGAAACTTTTTTCACAAATAAGATTTTTAAAAGCARAAAAAAAAAAAAGCTCAAAGYTCTTCTAACAGCTATCACTCAGTTCTCTGAATRTAAAATCCAGGTCTTCTGACAGATGCCCTAACAAAAGCAGACATACAGAGAAGGCAAGGTTTTTCAAAGCACATATGGGAAAAATAATAGCTGCTCATTGAAGCGCTGATGTGAAAAGGTTTTATTCATCATGACATAAAAAGCAGCAGAGTTATGCCTTCCTTTTGACTCTTTTGCTATTTAATAAACAAACTGATGCAGACATACCTCGTATTGATCTCCTGGGCAGAGCCGAGCAAAGCCAGCCAGACCTGAGAAGGAAAGACACAGAGGGGCTGTGGGAATGCCTGGGCTGCCAAGCATGGCTGAGCCCAGAAGTGGGGTGCAGAGGGGTGCCCAGGGCCACCACTGCCACACTTGGACAGAAGAGACCAACACTCTCCTGCAGCCCCCCMGCTGCTGTTTATATCCCCCCCTCTTACTGCTGCCTGTGCATCCTCTGAACCAAGACAACCCACGATCTTAATTTGCTATTTTCTTCTTTATTTTGTATAAAATCCATTGGGCTGTGCTTTCTTGCACCACAAAAAACCTTCCAGCTTTTTTCCCTATTAGAGCCTAAAGTTTCCTTTTCTATAGTAACTACAGAAAGAGGTGAAACACCTTCCTGACATCATCTGGCTTCAGACCCTCAGCTGAGAGCCCCTCCCATGGCGAGGTGTAGGCGAGCTGCTGATCCCCCTGCAGTGCTGCTCAACGCTGTCTGACCGAGCTCCACACTTCAACACACATCCCTTTTTAGCACATCTTCAGAGAGGCACAGCAAGCAACAGGGGCTCCTTCTGCTYGGTGTTTCCATAACATTATCATTCCCACAATAGCTGAGTGTCTTTCAATAGTAACTGCATCACAAAATATGACTGACATCTGTAATATCAGATTAATCCCATTTTTTCCCAGAGCAGGAGAAGTAGCACAGCAAAGCACATGTGATCTATGTTTGGTTTTGGGTTTTTTTAAGGTAGGACATAACAATGCTATTTTTGTATCAGCACTATGCATATGAAATGAAAGTTTCCTGAGGCTCCACACTGAAATCCAAGGGGAATTACCACCCCACTCCTGGCCTGCTGACCTGCTTTTCCACAGGATTCAACTGGTTGGTTTTCCCACAGAGGAAGCTTCTCCTTTCTCATAGATTCCCCTCAGTACGCAGCCATTGCACCTGTTTTGGTATAAAAACTTACCCAGCTTTGCCTGTGTGAGCCTAAATCTATGCCTCTAGTGTTGCAGTGCCCAAAGAAACTGTCTTGAGGCCACATACAAAGCCTGTGGCAGAGAAAGGGATGCCTCAACAGAACACACAGGGGTGTGTTAAAATCAAGGCTAGTATGAGGAGCCCTAGTGCTGGCTGTATTTGCAGGGATGAATTAGTCCTGCTAGCTGTACTGTAGGAGCAACTCAATCCCTGCATGCAATCATGRGCTGTCCTGGTGATCTGCTTATCTGCCTCTTCCATTTCTTTGACCAGAAAATAGTTTTCTTTGCTCTTCTTAGTGTTCAGCAGAACAAAGAGGCCCTTGCACAGAGCTCATATTACCAATTCCTTTCTAATTTATTTACTATTAATAAATAATTTAAGATTACTAGCACTCTACTACCACTTCTCTCTCCCCATCTGTGCTTTTATAAGTGAATTTGATCTCTCCTGGAGCACATCACCAAAAGCATGTGAGGAAAATAAAAGGTCTTTTTTTTGCCCAGTGTATGGGGTGGATGGGTGAGGAAACTCCAGCTCAAAACTCCACATGGATGTTGAAGTCTGTGAGCTATGACTGGCCCAACCAGGCTGGCCAAGTCTTTTYAGCATGATGAAGAGGAGGCTAAATGCTGACTTGACAATAGGGCATTAAGTACTTTCATAAGAAACAACAGGAGACAGGGTCATCACGGGGCTGTGGTAAGGAGGCAGGGCCACCTGGAGCTCATGCAGCATGTGCAGCTCTGCTGGTGTGCAGGATGCTGGACTCCTGGCTGCTGGTGATGGGCTCCATGTAGCAGAGCCACTGGTGAGTCAGGCCAGCAAATTGTTCTCCCTCGAGTGAAACATCTGGGCTTTTTACCTCCTGCTGTCCTGGCTCTTCAAACAGCTCTAAGGGCACTTTCCTGTACATCACAACAGGACACACAGGTTCCATACAGGAATTTCTGCACTGGGTTTCCCTGGTAAATTTCAACAACTGATTAATCCTGAGCAGTTAGCTAAGCCTGCTGGCACATTTATTATCTTGATTCTGAAAAATGATTAGGCTTTTATTTTTCTATAAATATCAGTCATAAAAGCTCTGTGCAGCTCCCCTGCTTCCTGACAGTATTGTGTAGGTTGGCTTGCTTTCAGTGTAAGTGACAGAGGGCACAAAATAAAAATAACTTTCACTGGTATGGCTAGGAACAGATAAGCTTTGGGGAGAGGAATGCTTTGATTTTAAATTAGATCCTAAAGTTAGCTGGATAKGCTGCAGTATAACTTGAGGGGAAAACTTGCTGTGTGATCTGCAGGCTTTTTTGCCAGAGCTGCTGCAGGCCTTAGCAATACCAATGGCTATATTGTCCTATAGGATTCCTAGGGAAAACTATCTAGATAGAAATCTCAGATGCCCTAATTAGAGAATACTTAGTATGGCATTTCTCTTTGCTGTTTTCTAATTTGGGCTTCTTTATGTGATGCAAAYTCTGTTCAGAAGCAGCTGCTGCTTGTGCTCTGTTCCTGCACGTGAGTGCAGTACCTGCCTTCTCCAGAGCCCTTGAGTTCTGCCACAGGATTTGGAATCCAAAAGAGAAGGGGCCAGACCTCTTCAGACAAGACATTTGTGACACTGTGACACCTTCTGCAACATGTCCCACTGCCAGGAACTGTGCACTGCATTCACAGCAGTAAAGAAATGCTCCAAGGGAGCTGGAAAATCCCTTTACACGCTCTGTGACATTGCTTCATTCAACATGTCCATGCTGTGGCTCTGCTGTGGGCTCTTGTACAGAAGTATCTGTCTCAGTCTCTGTGTGTTTATCTAAAACCTGAGGGATGGAGCTAGGAGAACTCCAACATYTTCTGCAATTGTTTTCTCTAACATGAGAGCGCAGAGTAGCTATTTTAATTTAATCTAAGATTAATCTTAATCTTATGCAATGTAATCATAGGAAACAACTGTGACAAGGCAGGCAGAATCAAAATCTTGTATGGGATTTCTGAGCTCTCAAAACTCCACCAGCAAYGCTGTGGATGTTTTAAATGGCAAGATACCAAGTGAAGAATTAARAGTTCATGAATATTTACACGCTGACTTTGTTTTCTACAACTATTCTCATGCCAGTGACTGAAAATCCAAAAACAATATCCCCTCCCAATCTCTTCTTTAAGACATTAAGTCTTAAAGGGATAACAGCATTAGCGATACCTGATGATCCATTGAGGCTTCAAGTAAAACTGATTCCACTGTATTCAAACCCATAAACTCCCTTGTCATAAACACAAGGAATAAAATGGAAAGGTGAATGCCATCACAGAGTTATCTAGCAAAACTATCCCCAGCTTTTTGCTTTTTTTACATTTGTTCAAAAATAGTATTGGTCAAAATTAGCAAAAGTAAAGGAGTCAGAAATAGCTGATGTCAAATTAAGAAGGTATTTTAAATTTCAAGTTCAGCTCCATGGAAATTCAGATAATTTCCCAGTCACCTTCTCAAAGAATTACTGAAAATAGAGGCAAAAATTACAGCAGTCTTCAAAATTTAATTCCTTTGGCTGTTGGGTGGTGTCTTTGTGGGAGGTAATTGGTCTAGAAAACAAAAAGCAGAACCTCAGAAAGCCTGYAAGCATTGGTGTTTCTGTTTTTGTAATCCTTTCCAGTGGGCAGGGGTGTAAATAGGGGGTTTGAAGGCTCAGCAATGGCTGAGAAACCCCACCTGTCATAAAGCATGTCACTCAGCACATCACAATTCCCTCACCAATGTGTGCAGCAACTGCTACTGTTTCTGAGAAAGAAGGGAAAGGTAAAAAGGCACTTACCTTTCATCTTGATGCAGAACTCCCCTAATAGGTTTTCCAGCTCTGCTTCTATGGTACACATGTTCTGTGTTGGAAAAGAGAACAGTGAGGGCAGAAAAAACTTCTTTGGGATTATTYTTTAAGGTCTGTTTGTAAGGATAGATTTGAGGTATTTTGCAATAAAATCAATCTCAGAGACCTCCTTCTTGTTTACCTAGGTCTGGCCCTAAAAAATGGCAGCTATGCTTGCTTTTTTTGACACTTCAACCCTGTGCTTCTCTGCTGCTGCATGCTAATCCTCCTGATGGCAAAAGGAAAGTTTTGGCCCTTGGAGCATAACCTGTTCTCTGTTCTGATCCTCTCCAGCCAGGACTTGTGCCAACAGCAGCAGCTATATGGCAAAGTGGCTCCCAGCATGATTTAATCTCTCAAGAAACATGGACTACATTAAGAAAGAAGGCTGTGAGAGACTGGATATTAGACCCTCTCCAGTTTTTCCTTCAGGTTTTGGAAGGTTGTCACAGCTCGTGTGCCAGGAAGTCTGCAACACTAATAGACTTGTTCATCATCTCCTGCCTGTTTAATAAAATAGATTCTGATCACAGAGGTACAACACACAGGATGCAGCATATGTCTGTAATCACATCATTTCCAGCCAAGCTGCCATCCCTACATCTGCAGGTGGGAAGGAAGTAGTTGGAGTTKAAGTAGGTTTGGGGCAGATTTATGCTTTTGCTTTTGTGCTGCAGTTCCTAGGTATAACCCTGCTCTCATAGAATCTAAACTGTTATTTCAAGGAACTCTTTGGGCCCATGTAACCTGTCTTTGTCAGTCATCAGGTATTCACCTGAAGAAAAACAAATACTAATTCTCCTTTGATGAGTTTTATTTCTGGATGAAACTCTTCCTGAAATTAGTGGCAARGTTCCCATGGCTTTCAAACAGTGTAAGAGTGAAAACAATGAACTGATGAGGATGTACCTCTGTGTACTCCTTGTAGCTYCTGTTGATTTCGGTCAAACTCTCTCGAGCTGCTTTGCTGGCAGGAGACATTGCAAAAGCTTGCTTCATTTTGCTGGCACCATCACAGAGACGTCTTTGGATGCAATAGGCTTCATAAAGCTCATCCACCTAGTGGGAACAAGGAAAGTGTACTGAAAAAACCCCAGAAACCCCAGCAAAATAAAGCCAACACAATGAAGTAATGTGCATTAAAAGAAAACTCAGCCAAACCATTATATCCAATGGAGGGGCTGAGGAAATGAAGCTGTGACAGTGTTGYAGTCTGTGGAAAAGAAACACAAGAYGAAAGTAACTTCCACTGTAAAAATCTCAATAGAGCAACAGCAGATGCCAGCAATTCACCTGCTTGCCCTGCATCCTCTAAGCATTGTTACTTGTGTTCTCCCCATCGTACCAGTGAGGCAGGAATGCAACCAGCTTCTCAAACATCTTGCTGTGGAAGAGCTCTTTAAAAGGTAACTGCAATGCCCACACTGCCAAATGCAACTGGAACTGGTAAATAGCACACTTAGCAGGGTCAGCAGTGGCTTTGGTTCCCTARTATCAGCCATGGATCAAGGCTGTTGCAATATTTGACTAATAGGTAGTATTGGAAGCTGGGACTGATATTTTAARCTCTTACCATCCATCCTCCAGAAAMTAGGAGTCATACTAGGAATCAGCACAAGTAAAGTGCTTACAAACAGCTGATGTCAAATTTAAAAACTATTTTGAACTTCAACCCCCCCCAGACACTTACAGCTAACCATTTTCTTATGCTCTTTTGACATAACTTAGGGACCCAACATATTATAAGTGCTCTGAAGATTTGCAAAGCATAGTCACACACAGTTTGAAGWCTCACCTGGATCTAGCTTCAGAGGAGCAACGGATTTACACACCTCGTGCTTTGGTTTCCCTTTTTCCTTTAATCCCTGAACTGAATGCACACATTTACTACAACTGAGTAATATATGTACATATATACACCAGCTATATATAGTGGTTTTTTATTTTTTTAAACTAAATCTGCCAGATACAGAAGATGTGGGTTTTCTAACCTGACTATCAGGGTAAGGAGAAGGACAGGAATGGAAGAAGCTGTCTCCTCTTTCTGTTTCTAACATCTCTCCTAAAACAGGATGATATTTGGGTTTTACCTAAAGTAACTCTTTCCATTGTTGTCTCTGAAATCAAGAGGTCACTCTAKGTCCCACAGTGCTYCTGCCAAGCAATGGATTTTCATGGCAGAATTTCTCTCTATGAAAGCATCCAGCACCTTGGCTTCATCAGTCTGTGACTCTGTRTGCTGCATTAGAGATGAGCCTGACRTGACAATCCAGGCAYGTTTCAAATCCCATTTTCCAAGCCTGCTTAACCTCTAACAAAAATTGCTGTTGCTAATTTGTTTGGAATGGGRCTTGTCTTCCTGATGGCTTCAAGCCTTGGGTCAATTTTTACAAGGCCATCTTGGATAACTGGTGGCTGAAGCCTCTGACCTGAGGCACCCTACCCAAAACAGGGATGCTTCGCAAAGTGAAAGGGTTCAGCATAAATTAATGAAGACACAGGTAGCATTTTACCATTTTGAAGTTACAAAAAAAGCTTTCTGCACTCATACTCACTCCTGTTTCTCTTGCAAGCCATCAAGCTAAAGACAGCTACTATAAATAGTTGKCACTTGGTATTTACTTCTGACATTGGAGTGGAGCCTTGGCCTGGGATTGATATCCTGCTCCTGCCCACTTGAGTGTAGCTAGGACATGCTCATCTGCTCCCCAGGTATGTGGGATCTGCTGTGGTGCATTCCATTTTCCTTGTTTTGCTTCCTTTACAGAGCAGTGGCAGGTAAAAGACAGAGGGCATCTCTGCGTCCCTGATTAAACACTGCTGCAAAAACCTTTTCTGTCATTAGAAACAAAGATGTTTCTCCACCTGCCCAAGCCTGTGGGCTTTAATGCCACACACTTGGTTCCCTTTGTCTCTGTTGCCATGGGTTACAGAGAGTGAACTCATGTAGTTGGCAACCCTGAGTAACACTGACCAGCGTTGCTTCTCGCGTTTGGTGCTTTTAACTCTTATTATAAACCCAGAAACCATTAGCTCTGAGCAGGCTGAAGTGGGAAGGATTTGAATGGAAATGTTCTTTAAGTACTAATTTTTGCCATTCATGTTGCCAGCAAGGGAGTAGGTGGCTTGGGGAACAAACTCTCAAGTCTATCGCCTCATGATTTATATTTTTATTTTCTGCTCCAAGAGTAAGAGGACTGAAATTAAAAGGTTTGGATAGGTTGTCATAATTAGAGGACTTGAAGCTGCACAAATGCTTTTTAAATGACTCTCAAAAGACATTTCATCTGTCAAAAATAATTCAWTCCTTTGTCAGGCTCAAAAAAGCAACTAATCACTAGCAGATATGTTTATAAGTAAGAGAATATATGCCATGGATTTTATGCAGCTCTAAAAAGTATAAGGGTAAATCACAAGTACCTGCACCGATATTCTCACCCATGCATTCAAATGGATGTGGGCCCCAAACCACGCAGCAAAAGCATTAGCAGTGAAATCCAGGAATAAATCCAAACTAGCTGCCGTGTGTGCTAGAGATAACTGCTGAATTAAATTGCTTTCAGATGCAACTCTCCTTCTACCTCAAGTCTGACAATAAGCATGCTGTGAGATAGATTTTCCCCAGCAGGTCTCCAACCCTATGTTCTCTCTGTATCTAAAAGTATGTGGGAGTGTCTTGGGGCATGGCTGGACCTTGGGGGTCTATGTGGGAACTCTTTCTTTGGCTCTGACCACSAGCCTGTCATGGAAAAACCAGCCAAGCTGGGAGCGGCCTTCCCAGCACAAAGGGGTAGCAGGAGGCCAGGGGTTTGTTTCCTCAATAATATAGGAACAGATGCAGAAGAAAGATGATAGGAAAGAGCTCATTACCTTGCTAATGTGGAACTCCAGCCTTCTCATGTATCTCTCAACTGCTTTGATTTGCTGAAAGAAAGGAAAAGGCAGGGGTGAGGCACCTTTAAATAAATCAGTAAGCCACTGCCACGCTAGCTCTGCTAGTCCCCATGGATCTGAGATACTCCTCTTTAAAATACACAAGATCTCCATGACCATGAATCCAGAATCAGTTGTCCCACCCTATTGCTGCTGACAATGGAGCTCCTTCATTCCTTTACCTAATGTATATTTTAAAAATACATTTTCTAATTATTTTTTAATTATTAAAAAACAAAAAAGCACAGCTTTTTTTAGGTTAAAAAGTAATTTTTTCAATACTTTGAAATCCCATACTAATATTGATCAGGCTTTGCATTTCAAGATCCATTGTCTTCCTTAGCAAGCTGGTTTTGAGAATAAACTCAAGCTTGGCATTTCGACTGGAAAAAAAGTCAGACCTTTTCAGGAAATGTTTTTGAAATATTTCTTTCACCCAAATTTTCCTGCAGGGAAAATGTATTTTCAATTTTTCTTTCTTTAGAACTCCSAGGAGCAGGAATGAACTGGGGCTTGACCTGGATCCCCCCCAGCCCTGTGGTGCACTGCTATCAGCCCCCATCTGACTGGGGGCTGGCTAAGAGAATTTGCACAAAGGAATGGATTTAATGGCTGTCAGCTGACAGAAGAAGGAAGTCTCTCCTCTGCTTCTTTCCTTCCCTTGCCTGGCAGGGGSCTGTCTCTCTGTCTGTGCCCATCCCAGAGCCAGTCTGACCTGGCAGACCTCAGAAAAAGGGTTAGTGGGGTACGTTTTACGCGAGATCAGTGAGCACACTGTGTTTGATGCTGCCTTAGGGGGCAATACCAGAGCCCCGGGAAGAGGAAGGGAGTGGGACTTCTTCCTTTGAAAATGCAGGTGTTGGCATGGCCAGCAGATCCCTCTAAGAAAGGTTTCCATGTACACTGTATGGATATTAATGCTTCCCTGCAAAATGAGTGTTGAAGGGAGTAGCATACCTTATCTAAATCGTACAGGACTCCCTGCAACAGAGAACACAGAACTGATTAATTTTGCAACACAACAGCACCATGAGAAAGTAYTTTATGACACTCAACAGAAATCACAAACAAGACAATGGCTAGAARGGAAGAAGAGCATCAGTGCAAATTCCCTGTATCCCACACCCATCCCTTGGCTGCTCCAGCACCTGAAGAAGGCCACTGTGCATCTACACATGAAAAAGCATGGCACATACCAGGCGTGAGTTTCTTTTCATGTCTTTTAACTGAGTAGTCAGCTTATCCAGCTCTGTCTGGTGAACTTCCAGATACTCACTGCAAACACAAACCAGAGAACGAYGTATGAGCTCTGCAGCACATACGAAGCTGGCTGACGACCATCCTAAAAGAAAATCCGCCTGACAAATGGTTTTCCTCACTGGATGTGTTTACAGACAAAATACTCATTTACGTTGATCTGTCCTAAATGCAGCTCCCTGCTGCCTTTTTGGGAATAAATAGGAGCCCACTTATTTAACTGTGTAAGAGCTCAATGTTCTCTTTACACTGAACAACCAGTTTCAAGTAAGCTAATCTGCTGCTCAGTTTATGGGCTGGTGCCTTCCAGTCGCTACGCCTGTATCTGTCTGATTAAAGCCCTGTTATCATCTGGGACGTTATCTGAAAGGCAATACAAGCCTTTGATAGGACTCTAGGAAACTCAGAGGGAAAAAAAATCTGATGGTGAAATCCCAGACTTTGGGAGCTTTTCTCAAAATGTGAATGGAAATGCGATTYTGCCTCCTGTATTCCTGCTTCCCATACAAATATTTTAGATACTAAATGGCACAATCCAGACTTCAAGAGGTGTATGTTCGTCTCTTATGAGGAAGGGTCCCTGTTTTTGTTTCTCTGGGCTGTAAAACGTCACAGAAAGCTTCAGTCAACAAGCAGGATAAAAGCTCTTACTCCAGGCCACTCTTCAGGGCTCGGTAGACCTCTTCCATCCTTTTAGGCTGGGGTTCCTTGGGCGTGGTGCTGTTCTTATGGCCCAAATTATGCATTTTCTTCACCTTTGCTTGGGGCTTCTTGAGCGCTGAGGAATTTTCAATAAAGGAGTTACACCTGCAAAATGAACATCAAAGAAGAAGAAATCCCTATAAATCATAGAAATCTCAAARGAGTGTAGCTTGAAGAAATCTTCTGATATTATCTCTACTAGCAAAAATGAATCTGCTTCYGTGCCTGCCAGTTAAAGGTCCACATTTCTTTTTGGATTAAGAATCTGAGCAGCCTGGCATATTTGCTTCCCAAGACAAAAGTGCTTGTCTGGAAATGCAAGGCCGAGTCTGAGGCTCATCAGACATTTCTSTGTCCTACACTATATCTGTCCTAACTCACATTAGAGAATCCATGAGAGTGCTGAGCTACATCCAGGTGCTAAACAAAAAGGGCAGCACGGATAATCTCAGGTGTAAAGCCTGCGGGTCCTAAGGAAGATTGGGATTTGATTAAGAGAGTTTCTGGTGAACAGCATCACACCACTGGTCTTGAGTATTGAGTGYATGGCAAAGTGAGGACAGTTGTGCTGCATACAGGTGCCTCTTTGGGAATTTTGCTGGTGGGTAGGTCAGCATCTAACAACCTTTACTGACTTGGGCTGACAATGGGAAGCCCTTTGCCTGCTATTACTCCCCAGTTGCTAACTGGTGGTCTGACACTGGGAGACTACATAAAGTAAAATCAATTTTAAAGTAGCCTCTGGGAGCATCCAGGACTGCATGGCTTGGGCATGCCTGAYTCAAAGCCCTAAGCCCTGTGTAGCTAAGGGGCAGTGCACAGAAAGGCTCCACAGCCAAGCTCAGGGAAAGAAGCTTTGTTTTGGATTTGTAGTGGTGCAGCAATGAGAAACCTGTCTTTTAGGCAGCAGTGGTCTTATACAGGAGGTGATGGCAAGTGTATATGTGCAGCRTTCCTGCACATTTCACATGTTGAAAAGATCACCGCATAAGTTAAAACTGTTCTTTGAAATTCTCTCACAGCTCGGAGGCATGTGAGGAAGCCCTACATTAATGGGGGAGAGGCAAACAGGCTGAGGGTAACACCTTAGTTATACAAAAAATATATAGGGACATTTTAGCCTAGGACATTTTATTTGGCAGAGAGTCAGAAAGATAGAAGTCCTCTCTCACCTTCTTTCCTCCTTCATCCCCCAAAGCCCAGAACTCCCTTAGAGYCTGATTTTGAAATTCCCCTTAGAGAGCAAGGGCACTTGCCTGGACCGTCTTTCCTGAAGCCCGCTGAAGCCAGCGAAGGACTGACTTCTAATAATCCCATTAGGACCTCCTGGGGAGAATGAATGTGATCCTATTGACATGATGTCAGRGAGCCTTGGAGATATTCCTGAAAAACAACAGAAAACATGTCAGTGAGGGTGGAATTATAGTAAAAGGCAGACAGYGAGGCCAGACAGCCTGGTGTCCATCCGTGACATTAAGGGGTACCTGAACCCCACGAGGGGCTGCAAGCCAGGGCACAAATCTGTYTGCATTTCCAAATTATCTCCACTCAAGACCAAAACAATCCTATCTTAACTTCTGACTTCCAGCCCAGGGTCTACTGAAAAATGTATCAGAGACACAAAGAGGGTCCGGATGTGGGACTAGAAACCAGATACTTCAATGTGATAATCCCAATGCCATCCCAAATTTCTGCCATGCCTGGCATGCTTCACCCCCAGCCCCAGCATCCCCATCTGTCCTGGGAATTATTATGGGAGCGTGCAGAGCTCTTGGAGGTACTCACCATCACTGCAAAGTGTGATTATACACAGTAATAATTTTAAAAAGGATTGATACATCATGAATGCCCTGCAGCTCCCCTTTGATCCTTGCTCCCATGGCTGCTCAGCCCAGGGGCTGCTGAGAAGGAAGACACAGTGGCTGTGTGTGCAGCCATGACATGCCATGATGAGAGGGATGCCCTCCACTGTGAAGAGAGGAGTAAACAAGCTCCAGGCACTGTATGCTCTGCATTTCATGTGTCTGGGGGGGGCTCAGCAGGGAGGAAGCCCTTGCCCTCTGTGTGCTCATTTCCAATGCCCAGATTGGCATCTGCACTAAACTAGGATGATTTCAATCCATCYACAAATAAATAGCAGAGAAGTGCTACAGTTCACAGCAGCTCTATCTGCTGCCACAAGGGAAAAGGGGGACAMCTTTGTCTTCCTTTTCTCCTTAATCCACTGTTTTTCTTGTCTCTGCCCTCGGCAGACAATTAAATTGATTTTTCTGCTGGCTTGGTTTTGTGCTGCTCTGGTCAGAGGAGTGGCCCCACCAATTTGTGAGGAGCACCATGGTCAACACAGGCCAGGCAGCCGGAGGAAAATGGGGATGCTGGAGAAGAGGGAGCTGGTCAGTGGGTGCTGCCAGACATGGCTCCCCCTCCTGCAGGACCCATCCTCTCACTGTCTCCATCCTTCCTGGGATGTCAGTTCAGCTGACAACATCACTGTGCTGTGAAATGGACTGAGAAACTAGGCCAGCTTAAAAATAACCTCACAGGAAATGAAAAAGAGGAGTTTTAGCAGTTCTTTTCCATCTATTTTAAAAGCTGGACCCAGCCTGCCCCATGGCCCCAGTTAATCTCACTCCGGTAGCCGTGCTGCGGGATGAGCTTGGTAATGAAGCAGGGTGGTATGGCAGGGGCTGGAGCTGCCTGCAGGCAGTGGAGCTGATGTTCTGTGAAACTCTGACCTACAGGGCTGAGGGGGTGACAGCAAGTCTAAACGGCCCTCTCAGCCCCACAGGTCAGGAATGACTGAGAGTGCCCAATGAAACAGCCATTTGTGAAAGCCAGAGATCTACACTGTGAGCCTTCACAACTGAACATATTTATCAATGATAAGCACCAGAGCTACGTGGTGCTTGCATGGCAAACATTCACTGCAGAAAGCAAATATGTGGGGAAACATTGTGCACTGCTCAGTTATATTTAATTTGGAGCATTAAACTGGGCAAATACTCTTTGGGGTGGCAATGGGTGCCACGGCAAACTACTGTTTCTCTTTGGAGGAGACTGCATTGCCCAAGGAGCAGCTTTGTCAGGAATATTTCTGCAAGAACTCTGCCAGAAACACTTCTTCAAGTCCCAGCACTGCCAGCACTACTGCTAATTTTCTCTATTGCACAACCCAACCAGAGTACATCTTCCTGTTTTGGAAGCGAGGGTGCTCCCCTGACTGAAAGCCTCAGAGACACCACACGGGGCGCACTCAAAGAGTTTTCTCCTCCCCTGTGGTCAGCAGGCAATGGTACTTCACCACTAGTGTCCCTGCCTAGCCCAGATGCAGCCCACTCAGCTCAGGGCTCAGAGAGTTTAACCACAGCAAGGATAAACCCCTGGGACACAGAAGCTGCTCTCAGGCAGAGCAGGACCATGAGCACTTGTGTTGGGCAGAAACCCACGGAAAGGGGAGAGCATGAAGGAGCAGAGGCTCTGGAGCTGCTGCTCCTCACAAACTCAGGAGACACCACAGTGAGGATGCACTTTGGCTAACTCACACAGGGATAAACATGCTCCAGCCACAGCTGGAGGTACTTGAGTCTTTGCTCAGTGTGAGCCCAAATTTGGCTCTGTACTCACCCCTACATGTGTGAGGCTCTCTGCACACCTCTGCAGGGCTGAGCTGTGCTCAGGCTTGCTGATACCTGGCACAGCACTTGCCAGAAGGCATTTTGCAGCTTCCAGGGTCAAACCTCACATCCCTATAAATGGTAGAGTTTCCCTTGTGCCAGCTTATGTCTAACAGTTTAAACTCCACAGAGAGCCACCTCCTGCGAGACAGAGCGGAAACCACCCGACCACACTACTCTGGGGGCTGCACAGCAAGTTCCCTTTGGGTTTGCAAATAACCTTTAGACAATTAGGCTGCAATCTGCATGCTCCCATACAAGGATTTGCATCAAAAATCTGGTCCAGAGTGCCAAGGAGCAGAAAGAAAATCCCTTGCAAGTGTTCAGTACTTGCACGGCTTGACAGGATGATTAACACACACACACACACACACACCCTGACAACATCTGGAGACCTAGTAGGAGCTAAACAACACTGACAGTCAGAGGAGACTTAGCAGCATAAACACCAACCATTCCTCAAAAAATAAGAGAGACAAAACAAAACTTGAAGTTGGGTGCTAATCACAACCCCACTGGCTTCGAAAAAGGCTTTAGATTCACAACTGTTGCAAAAATGCTAGCATCTTCTGCATGATGTCTGTTCTCTATTAATATGATCAGAACACTAATGGCTTTCACTCTGAACAGAATCTTAGTGTCCAAATCYGTGCAGAAGCACTGGAACTGTTTTGATTTTCTTTTCCTTTGGGCAAACTTAAAAAATAAATAATCTTGGAAAAGGAATGTACTTATTTATTTTCTTTATTTTGCTCAAGCACTCAGATGGCTCTGAAAGGCTTTAGTTTTAGTCTTAGTAGCTAAGACTATCCCCAAGATACTAGAAAAAAATGTGCAAGAAGTGCAATTGAAATGCAAATTGAAGACCTGCCTGGAGCTACTTTTGCTTTGCTTTTGCATAAAATGGTCAGAACTCAGAGCCCAGATAGGCTTGTGGCCTCTCCCTATATATTATATATAATCTTGGTGAATAATGCATGTTTAATTTCTGTACAGAAGAAAACTGAGATAAAAGGAGGTAGCAGTAGGAACTGGTGAAATCTCCCAGTTCTGTTCAGTTGTTTTCCACTGGTCAGGTTAAAGGTTGACTCTAYTGCACCAACACCATCTGTTCTTAAGATTTAAACTAATATTCATAATATGACATCTCAGACACTTCTAACCGACCTCATAAAATTGCAGACTCTGCATCAGCYCCTTGGCCCAGATTCCCAGAGCCAATGGCTGCATATGGGCACTGCATCGATGGATGGATTATTAATGATATCCATCTCACAAACACACTTTGAGTGATGAGTTTCTGTCATGTTGTTGTGACACCCTCTGTTGAGAGGCGTTTCTTTTCCTGCCTCTTAAACCATTCACAGGTCTCTCTGCTATCAACTACATAAACCTACCTCTGAATTTAAYAATACAGCTGTATCCTGATGATATGCATGGGGGCAGTTGCTAGTATAATTTCAGCAAGGCTCAGCTCCYGAGGGCTCACCCAGATCTCTTACTGACCTGATGGGTATCCCCACAGCTGAACACCGCCAAGGGCATTCTGGTGCTATGCCAAGGGAGCGATCAAGTTCTCAGTCTACATTTAGCAATTAATGTGATATAATGCTACTGTCTTCTACATGCAATATAAATATTGCTCTCAATATAATTCGAGTTGCACATCCAAAATGATATTAAATGCTTCTGTGATTTGAGAGGTCCACTTCAGCAGTGGATATAATGACTACACTTACACTTTTAAATCTATATAGTTAATGAACCAGGGATGTTCCATTTCAAAAAGACAGCAGTCTCCTTACTGCTAATATAAGCATGCSCTGTGTAGAAGTATAATTAATATAATTAGTACTGCCCATGCTAAGTGCACAGCAGTTGAATGATGAGCCCATCAGTGAGTCAAGGGATAAGGTGAAATCCTATCAGTACTYCTCTGCCCTCTTTGCTGACAGCTTGCAGCACAGAATGGCAGATAATTGATGATGTCTCTGTCCCCAGGGAATTGAAAGTCCCCTCTCTCAGCTCTTCTTTCAGTCTGGAAATAGGGAAGCATCTGAGCCTGAGCTAATGAGTGGGGAAGGGACAATCACTTTCACAGGGCTGCCCTCTCTTCATCACCTTCAGCATAGACCTCTACCTCCCACAGTGCCAAAATATTTGAGAAACAGTATTTGATTCAAGCTAAGAGGGGAAATTCARGCTGAAACATATTTGCTAAATCTAGTCTAACTTTTGCACAGCCTTTTTTTTCTTCCCCATGACCAGTTTGGAGATGGTATTTTTTGCTCACCACATGAGGAGGGGGAAGTTGGTTTTGCTAGACATGTGCTAACAGCCATGTAAAGCTGCAATTTACAGTGGTGAGGGTGCCCTTGATTCCTCCTGTTCTCTCTGTGTAGCAGCTACACTTCTGGCTCCAGGTCTAGGATTTGCGGTAAGGGGTAAGGGAGCTGTCGGCAGCTRAGGCTTTGAGGACACTTTGGGATTATGTATAATTGCTGATTAAATGAGAATGTGGGATAGGACTAGTGACTGAAAGCATCCTTGATGATCCTTTCTTCCTACATTATTCTCTTGTGTGACACATGGTTCAAGGTCCGTTCTGGATCTAAGGAAAGGTAATCCCTGCAGTGAGATGGTTTGGATGTTGATCTATGATGGTCTGCGGACTGCCTGTTAAAAATCAAGCGATAACTATCCAGGTTAAGGTAAGCTGAGGGGGTCCACTAACCAATGTGAGTGGATGGCTACAAAAGTCAACCAATTCTGTTTGGTGAGCTAGGAACATTTCTTACCTGCAAACCTGGGGAACGTCTGACAAAAGAGCAGATATCTTTGTGACTAATGAAAGAAAAGAACATTTTCCTCTCTCATCTATGCCAAGGTCTATATTCTGCTTATTGGGTGGGCTGGCCTACAAAGGAGAAAAACTTTTGAATGCAATGAGATGATATTTAGGACCATGCATCTCTCCAAAAGACAACCACAATAAGGGAAGGAACTGTTACACCCTAGTAGTCATGTCATCTCCAAAACAGCCAATTCTTTCTGCTTTGCACTCATAAGCCCAAAGAGCAAAATGAAATTCTAAACTTACATACGCTTAGCTCAGTGCCAAGCTCATTCAGTGCACCCTCAATTCATGCTGCTTGCTTTTGTAGCCTAAGTCTGGTAATTTTTAATATTTCTTTTCCAACTTCTTGCTTCTGATTTAGCTGAATCACTTTGGCAATACAAGGCCAGCATGGCCAGTAGCCCAAATAACCACCTGGAATTTATGATTTCCATGCTCCCCAGGCTCCCAGAAAGTACAGAGGCATGCATCTTGGATKAGAAAGTAGACATCCTTTTGGGGTTTTAAACATAAAATTTGACAGTGCTATGTGGATAAGAGTGCTCAGGAGCACTATAAAAACTTTCACAAGAAATTTAATTCTTGCCCAAGAGTTTCTACACTTTCAGGACAAAAACTCTTAAGCATGGGTGAGCAGTCTCATAATTTCTGTCTGTGTACAGGTGGAAGCACCTGTAGAAAGGTGTGTTCTGTTGGTCACTCGATTACAGAAATTACAACTTTCACGGCACGTTTTATGCTCCCAGTGATTGGGCTGCTCCTCCCTTGTGCAGGGCAGCATTTGCTAGAACTGTACAGACATGTGAGCTCCATCTGAAGAACTATTCTTGGTTGCCAGAATCATGTGCATTTGTTCCACCCAAGTCCAAGGCTTAGAGATATTCCTAAATAGTAGCATATGGCTGCACCGACAGGCACACTTCCCGAGCCTACATCAGCCGGTGAAAGGCTAGCACACCCATGAGCTCCACACATTAATTTTAGCGTACAGAACGAGCCACGTGGGCTTCCCCACATGGCTGAAGAGCAGTGCTGCACAGAGAAGGAGCTGCAGCTGAGATGGAGCCCCCTCCTTCAAACAAGACATGTGGGAGCACATGGGACTCGCTTGGGKGGGCATCAAAGCCATTGGCAGCCACAGCACAGGAAGGGAAACCTCTGCCCCGCCTCTTGCAGCAGCAAGAATCTTCGCTGAGCCCACTGCAGCTCATCCTGCTCTCCCTGAGGTRGTCTCTGCCCTCACCATGGACATCCTCAGCATTGACTATCCAGCAGGATCTCTCTGAAGGCTTGAGCACACTTCTCACTGATGACTTTATGTCCATCAGGGACACCCACAGTGATTCTTGTATTAGCTGTATTTCAATACCTTCAGTTCAGGTGGATTCTGTTCTTGCAATGCACAAAGAAATGTTTATGCAACTGATGCATCTTTTATAGCTCTTAAGCCCACAGCTGGGAGCTTTACTTTTTCATGCAGACATCCCCGCAAGTGAGCACAAGCTGCCATTACCTGTTTCTAAAAAATGAAAATGTAGTATTTCACTACCAAATTTCAGCTTTTGTTTCAAATTGTAACAAGCCTTAGGAAAAAGGGTTGTACTTTATGGCCTCATTTCTGTAAAAACATTTTAAATGTTACATGTAAGGGCATTTTCAATTCAAATGCTGGCTCATCACTAGACATCCTGACCAGAAATACGAATTGTCTACCATCTGGAACAGCCCATGTTGTTCTTCTGCTCCTCCTACCAAAACTAGATGATGTACATGAACCTTTTTATTGCATAAAAAGCAACAGTAATAGTAAGAAGAAAGCTAACGGTCCAGGTCAAGAGCAAAATGGTAAAGTAGATATGGCTGTAAGAGCATAGAACCTGAATAGCTGGTGCTCCCACTGCAATATATTAGCTCCATATATTCAGTAAGTTATCTCTCACACCAGTCTAGGTACCAAAGTAAGTGTGAGGACTTTGCATTTCATTTTATGTTTATTGTAAAACATGCCTTTGGCACTAGAACACAGAAATAAAGATTGGCAGTGGCTAAGGTGAAAGCAGCACTCTTTTTGTCTCATACCACAGTTCGCCTTCTTCCTCCCCTTTTTGCAGCAACTCCTTCACCAGAGCTCTCAGTGCAATGCCCCCATTTCTCTGCTTTTGTTGCCAGGGAGCCTCTGCTTAACCTCCCTTCAGAGAAAGACCTTCCCCCTTAGTATAGCTGAAAACCTAAGGAGAGGGAAATGCAAATGAGTTATTTCACTGTAATAAACCCAAGGAAAATAAACTTGATCCTAAATGGCTCTGCACACAACAGATGGGTTCGTGGCAGCTGACCTCCTTTTTTTTTTTTCAGTTCCAACATTTATTTCACACTGGTGGCTGGGGTGAGCATGCGCAGGAGCCCACATGAAGCCCTCTCTAATCTTGCTCCCTACATCATTAGAGACATAGGGCAATCGTATTCAGCTTGCATTAGCATAAATAAGCAAAATTTGGTCTTGTACTTATGAGTGTGGCTGAGGGATCAGAATCTGACCATCTAATTACATTTGACAGTCATTTATCTCAAACCCACCCCAGTATGCAGAATTATCTTTGATTAGAAGTCAACTCCAATTCTACTCATCACTGATAATTCTTTATGTCAATGTAAGATTTAATTAAAAACGAAGTCTCACTGCCATTCAAGTGCTGGCAAATAGTCTAAAGAAAAAGCACTTCTGAAACCCAACTGAGAACAATCCTCTCATGTTTTAAATCCACCTTGCACAAAATCCCTAACAAGCGGTTCAGCAGAGCGGCCTGAGCACACAATTAACCACACTGTCATTCTGACAGCACTGCACAGTCATAAAGGGGCAAGACTCTGGGCAGCTCTGTTATCTACCCCTGCATCAGGAGATTGCTCCTTGTAGTTTATCTCGTGAGCAGTAGTAAGACTCGTAAGATGCAAAACAGGTTGTGGGAACTCCTCCAGCCAGGAGCAGCCTGACTACTTCTCTACCTCTTTTAGCATAGGCCTGGTTGACCACACATGTTGGGTGGAATTTTAATTTCTCAGCTCAGATCACAAGAAGTGACCAAATGATTGCCCATTTTGGCAAGCCCTAGTGTTAGGGAGGCCCAGGAACCCGTGAGTGCTGCGGGTGGTCTCCCTTCACCCTTACTGACTAACAGGAACATCTGAAATAAGAAGCCCAGGAGTCCATCTGAGCACAAGTGGAGTAAGACAGCCCTGATGTCAACAGACACAGCTCGAGTGGGAGTCCTTTGGCAAAATCCATGATGAATCTGAGCAGTGACCTAAATTTGCATGTCAAGTGTAAGCAGCACAGAGTGGTTTCACTTTCTCAGACTGTGCAAGGAATGAATATAAAAATCTTCTCCATGACAGGAGAAAAAAGCAATGGCTAGAAAAGTTGTCCTTGAGAATGCTGATTTCTTTAATTACTTTGCACCAATATTTTTGCTGCTCTACARCTCTCATTTAATGCAGACGGTAGCAGCAGAGGCAAGGACAGCAAACTGAGGATACCATTTCTTTGCATCTGCAGGAAAGTAAATGCATCAAGTAAACACATGCAGGATGGTTTGGGTAACCAGTGGGCTGCTCTAGAGATTATTTGTTTTCCCTCAGCCAAGACAGACAAGCTGGCTGTTCTCGGTATACACTCCAGGTAGGCTCTAATATAAGCATGAGTGAGCTAACTTAAACAAGTACGCCAGGCTTTTCATCCCTGAAAGGAAAGTAAAACATCATTGTTGTCAAATCCCTTCAGCCACTAATGAGATACAAACGCTTTGCTGCTCCTCTTTAAATACATGGGATTAGGGCGACTTAAAACTCCGTGGATGTTTATATGATCATTCTATTTCCAGGAGTGTCGTAATGGCACACTGCTCCCTAAAATACTGTTGAAGATACACTGTTAAATGTCCTAGGATGAAGGTCTTTAAAGCTAGATGTTCTTCTCTCAGACATAAGCATTGCAGAAACAGATTTATTTAATCTTTTTGACACCTTCCAAGTGCGGCCACTTAAAGAGCCTTGCCATAAAAGTCCTGTGTTACTTCATTTACATTTGGCTATAGCATCTGTCTGAAGCTCTCTTCCAGTACATCAAGTAGCTGAACATTGTCCATGCACAACCAAGAATGGCTGTCTGCTCTGATGCAACTCGCTTGTCTCTTGGCTTCAGCTTATTTTCAAATTCAAAACTTCAGTCTTCTTACATACATGACTTTAAGAAATTTTATTTAAAGTTATGGCTACAGTATTTTAACCTTCTGATATCCTTGAAGGCACAGGATATAAGAGTACATATCTAATACCATGAAACAGCCTAAACTTCTCCCAAAACACCACCATTTTCTCAGGTTAGGAACATTAAAGGACCTGTAGAAGCACCTGAAAGATGATAAAGGGATTAAGGGTCTGTCCTAGGATCCCTCTTTGTGACACTGATGCTGGAAAAAGAGGGCCGATGACCAACAGGGCAGCTGAGCAAAACAGAAAAGGTGATTGCTATGTGCAGACTGCCAGAAGACACAGCTATCCTAACCCTGTCCCACAGTTATCTTATATCAGGTATCCACAAAAAGAGCAGAACAGCTTTACAGACACAGAAGTGTTTATAGGAACCACTTGAAAAAACATCTAGAGTTTTAGGCAGACCTTTTCTCCTTGCCACCACTTTCTGAAAGCACATTTCATTTCAACACTTATCAAGATGACTCAACAATGTGCAACTGGAGCCCAGAAAGCCAGCAACATTCTGTGCTGCATGAAAAGCAATATGGGCAGCAGGGTGAGGGGACACTGCCCCTCTGCTCTGGTGAGACCCCATGTCAAGTACTGCATCCACATCTGGGGCCCTCAGCACAGGAAAGACACGGACACGCTGGAGTGAGTCCTGAGGAGGCCACAGACATGATCAGAGGGATGGAGCACCTCTCCTGCAAAGACAGGCCGACAGAGCTGGGGTTGTTCAGCTGGCAAAGACAAGGCTCCAAGACTAGATTGTAGCCTTTCAGTACTTGAAGGGGGCTCCTAAGAAAGATGGGGTCAAACTTCTCAGCAGGCCCTGCAGTAACAGGACAAGAGGCAATCTTTTATAACTAAAAGAGGGTAGGTTTAGACTAGATACAAGGAAGAAATTATTTACAATGAGGGTGTTGAAACACTGGAACATTTACAACAGAGCAGCTGCAGATGCTCCATTCCTGGAAATATTTGAGGTTGACTTGGACTCTACATTGAGCAAACCTGGTCTACTGGAAGGTGCTCATGATAGGGGCAGGATTGGAACTAGATGGCCCTTAAAGGTCCCTTCCAACACAAATCATTCCACAACTCTGAGTTTCTCAGCACAGAAAAGCTGTTCCCTCTTGTCTCTGCAATGGCTTTCTGCTCCTTGGGGCAAAGGAGGCTATGCTGAACAGTCACTGGCACAGATCTGGTTTGGGCTAGATAGGGCTTTCTTACACAACTACTGTGCATATTTTGGGAAGCATGGACCAAGGATCATTCCCAAAGCAGTCCTGATGTACTTTCCTCCTCTGAAAGGCAGGGGAGCTTAATGCCACAGATACAGGCTGGTCTGTGCCTGCTGCTGTTTCTGCCCAAAAACATTCACAAATGTCTGTAGTTTGCTGTCACAGACAAAGCCAATGCAAACCTAACGAAACCCTTAAACCTACAGCAGGTAGATCTAGTCAGGGTTAATTAATAAATTTAATTTGTAGTGGACATTAAAAAAAACAAATCCCGAGTTAAAATGCCATATCCTCCAGCTGTGCTATAGGATTAGTTACCATTTGAGTTTTCTAGACACAGAGACATTATAGATGAACAGAGCTTGAACCAAAAAGTTCTGACAGGGCTTTTGTCACTGAACTACAAGGTAATTATCTTGCGTAACTTTTCATTACACAAATTAAGGCAGTTCATCTTGGCACATCCCTGCTATTCCACAGCATGCCATTTAAAAGAAAGATCTACAGGGGCCATTGCAGGTTAATGACAAGCTTTTAGGAATGACCCCGTAGCTTGTCCTCTGCTGCCCTTCCTTTCTTCTTTCCTTCTCTGTTGATTTCTGCATTATCCTATTCATGTCATATTAACAGACCATCATTAAGGACATAGGAAAAGGAGAATATCGTGGCTTTTTATGAGGATGGAAAATTATTTTGCCCTGTTGCCAATGGAGGCAATTGTCTTCCTCAGCTGGTGGCAGCACGACATGCCCACCAGAAATACAGTGCCCGGAGGAACCCTGAGTACAGGGTTCAGTTTAAGACAGGAGCTGCTACACTGGATCCACTGCTGCCACCTTCTCTACTAGGAAGGAAGACTGTTTTCTTTTTAAGGGTAGAGCTAGGAGAGAATGGGAAAAAGGCAACCCTTTGCTGGTTAACTGCATATGAAAAGCCATCTAACATTCAGAGAACTTCTTTTTTCAGTGTAGGGCATGGAAATCAAATGTATTGAAAGCACTTCCAGTCCAGCACCTGCATGAAGAACAAGTCTTTGTGGTCCAGCTGTCATCTGGGAAGATGATGACAACATCTCTCTCTGATTTCAAAGAAAGAAAAGCCCTAGTTTATGCAGGCAGAATTTTAAGCTGATTATTCTCTGGCCTCAGCTGAGTCTTAGCATTTTTAATATAGCTTTGGTTTGGTTTTGTGTAGCACAGATGACTTACCGCAGTGAGCAACTCCAGCTCCTGGCTTTATTAATCTGAACAATAAACTAAACCTTCTTCTCTGTTTATTTTAGCAAAAATCTCTTCTCATACACAAGATTTTGTGTATATCTGAGTAGATGTGACCTGCAAGTGTCACACTGAATTCGAGAAAAAGCCTTGTGAATCAAAGACCACCTCACAGCCAACTCTTCCAATGCCACCAGCACCTCTTTATGAAAACTCAAGTCCTTCTTTGAACTAACAGAACACTGTTTTGTGGATGTCCTGAATRAGACAAGGAAAGGGCAGTCAGTCATGCAGGGCAACACATTACACACTTAATTGAGCATTGGCAACAGCACTGTCACCCACTGATGTGCCTCTCTGGTTGGGAAAGTGCATAGGTTGCTGCCATGATCCAGCAACGCTTACAGGGGTGATCAGAGGAAAAGACGTGTCCATACCCAAGGAGACTTACTGGCCAAAGACTACTTGCAGAGATATTATGGCACAGAGGTGTAACATAGGCTATTACTTCTGTACCACAGTTGAAAAGTTTTAAAACCAAACATTTAAAAATTAAATAATAACAGCGGATGTTAAGCTGCTTAATTATGGAAAATACATTTTCCTTCATATTATACAACAAGAAAATGCCTATCAGACTTTGAATTCAGAGTGACACAGTCTGCCCTACTTGCCTGCAGCAGTACCACACGCCAGTGTCACCATCTCAACCCCAAGCACAAGCCTTGATCCTCAAGGCTTCTAAGGCATCCTCAAGGGGTGCATTCGCTACAAGCAAAAATTTTATTCCTCTGTTCAGATTCAGACTTCTAGCAGATGCAAGACAAATCTGACAATAAAGAAAGACACCTCACTGAGGCACAAATCAAGCAGTTTTGTCTGGTCAGACAGCAAGATGTTAATTTCAGGAAAGAGAAGGGAAGTTCTGGTGTTCAACCTTGCATGGTCTGTTGAAATACAAACTTTCTGCAACTATGTACAGATGCTTATTTGCCTGTCTCCTACAGATTTCACTGAAAAGGAGTTCCTTCTTTTGGTCAGCTCAAATACAAAGGTATAAATAGTAAAAGATAGGGTTGGTCTAGACTGGTGTTTTGCAGAGGCAAAGGCACAAGCTAAAACCAGAACCTTGGTGATGACCAGATAGATTTTCTCTGCTGTAACTGCTTTTTGGAGTTAATGGATGACTAGAAGTTTTCCTGTTGATAAGGCTTTTCAGGACAAAATCATCTACGACAAATCTCTGGGCATTGCAGCTAGATGAGTTTTTTTGATTAAAAAAAAAAAAAGTTGATTACAGAAGGGATTATTTGAAACAGTTCTGGTGTTACTGAAGGGTTACCAGCAGGCTGCACAACCTGGAAAGCAATAGCTGCTGCAGCAGCTAATCAGGCTGTTTGAGGGCCAGGACAGAGGGCAGGCTGTGAGCAGTGGGACAGCAGTAATGAGATGGTTGGCTCTGCCAGCCAAGGTCAGCTTACTGGAGGCATCAGAGACCAGAAAGCTTCTGATGCTCTAAAAAGGCTGGAAGATAAAATGTATTATTGTGACTACTTCATGTGTTGCACTGGTTCCAGGGAACTGTCAGCTTCAATTTGTTCCTCCCATTGAAAAGAAGAAAGATGCTCACATACTTCTGCGCTAATCCGTCATTTCTTTTGTGCTGCTCGGGAAGTAAAAATTACAGGATACCCTTGCAACATAAAAAGACACAAGAAAAAGATAACTTTAGGAAAAAAAGGCCAGTTACTTCTTGTGTCATGCTTTGAGGACTCACTTCTTGAGTCCACTGGGTGTAGAGCCTGTATGCAAAGAACAAAGCAAGGTCTGTACTTGTAGCTACCAAAAAGACATTCAAGTACACCATAAACCTGCCCTTTTCCACACCTCCCAAATCCTATGGGGCAGCATATATTGGGACTGTCATTTTTTATCATGGCTAGGTTCCTGACTGCTCCCCAATTAACCTGGATGGGACTGGGGAGGTGGAATCTTCTTTCTTCCAAACAGCACCACACCCAGCAGCAAAAGCACTTCAAAGCTAGAGCTGAAGAGCAAATATTCAAGGGATTTAATCCAAACCCCCTGGATACAGACTTGTAGTGATAGGAGAAGGGGTAATGGTTTTAAACTATAAGAGGGCAGATTTAAGCTGGATGTGAGAATTTTTCTTTTTACAATTAGGGTGGTGAAACACTGGCATAGGTTGCCCAGAGAGGTAGGTGGTAGATGCCCCATCTCTGGAAACATTTAAGGTCAGGTTGGACAGGTCTCTGAGGAACCTGATCTAGTTGAAGATGTTCCTGCTCAATGCAGGAGCTTGGACTAGATGGCCTTTAAAAGTCCCTTCCAACCTAAGCCATTCTATGATTCTGTGAACACTGAGATTAAACTGGTGCCCACTTGCTGTAAAACAAGAGCTGAAGGCTTTCTGTYCCTAGGCTGCCAGATGGGGATAACGACAGTTCCCAAAGAAGATTACCTGGTACCCACTGCTTCCTTTCCCCTTGAAATACCTGCCTGGAGGTATTCCAGGTGCCAGAGCACCAGCTTTATGGGAAGGGACAGGACAGGATTAATCCCCAGGCCAGCCACACAGCCTACACGGGTGCAGATAAGTGAAGGCATGAGCAGTGTTCGCACTGAGGAGCGGAAATAAAGCTGCAGAAGAGCTGTGGACAAGAAAATGCAGTTTCTGCTTTGATTTGGGGCATGTAGGGAAGGACAGTTGCAGAGCTCAAACTGAGCTGACTGCCCAGCCTTAGCTAAGCCATTCCTGACATTAGGCAGAGAGCTATAATATGATCCAGTTTATTACACCCAGGGTTGGCTTTTGCTGCCGACCTCCTTCCAGCTCTCTCATGGGGAGCTGGCAAAGCCCATCAGGCCATTCCTCCTCCAGCTGCCTGGCTCCCCTGCTCACAGACTGCCCGTCTGCCCCTGCCCTGGTGTAACTGAACTGAAGGACAGCATGGGAAACAAAGATGTTGGCAACTTAAAATTCTCATTGACACTGGGATGTGTTTAACGTGCAGCCACCATGGTTTGTGAAGTCTCCCAGGGCAAAATTGCTTCTGCTCTCAAAAGACTTCACATTTGACTTTAAATTCCAAGTGGGCCCAGTTCTTTCTCTCTGCCTGCTAAAGGGGCAAGCACATCTTGGAGCCAATGCAACAATCAGTGCAAAACTAGTGGAGGGAAAAAAAAAAATCAGTGTGTGTTCTTCCTGATTAATTTTGAGAATCTCTTAGTAAGAAACTCCTCTAGCAACCTTCCTTTCAGAAAATCAGCAGGCACTGCAAGCTGAGTGAACAAAACAATGACCTCCAAGCTCCTGCTAAGTGAGAAAATAATCATTTTCCCCCCTCCCATTTTGTTAAGAGTCATCCAGGAACCACACAGCTTCAAAGAGACGTGACAGGCCCCTGTTTGATACTAATTCACATCCCAGCYCTCTTTAACAAGCCCATGCCAGGGGCGTGCGTTCAGGCATTGCTGTCCTCACTTCCTTCCCAGTCTGCTTTCAGCTGATGCTCTGTGCAGGCTGAATGGCCACAGACACAAGCTGTCTATCTCCCAGCTGCTCCCAGCCTAGCTTGCCTGATGAAAACTACCCCAGTTAAGTAGGTTGTCTGGGAGCAGCTTGTCACTGCCACATGTATAGCATCAGGAAAAAAAAAGTGTCAAACCAGCCATCCCTTTTTTGGAAAAAGCCAATGCTGCTTATAGCTCTCACTCCCACTTCTCCCAGCAGGAAAGCAAGGCGGCTTCCCCAGACCTTCTCCAGCAGTGCACTTTGTGTGGAAGTCACCTTTCTGCCTGTTTGGGTTTAAAAAATATCGAAGAGCAAAAGGCAACCCTGCATGGCATGTAAGCACGCCACATGAGCTTTGAGGCCGTGCTTGGTACCTCTCTTAGCCCAAGTGTTTGCTCTGTGATACAGGTGAATAAAATGGTCATGTGCCTTGAAAGCACAAGGGAAGAAAAGCACCGTTTTCACTTAGAGATGCTCCTTCACAAACCACACACTTCTCCACTTACACATTCCCAAGCATTTAAGAAATATTAATTCTGCAGCAAAAAACCTCTAAGGTAAAACTGTACTGTCATTCTAGAGAGGAGTAGCAACATGCCAAAGCTAAGCGCTCTGTTTCTTATGCAGGATCCTGGAAAGAAATTCAACATGCTGCTTTTTAAAAACAATACAAAACAAAGAAAACCCCCAGGGCCCACACTTTGCCAAGGAAATGCTGCTTGGATGCCAAAAGTTAAACCAGCATCGGGTTATGGATGCTGGGATTGTCAAAGTTCACTTTGCACAAGTGCTTATCTGCACTTGCAGGCAGCACAGACACCATCTTAAGTGACTGTCCTAATCTTCAGTTACTAGCTTAGAAAACACTGGATTTATGGGAAATAAGGAAACTTTGCTTCCTTTAGACTCCCACTGTGCAACATATACACCCACCCACACTCATTTAAACGTGGAACAATCTGTCACATTTGCCCATTATGGTTATAAAGCAGGGCTCTGAACCCATCCCAGTGGATACCTTTCTGAGTCTGGCCACACAAACCACATCACGYTGTGTCTCTTCCCACTGTGTGAAGACCTCCAAGACAGCTGGGCAACCAGCACAGGAATCTTTCAGGAAATACACCTTCCTCCTGTCTCCTTCTTAAGCTCTCTGTTTGGGTATACTCCTGCTTTTGTTTATGCGGGAGACGGACACTTGTGAAACCTAATTAACCACTGGAGAAGATGATGTTTCTGTTTGGGAGCGTGTTCCCTGCCCCGGGCTCCAGCTGCGTGACAGCAGCTCAAACACGGTAATTAAAATGAGCGTGGCTGAATGCATGGCCAGATTAATGAATGCTGAAATTACACTGGGAATACACTCAGCTCTTCCCAGAGAGACGGATGAAAGGGTGCAAAGGCAGCATGGCCACAAGCACACAATTTCCAGAAAGCGTTTTGAAACTTTGAATGAGAGACAGCAAAATGCTCGGCTAACACAGCAATAGAAAGACCAGTCACAGGATTAGGGTGACCTTTTGTAACCAGGGCATTCAAAGGTAAACTGAAGAGCAATGCCAGTGTGTAATGGGTTTGCATCAGTCCTTGGGAACGAGCCAGAGGACTGTAAAGGGAACTTAAGAGGGTCTAAGCTCTCCTCTAACCAGTAATACCATAAAAGCCCTCTGGAAATAGAAAGACAAGACCTAAAGAAACGCCGAGACTTTTTTATGGAAACAGGGCTAAGCACTTCTACGCTCTCTGAGAAAATACCAAGCCAGTTTCATGTCCCCCAGCGAACACCCACGTTCAAGATTTTCTTCACAATCACAGCCTAAAACCATGCCCGAGACGACCCAAAAGAGCGCCTCTGCCCTTCTCAAAACCTTGCCGCCGCCGGCAGATGAGCGGGGTCGGGACCCGCTCCTGTGAGCGCGGCTCTCCAGCCCCGCAGCCCTGGAACTGCGCTCGGCCACGTCCCCGCTCGGCAGCGCCCSTTTCCTTTCTTTCCTTCCTTCCCCCGCGGGCTCGGGCCCCGCACCCCTCCGGGAGCCCGCCCGGGTACCTGTTGCTGCCGGCGGTGCTGCCGCGGCTCACAGCCCGCTCCGGGACGCCGCTCGCCCGCCGCCGCCCAGCGCTCCTCGGGCACTGCGGTGCCCCATCCCGGGCGGCAGCGCCCGCAGCTGGAAAACTAATAAACAGCGAATAATAATTTCTAAAAACAAAAAGGGATACAATTAAAGCTTTAAAATGAAAATAAAAAAATCAAAAACGAGGAGAARCGAGAACAGCTCGCCTCCCGTCGCCGCGCACCGCCGCTCTGGCAGCGAGCGCAGCCGCTGCCGGCTTTTCCTKSSGGMRSYGCGGSGGKRSGGAGSCSSSGGSSSMGGMSSCGSSGGAKGCGGCGCTGCYGCYGCCCSCSYMCCYTGCTGGGAGAGGCGGCCGTGTGGCTCTTCCTTTTTTTCATTCGATGCGTCTGGCCGCTCAGGCCGTTTGTCCCAAAGGCGGAACATCGGCAAAATCCCTCTGACCCTTCCCGCCTGGAATGGGGCAGGGAACGGGCTGCAGCCGCCTGCCTTCCCCGCGGCCGGTGGACCACTCGCTGCAGCCTCCGTTGCCGTCAGGAGCGTGTATGAAAGCTCTAAATTTGGATGTTGGGCGGGCTGAAGACAGCAGTTAAAGGCGAATATAAATGAAAGAACATTGCAATGAATGGACCTTGCGTTTCTTCCTTTAAGCATCTTTTCTGTTACCCCAAGGAAAAAAAGGCTGTATTTTCTTCAAATTTAGTGTTCCTTCCAAAATGTTCCTATTTACTATCAATATATCTCTCTAGGGAGATATGGATTTTGCATATATTTGTTGCTATCCTTAGGACTTCTTAATTTCTCTTTTGTGACGTTTTTTAATACTGGACTTTCCATTAGCCAACAGAAGCACCATACACACGTATTTTCTATATGATTTGCTGTTCCTCTGCCAGTATTTAAAGCTGTTGTAGGGTCCTTCAAACAAGATCTCCCTTGTGCCTTTTAAACAGCTGCAAGTGGTTCTTTTTTGGGAGAGGCAGGAGAGGGAGTGAGGGGCAGAGGGAATCCCTGGCAAATCTATGGGATTGGTAAATAGACACAATTTGGAAGGAGGCTTGACAAGTCAAGGCTGATACCCTCCCTATATCCCCGTATCTTTCCCCATTTGCCTCAGGATAGGTAGACTCACCACTTTGTTTTCATTGAGTACACTGACCTGTCACACAGAGGGTGATATTGTATGAAGAAGTTAAGCAAATGACAAGGAAGACAGAGCTCGGTTTTGCAGAGCATTCTGCATGTAAAACAATCCCCAAAACTGTCCCTGAATAAAAAATCCAAGCTGCCAATTCCAGATGACCTATCATCTTAAGTAATTTTTAGGAGGAACAATGAATATGAGTTATTTATATTGTATGCTGAAAATAAACCCTGTAGCCTTAGAAAGTAGAAATGAGACAAAATTACTCCAGATTTAGCAAAAGCAGAGAAACATGCTCTTCACACTGGTGTCTGGACCTCTGGGGCCTTGAGGCCGTTTCCAAGGTTTCTGAGTTCAGATGGACTTCACAGCGATCAGGGCTGTGGTATTTCCAGAGGCACCATTTCTCCACTAGAAGAAGTGTAGGGGCTGTTGCCAACACTGTGTCACTGCTGTAGCTCCAAGGCAAAATTTTAAGGGTGACCTTTCTACATCTCTGACTGAATCAACTGTTCCCCCAGTTCATGTGTGTCGCACAGGATGTGAACTCTGAGGCAAAGGCAGAGGAATTGCTTTCTGGAAAAAGCAGCTGTGCACTTTGGGCTATGGAATGCCAGGGAAAGAGGAGAGGAAATATTTGTGGCAACGCTGAAAGCTATAAATGTCTCATCATGCACACTTAATATGTGTTTGAGTCCATTTCAGCCTCTTAGGGGGTGGCAGCTCTGTGGAATCCTGGTTATCTGTTAAAGGATTTCAGTGCCATAGACTAATTGCAACATCCTGCTTCAACCTGGAGCTTCCTACAGTTCTGGTCAATTGTTACCAATTCCCTCTGGCCTTTTTGATCTTATCTTGCAGAAGATTTTTTGAACTTAAGGTTGCAGATGCAAATTAGCTCATTCATATTGCAGCCTCCTCTTTCAAGGAAATATCCTCTATCCTATGCAAATACATGTGGTAGAGATGTATGAGCTGTTTCTCTTGGTTTCTCAATATAGTTTAGCATAGCAAATGCAGAAGGCTACTCTCCTCCTCCCCATCACACCAAACCCTACACACTCCCACTCTCTGCCCCCAGTGCTTGTTGAAACAGCTGGGAGACTGAGTAGGTTGATGGATGCTCTAGATAAAATCTTTGCCCCACTTAGTCCTTCTGGACATGTATTCATCCTGACACACATGCTTTTGAAAGGCTGGGACAGTCATTCCACGTGTGTCTTGTTTTGCTAATTCAGTGGAAATTGCCAGAGAGCTCTGTCTCCCTCCATCATCTGGCAGGAACTGAAGCTGCCATTGTATTGTGGCTGTGATCATGCTACTATGCCTATAAATTATTCACAGTACTGCAGCGTAATCTTCTGTTATGTTAAAAATAGGTCATCATGAGTGTCCCCAGTGAAATTCCAAGTGACAACAGCTGATTTTGGCTTTGTCTTCAGAAAACAGTGACCTTTTCAAAGCAGCAATTGACAATTATGGTCTACTTCTGTCTCTGAGACAGCTCCAGTGCACCTTCACAAACATTAATTCTAAGTACTGGTAACCCCACATTATACTTGAGACAACTAAACCAGAGCTACTGAATTACCTGCTGAGCTTTGCTGAAGCACTTTGCTTTCTATTAGCCTTTGCTTCCAGGCCAAAGAGTAAATCAGGATTATCAGAGAAGAGATTATAGTCTGAGAATACCTAAATGCTCTGCTCCTCCCAGGCACTGGAAAGCTTCTTGAAAGGGCTGAGCAGGATTTTCTGGCTGATATGCATCAGTTACACATCCCTCTGGGGGGGTGGATATATTGGAAAGTACTTCACTTTTCCTATTGCCACACAGACCCCAGCCCACTGAATSCCCTGAATCAAGAGAGCAGGAGGCTTTTGGGTCTACTGCAGACTAGACAAACCTGGAAAGGGGGAGCACAGCCCAGTAGTCTGGACAGAGGTCCAGGGCAAACTCTCTTTTCCCTATAAGATACAGTGCAGGAGGGCTCTGTGTGGACCCTCCCAGGAAAGTGGGATATTGTTGAAATTTCCCTGCTTGCTGTGGGGAGATTATGCAGATATAAAGACTTGGGCCTGGGTGACTTCATTCACCAGAAAGCAAAGATTGGTGGTGGGTGGCAATGCTCGCAGGTTGTGCAGACAGCAATTGCATGGAGCTCTCTTGTTAGCATGTTCAGAGCAGCAGGAGGCCGAAGGATGTGGGGGCATGGTTGGGCAGACCACAGCTTTGAGCTCTGGATGTCTGAGGTAGATCAGGCCTGCCCTAGCCTTTAAGGAAGACGATTTATACCTGTTTTTTCCTGATATAACTTGTCTTTGCTGTGTTTCTGTGTAACTCCCATGCTCAGAAGGGATGCACAAGGCATCTTGCTATTGCTGATAGACATCCCACAAGACATCTTCAGCAGGTATCACACCCAGGAAAGTCTTCTGTGGGAAGACAGGGTGCAAACCTGACTGCTCTTACCTGGGGATCTTAGTCCAAAAATATAGGTAAATGACCATATTTGAGAGTGGGGAGCATGGCAGGTGCTGGAACCATCACCTGGGAAAGTTTTTAGGGCAGAGGTAAAAGACAAGACCCTGACCCCTGCTATGAGCAATCTGTATAAGATGTGAGCTTTAACATTCTGACTGTATGCAAGTTTGCCATTACTCTTTCCAACTATGCATATTAAAGTGTAGCCACAATTCTCCTACTGCACCCTGCCCATGCTGCTCTTTGGATTGACTTCATTCCTGTACTTATAGCTTCTCTGTCCAGTTTGTTGCACATTCATTGTGTGACACTTCTTGCTCTCTTTCCAGAAGAGTTTGATACCCATTTGTTTTTCTCTCCTCTAACCACTCTGCAATAATTTCCCCTCTTTTACTTCCCATCACTATTTTGCTGCTCTACCCTCAAGTTCCTCATTTCTCATGATGGTGCTTTTGCAAGTCTTTCCACTTGCTGCTCTGGGGCACTTTGTGGGGAAAAGCTACTAGTGCTGATCTTCTGCAATGATTTGGGAACAAATTCCATTTGGGACTTCTGGCCAGATGCTCAGCACAGCTGGATCTTTGGGAATGACTGAATCATAATGCAGTGGTTGTGTCCTGTGGCAGGAAGGTCAGGACACACTTGGTATGTCAAGGAACAGCTATGGATACAGAGGGAGAGGGCCAGGGACAGAAAGGGGAGTCACCTTTAGCTTTTGATGCATCACAGAGATAACACTTTCCCTAGGTAATCCTTCTTTTATCTGTTCTTTGTCTCACCTGGCTGCATTTGTGGTGGTCTGAGATAGCTGCCTTCAGATCAAGAACACTTCCCACAATGGCCTGTGCCTCTGGCAGCATTTGATGTTTGGGAGGTGTATGCACAAGCATACATCATACCTATCCTCACRTATATAACCTGGGGGAGCAGCACGAAGAAGCCACCAACTGCCTTTTTTTCCCCCAGAACCTGTTTCAAAATCAGCACTGATGCCTCTTCTGGGCTGGTTTTGTGTGGCAACGTTMATGCAGGGCTGGAGGGAGCAGCACATTCCAGTTTCTCAGACTGCTTAGCAACCAGGGCTGGCTGAGCTGCTCTTACGTGCACACCAAGTGTGTGGATGGCGTGTCTAGTACTGCAGCTCTATCCTTAATTTTTCCCTGTCTTTTGTTTTTGAAAATCATTCCTTGTTTTCTAGTCAAGGCACTTGAAAAACTGCTGCAAACTAATTTTTTCTTTCCTGGACAGCTGGAAGTCAGCTATACTATGAGATGATCAAAGCTACTATAGGAGGGATTGGAGACTTGGAGAGACAGGCACTATCAGCCTGCCTTTTGGGAGTATGGCTGCAGGACAGTGTCATCCATGCTGCTGGTAATGGGCTGGCTTGAAGTCCTGCTGCTGGACAGCTACGAAATCAACCTGCTCAGAGGAGCGCAGGCAGTGGAACACATTGCTTTCCATGAGTCTGCAGCATGTGAGAYTCCTGCCCAGGGCTACCTGTCTCAGTACAACCAACATGCTTAAGAWCAAGAAGACCCTGTTAGACCATTTCCAGGAGCAGTTACAGCTTTGTAGACAGAAAGTCAATATCTTCCTAGCTACCTTGCTGGGATCCTCTTGAATCATTAGGTAATCTCTTGCCTCTTACTTGTTTCCTGGCTCTCAAATGCCCAGACCAGTTTCCCTGCCACAACTTTCACCATCCATCATGACAGCAGGCTGAGATTTTGAATCTGTTTGGGTTCTCTTAGGGACTGTGCCCATCTCTTCCCATGTTATCAAGCAGTAATACCTCCTGCTGAAATTTGCTGCTGACATCAGGGCTACAGTTAAAATGTGGCCCCAGCCCATGTTCACCTCCATACTCCCCTTGCACCCTCACCTGCATTTGAGAAACAAATTTTGGGCAAGCTCTAAAGCAGAGAGGAGGAGAAAACCTTTCTTTATACATGCATAAGCACACTCTAGTTCCCCTCTACCCCATGATGTGAAGCAGACAACTGGCCTGGAAGGACCAAGGATCATGAAAGACTGTATTATATGGGGCAAGACACGATAGGACATATTATCAAACATCAAAGGTATCCTAAATCCATGACTGAAAGAGCAAGTCAGGAGCACCCAGGACTTTGGCCTGCCTTGCTGCGACCCCCAGCAGTAGCATAGAGACAGGCTCTGCCTTCCTGCTGCTCTGTGAGCCCCACAGGTCATGGCAAGAAGGGGAGGAGCTGCAGGGATGATGAACATGGTCTGGGGAAAATGATGGTCAGGTAGAAGAAGGCTGCAAAGGCTGGGGTGGAAGCAGGAAGCAATGGAGCAAATAATGCCAGACATTTAAAAACCTAGTTCCATGTATTAATTCTGCAGTGCTCCACACTGGTCTTCTTGTTTGTCCCTAACAGGGCAATTTCATAACAGAAACCCAGAAGGATTCCTCAGGTGCAAAGGCTCCAMGCAATTTCCATCCTTACTTACGTTAGTGTAACACCAGAGCTGCCTTGAAATCATTCCCAGATAAACTGCAGTATGGGTGAACTGTCGMGGTCCTTGGTGCAGAGACTGTGCTCCTCTTCCCTTCTTGTGAGCCAAAATTCTGCACAGAGGACTGCAGCTTTGAGAAATTATTTTAATTTCTTCCCTGCCTCCAAGATACCACCACTTCCCTCTTTTCCTCCCCAGCGCATATTTCTGTGGCTTAAATATAGCAAATACAAAACAAGTGCAGCACACACAGAATGCCATTCGGGGGAGCGCAGTGAACATGCTGCCTCTGTAATGTAATGAGCCCCAAGTGCATCTGCCAAATATTTGGACTGAGATTCCAAGGGAGAGAGGGTGGTCTGTAGCACAGAGAAGCTCCGACCAACCCCTCAGACCAGTACCCCCAGACATCTCTTGGGGGGCATACACGTTCCTTGTTGGTCCAGCCTGCCTTCACCTGGAGGTGATTGACCATTCATAGCAGTTATTTCCTCTAGGAAAGGTGAAGAGCAGCTTTGTGTGAGTGGATTTAAAATTCATAAATAATAAGTAAAGCAAATAAGAAGTGTTTCTTTAGGGGCGTGTTCTGGCTTTGTGGCTGAGGTTAAATGACACCAGTGAAACCATGCCAGTTTTTGAACATCTGACCCTGTGTACTATTTTCAGTGCAGTGATTTTTGAAGTGATTAATGACAACAACTTGGCACTACTCAGAGGCTGGTGTTGCTGATTAAGCTAACTCTTCCTTGGCTCACCACAGACATCAGGAATAGAGTGGGCAGGAAGCTCCCCAGAGTGACAGAAGAGGCAGAGCACATCAGGACCTCCCGAGCTGCCTGCGTTTCAATGGGAAAATTAGAAAAAAAAACTACTGACATCCAACTCCACAGCTGAGCTCAGCAGTGCTGGACTGCTCTGCTCCTCCTGTGGCTTTATTTTTCTTTAAGAATATTTTGTATGGATTCTTTTCAACGTTCCCACCCCTCTCAATTAAAAAAAAAAAAAAAAGAGGTTAAGTGTGCGCTGGGATTGCTATGTGGCACTCCTAGCATGTGTTTGGAGGARGATGTCAGAGATGCTATCTGGTTTCAAATCTATCTACATCTATAAAGTATCTCTCTTCTCCAAGACCCTCAAGAAAAGGAAATCTGTTAGTTCAGAGTGAAGGCAGTGAGCAGGACTCCAAAACTTACAGGAGCTCTCAGGTGGCAAACTGCACTTCTACACAGTCACAACCAACTGCTAAAAAGAGCATGGTGCCTTATAGACAATATCCACGTTCACAACAGAGCTCTTCCACTGCTCTGAGCTACCATGAAATGAGAAGGATGTGAACAAAGCTCCAGTTATACCATGGAGCCTGAATGCTGGCCAGCCTTGTTAGCCCCTGGCATCTTAATCACAAATTTGAGAAAGCCGTGGGGCTCATGTGTGAGATTTTATAAGCTCATCTCCCTGAGGTCCTGCAGGGGTCCTTGAAAATTTAATGACTATGTTAATGACATATATTGAATATATTCACAGAGCTTTTAGCTGTCCTGCCAAGCCCCTCAGAGAGGCTGTCCCTCTCTCTTCTGCCACAAGTKACTGTGACACCCCTCCAGGGAACCTCCTGGATACCACTCAGCTGCTGCCATACCTGAACCATAGGTGCACTGCTCAGGGAGTGAGGAGGGTTGGGGGCTCTTCACTCTGGTGTTACACGGCATGAAGAGAGGATCAGTTGCACAAAAGCTCATCATTGCAGGTCACTTCCCCTAGGGCTGGACACAGGGAGGGCAGGAAGGCAGGGCTGGCCTGAGGAACAGCCTGGTGTGATGAAAGGGGAGCTTTTGCAAGCCTTTGTGTGCACTGCTATAGCCACCTCAGAGAGCTCTGAGTTTTTGGGGCAGTTTTGGCGTTTGCTTCCCAGGGTGGTCATTTCACCTGGGATTTTGGGCTCGAGCATTTATTTTGCTGGACTATTTTGAGTGTCTTTTCTTTTCTGTAGAATGGGTTGTGGTTAATTGTAGGCAGGTTCACACAAAGCCATGACATGKGCAGTAAATCCAGGGCAGGGCTCTGCTTAGTGAAGCTGCAGGAGCAGCCTGGGTGCTGAGCTTCCCCACCACACTGCAACAGAGCAGCAGCAAGTGCAGACAGTTTTCCCAGTGGGGCATGACTAAAAGCATCACTGTGTACTGGGGAAACCTAACCCAGGCCCATGTGGGCATTACCTTAGCTACTGGATCCTGGTTAGAGGCAAAGCTCAAGTAAATATTGAGCTTTAATGGTAAGCAGCTGCTGCAGGGCTTCCTCGTTGAACCTGCTATCACAAAGGTGAGTCTGCCCCACTGCTGCAGTGGATCTGCCTYCTGTTGCCCTGTGGGTGGGAATGCTGGGCTGTGGACCCCGACAGGCACCAGCCACACTTGTGCCCACTGCTGCCAGGCTAGCACCAAGGGACTGCTATGGTCGGCAAAAGAGCCCAGGTCTTCCAGCAGTGAAGGATCCCTATTTCCATGCCCTGAACTGGCAYCTGGAGGGGCTTCTTCTTTCCACCCTTGCCCTCCCTCCTTCTCAAACACACTCACTATTGACTAAGGGGAACATAAGGTAACCAGTTTGAGGMGCTAGAACACTAAATCTCAGAGAAGGCTGGAATAGAGGTCATTCAAACTTCCCCAGTTTGGGGGCAGTCAGATGTGTTTATCCACTGTGTTTATCTGTTCAGGCAAGGGCTGGTCACAGTGGGCTTTTCCCCAAAATACCAGTTTATTTTCTCACTCTCCATAGCTTCATATCTTTCTACTTTACTTCTCATCTTCCAAGCTTTTTATCAACTATTAGAACTCAAGGTATCATTTCCAAGCTCTGCATCTCTGAACTTTTCAACTCCCAGACTACCTGCAATTAAACTAGACTAAGCCAATGCAAGCTCCCATAAGTTATGCAGGTTGAAGCCTTTTATGCTCAGTATTTCTGCAGCAGTTTTGCTTCACCTGTTTACCAGTTGCCAAAGACACAGGAATATCAGAGACTTTTTCACAGCATAAACCTCTGCTTTAAACCATTTCCCTGCTCCTGGATGCCAGATCAACAACACACTGCTTAAAATTCTGAGTGGCCTGACAACACCCCTCACCTCCCCAAGCAATGCTGAGATATAGGAGAAATCCTCCTACTGGGAAATCTTCCCACCATCAACTTTTTAGGGCCTCTGTGACGTTGTCAAGTGCTTGACTACTGTCTCCCTTTCTCCCCCCCTCATCCATACACACAGGCTGTTTTCATTCCTCGCCTTTTAACTCTGCACTTCCTGACCCGCTTGTTTTGTGCCTGTCACACCCATGGTGCACCAACCAAAAGGCTTTGGTTCAGCATCCAGGCAGGCGGAAGCTCATTTCACAGGCGGCTGAGCTGTGCCTCGAATTATTAAAGGGGTGTGTTTATGCCACCCACTCATGCTGGCCAAGACACATTTAAGACACATTTATTTTGTGAATTTAATGATGGGACTGAGCGACAAAAAGCTTGTGTTTCTTGGAACTTTGTAAAGATGCTATGTAAAACCAGGAGGGGGAAAATGTGTGGAAAAAAAGGCAGCTTTGCTTCAGCCTTTGGTGAGACACTTGTTTTACAAGCTTAGAAGGTGCCCCAAGCACACCTGATCAGTGGTTTCTCTCTGGCTTGTACATACCTTCCTCTTTTCTCTGAGGGCTGGTTAAATGCCACTTGTTTATTTGGCCTGGATTTTCCCCTCACTGTTGTTATTATTAGTGATCTAGAAATATCATCAACAGATATGAACCAAAAAAGCTGCCTTCCAGAAACAGAGAAAGAAGCACCAAAAAGATCAAAGGTTTTAATTTAAAAATAGAGAGAGAACAAAGGAGAAAGGGTCTCTCATTTCAATCTTTTTTTWAATTTTTTTTTCCTTTGGGGCTCATGGGCTCAAACTTTTCTGCTTCATATATGGAGTGCGATGCCCTGTTAAAAATAACCCTCCAGCTGCCCGTGACAGCTGGAAGTTCCAGAGCACTGCGGGTGGGTCAGTGTGGGGGCGCCTGGGGTGGGGATGGGTGTCTCACACAGACTCCTCTGACCACAAAAAGCTCTCGCCCCCGTCTGCATAACTCTGAGTCCACCCATGGACCACAACCAGAATGAAGCAGCTGTGAGAAGCAGGTGARTGGAGGATTTAGTGTAAACAGGAATAACAAAAATGCCCCATAAGACAGCACCCTTTTTTCTTTGCCATCCTTGTCCTGCATGTTAAATAGGTCTGATCATGCTCCTGCAGAAAGGTGCTTCAATCTGAGTTTATAGGCCAAATATCTCACTACAATCCATCTATCTGGATGAAGCAGACACTGTTGCCTTGGTGATGGGACTTCTCATCCTCTGGGCTGAAGGGAGTACAGCACTTTTTCCAGGAATGTGAGATAAGCCAAAACAACAAGTAGGGCTGGTGGGACCTGTAAATGTTTTCAGGGCACTGATCTGCAGTCTCCCAGCAGTCAGGAAGGAGAAGCTCCCATGCATGATTGCAAGGCTGCTCATCCTTACAACAGCTTCCTGAAGTATTGGGAACTGGTATGCTGGATAAAAAGTAGCTGTGTCAAACTCCTTGGGATGAAAACAAAGGAAAAAAAGTATCTCTGTATTTCACTGAGGTAGGTATCTGCTGGAATATCATACTGATATGAACACATGAGTATCATTAGAAAACATAATTCTCTTAAAGTTACACCACTTTGATGTACTCTGTGGGGAAGGGTCATACCTGAGTGGTCTCACCAAAGCAGGGCTAGATACAGCATGGAAAGAAGCTGGTCCCATGGGTCACAGACAAGCTGTGACATGGATGGGCCCATGTGACATTTGACAAGCCACTGCAGTTGTATGTCCAAGAAAAGCAGTGTCTAGTATTGCTTCAGGGAAAGAGAAAAGTTGCTTAACCTGAACTGCTGCAGAATAAAGAGTCTCAAATGTAAGTTAACATCCAAGGCTTTATCCTCAGTTTTCTCTAACATCTCTAACCTCACTATGTGCAGGCAGTGCACATAATCATGTACAGCAGCTAGCTTTCATTTCAGCTAAGCCTCAGAGCTGGTCCCAAACCCCAGAACTAAAGCTCTTTTTCCTCTTATATAAGACAGGCAGCCTTTACAAGGATGCAGAGGCATCTGCTACATTTTTGAAGCACACCTTAAACATTTGATGCAGTTCTGTTCTCTCAGGAGCCTTGATGGGCAGCAGTGCTGGAATGTATCTGTATGCCAAAAGGAGCATGTCAGTCCTGGGCAAGGAAAGAGCCCTGGGACTCTGACTCTGTGCAGTGCACCATCTAAAATGGAGCTCTGGTCTACTGAACTGGAGCACACCCTTAATGAATATAATGAAAAAGACAGGGTTGGTTTCTCTACCCCATTATTTGGAAACACTGATAGGATTTTGTGTGGGCTTTGACCTGAGAGGGAGGTTATGGTTACCCCATGTACAACCAGAGGGCATACACAGGAAGTGGGAAGTGGAGGTGTGAGGAGAGGTCAGCGTAGAGCAGCTGCATGAAAAGATCTGCAATAAATCCCAGCTTAATTTCTACTTTTCCTGTGCATTCTCAGCATGGATAGGGTGCTAACAAAATATTTGAACCTAATTCTCAAAGGAATACCAAGCAAGTTTGCCAACAACACTAAACTGAGAGGAGCTGTTGACTCCTTCAAGAGCAGTCAGGCCCTGCAGAGAGACCCTGACAAATTAGAGGACTGGGCAATCACCAACTGTAAGAAGTTCAACAAGGGCAAGTGCTGGATTCTGGACCCTGGATGGGGCAACCCTGGTTGTATGTACAGACTAGAGAACAAGAGGCTGGAGAGAAGCACTGTGGAAAGGGACCTGGTTGATGGCAAGTTGAACCTGAGTCAGCAGCGTCCTGGCAGCCAGGAGGGCCAGGGGTGTCCTGGGGGGCATCAGGCACAGCATCACCAACTGGGCAAGGGAGGGGATTGTCCTGCTCTGCTCTGCACTGGGGCAGCCTCACCTCCAGTGCTGGGAGCAGTTTGGGGTGCCACAAAATAAAATATTAAACTATTAGAGAATGTCCAAAGGAGGACTATGAGACGGTGAAGGGCCTTGAGGGGAAGCCATGTGAGGAGAACCTGAGGTCACTTGATCTGCTCAGCCTGAAGAAAAGGAGACTGAAGGGAGACCTCATTGCAGTCATGACTTCCTTGTGTGGGGAAGAGGAGAGCCAGGCATTGATCTCTTCTCTGTGGTCACCAGTGACAGGACCCAAGGAAACTGTATGGAGTCAGGAGAGGTTTAGGCAGGATATCAAGAAAAGATTCTTCACCCAGAGGGTGGTTGGGCAGTGAAACAGGCTCCCCAGGGAAGTGGTCACAGCACCAGCCTGACAGGGTTCAAGAAGCATTTGAACAATACTCTTGGGCACTTGAGTCATACTCAAGGTATGACTCTTGAGGGTATCCTGTAAAGAGCCAGGAGTTGGACTTGATGATCCTGATGGATCCCTTCCAACTCAGCATATCCTATGATTCTGTGATGTGCTGGCCATGTTTGCTGACTGCAAATTCTGCTTATGGATGTGTCTGCTTGATCCAGGAGCTCCTGCTGTGCTGAGCCTCTGGTCCCAGTAAGAGGCTGTGCTGGTGCAGTGGCATCACACCTCTGTGTGAGCCCTCAGCTCTCCTCCCAGGGAAAGCAGGGTCTGCCAAGAGAGACRACTTGTGCTCAAATCCTCCTCACTCTCTGGGCTTGGCTCCTCATCTTAGACAGAGTCAGGGAAAATCCACACCAACACTGCAGGCTGCAGTGAGGAGAGGAAGCCTAGTGCTAGTGGGAGGGATTTCTTTTTAATGAAATATAACTTCAGAATCCCAGGCACTTAGAGTCACTAAAAATTAAACAGCATTTTGCCCAAAGTGGATATTTGACCTAACAAAATTGTAAAAGTAACTGAAGACACTTGCTTTGAGTTAACATAGTGAGTAGGGCTTAGAAGAAATTAAACCTATCAATCCCTGTGCTTTCAAACGGCTAAAATAACTTATTTTTTAAACTTTTCCACATTATAGCTGTGCCCTGTTCAACACTGACCATGTTGCAGAGGAGGGAGTTCTTCACTGAACATAAGCACAGTCACTTGCAAAATCTCTGCAAAACCTCTGAAAGAGAGAACACCATGTCAATGCAAGGCACTGTTATTACAAAAAAAGGGAAAGAGCTAACAAAGTTTCTTTGAGGTTGAACATTTCGAAGCTTTGAATACCTGTTGCATTTTTGTGAGGATAGTTCTAGCCTATTTTGTCACATCCAGCTCTGTGACCTGCAGTTTCAAGGAATAATAAGGAAAAGCAATGCCTACTGAAACACAAGTAAAAATTGTGGAATTATGGATTATGCTGAAGAAAACACAGAAGTTTTCAACAAATGTTTTGGTTTGCATGTGGGAAAATATCAGTGCCATCTGACAATCTATATCAATGGGAAAATATTTCCCCCTTGATCTTTCCCAGAAGACAGTTTAAAACTGTAATTTTGAGAAGAGATATCCTAGGAACCTCTTGTTGATGTTTCAGAAAACTTGCAACACCAGAGGAATTCCAGGGAGCTGTAAATAATGTTGTGTTACTAATGATGTGATAGGCGGGCAGTGGTCTTGGCCTCGTGAAGGAATAGCTGATGCTGAAGTCATATAAGCAAAATTAAAGGAGATGGAGTACAATCAATGGCAATCAGTGGATTTTAGAGAAAATAATTGTATTGATAGTGTACTTGGACTTCAGTAAGAAACAGAACTTGGTACTGCATGAGATCTTTACACACATAACCCAGCTGAGAAATCATCAAAGATGCCAGTTTTTAAAGAGGACATACAAAGATTGGTTCTCCCTCATGGGATTGAACTATTTTTATGTCAGTGATCTAAAAGGGAACTTTAAACAGTGATTGACTGAGTATGGCACAGATGGCACAATGTCTGGAGAAGTGGAAAACAGGCTACTTGAGGAAGTGAGGTGAATCATCTGGTTTTAGTATGGGCATAGCTGGGAGCAAGGGAGATAAGCTATCCTGACAGGATAACATTTACTTTGTCCCAAGAAATTTGACTCTGAAAGACTTGAGAATTAGAGAGAAAAATCTGAGAAGAGCAGACCTTCATGTGATGCTGCAACCTGAAAGGACTTCAGCAGATCCTTGAACTGATCCTGATATATTATACATATACTTAAGAAGTATGAGTAAACATATCATGTAACTTCTGGATTTGTCCCTGGTCTGACAGTTTTGGAGCACTGGGCTCCATGCTGGTGTCCACATCATTCCAAGGGACTGGTCTCAAAAACCATGAAAATTCTTAACAGATTAAAACTTTATAAGGAAACAGTCATTGATAACAGTCTGCTTGGCAAAGGATGAGAGTGGTCTGAATATTGCCTGTAGATAGTTATATGAGATTTTTATATACACAGGCAATAGTGAGATCTTAGCACTCTTGGAAAGGAGGGAAACTAACTCCAAAAAAGTAGAGACAGATCAGTGCTAGAAGAAATAAAATGTAGCTGTCTTAAACTGTGACGGTAGCTAAGCCTTGGGATGAGTTAAAAAGTTGGACAGAGATTTGCCACCATCACTTTCCAAATCAAGGTGGATGTGGAAAATAATAAAAAATAGGTCAAGCCCTAAGAGCTGAGGTCTGCACTGAGCTGGGAGTTCAGTGCCTGACAAGTGCCTCCATCTGGCCTGAAAATCTGCGACTAAGTTTTGGCTGTGACTAAATTTTGGCTGGCGCCTGAGGCTGCAGCTTGAGCGGGGCGGGGCTGCCCTGTGACCCAAACGGGTCCCGCTCCTCCCGCCCGGATCCCACCCAGCCCCAGGGAGTGCTCTGGGTTGTCCGGGGTCAGCAGTGCTCCAAAAATAGCAGCCAGAAAGTTAATGCTTCCTTGCCAACCCATTCAAGAGAGAGGAGAGGGGACTGAAGGGGAAGTCTAGCACTGTGCCTGTGTTGTTTGGGCTCTCCAGCTGGCAGTTTTGGGAGCCAACAATCCCTGTGTCTGAGAGAGCAGCTGGGATACAACTGTTCCAAGTTATGTGTAGGTGAGTTGAGGAGGATGTCACCAACTCATTGACTCATGGGATACCTTAGGGTGGGGTGGGACCTCAGAAGATCATCTGTTCCAACCTCCTGCTCCAAGAAAGGTCATGGAGAGGTTTTTAAAATGTTCCTGCCTTTGAAAAAACAGAGCCTCCTCTCGCTGTTTCTGGATCAGCCCTGCCAGAAACAACTTAGCTTAGAGGCTGGAACAGATTTTTGAAGTGGTGTATCATTCCCTTCAGATAATACAATATATATGTCGACTAACCTGCCCACATTTCTCCCCTTCCCTTCCACATTTCTGATTAAGAACATGAGCTAGAGGTTTCAGAAAGAGCAAAGAAGCTTAAAAACCCACTGGCTCTTCAGAGCAATTGCAAATGTCCATATCAAGTCAGAGCACGTGGATGATTATCCTGGGAAGCAGCATCCACTTSTGTTGAATGCAGGATGCAACAAATGCAATGGGGTACTTTCAGTGCCAGCTGATTTGCCCACTGGCATGAGGTGTTTCCTGGACTACCAGGATTTCTTCCACAATGCAAATGCACTGACCTCTCCTGTCAGCAAATTCATTGCCCTTCTGAGCCCAGACTGGGATACAGGGTGAGAAGTGGGGGCATAGAGACGTGAGAAATGTATTTGAGTACGGAGAAAACATCATTGAGACTGCTTTCTTTTCTGAGCTGATGCCTTTCATTGGGGCTCAGATAACTTGATTTGGCACTATTCACTGCTAAGTTTTCCATACCAACCGCAGCTGAGCTTTGTTTAAATGAGACTTGCTGAAGCTGTGCTGAAAGTGAGTTTAAAGGTTCACAGTCTTTGGAGTGGATCCAGGCAGCTCTTTGTGCCTTCAACTCCCTTAGAAACTGTGGAGGGCTGGGGGCCGGGAGAAGATTTGCATAAGCAAGTTCTCCCCCTGGCTCAAGTGCAAAGGGGAGCAGTGAGCAGCGGCAGAAATTGAACACCATGGGCCAGATTCTTCCTCCTGCTCCTCTGGGCCCTCTTATCTGTGTTTCTGCTATTTTGACTTGATAGTACTCAATACACACGTAAATGATGGTACAGAATGCAAGCAACAGGAATCAAGCACCAGCAGAAGCAGTTTTAGGAATAAGAAGTTATGACACTGGCTTTGTATCTCAGGTTGTCTCAGTTAGAGAGGAGGATGGTAATTCTGCTCAGATAATTTAAGTAGCAAGTCACCCTTAGCCCCGTAAAGAGCTGCTACCACTTTAACCACAGCTGCACCTGTGGTGTTGAATGCCCAACGCGCTACTTTGCTACTTTGCACAGTGCAGCCACTGTAGAAAACACACTGGGTGTCCCCCCAGCTTTCTTCTGCAGTAACTTTCTTGAAGCTGCTAAACCAGTGTGAAAGTATTTTTATTGTATCTATGGTCCCTTTGTTCTCCGTTCTCTAAGGAGAAAAAGAGTCTGGTCACCCTGTGACCTTGAAGCCCACAGACAACTTCAGATTTACACAAGAAACGCCACCCAGGCTAGTAACCGGTCTCTAGTCTGAGTAGGAGAAKGATTAGTTTAATAAAAGATGACTTTACCTTCCCCAAAGGAATCATCTTCTTCTCCAAGAGCAGTCAAATCTTCTTGGGAGTGCTGCATGGTGGCAAGGACGCAGCTCAGGGTGCAGCCAGAGCCGAGTGCTTGAACCTGTTACTGTGCTACAGCTTGACTGTTTCCTTTCACCAGTTTCCTAAATATTTTGGTGGTAACAGCTTCCGCATCTGCACTTACGAAAACAATCTCATTCATAGAAGTGACGCCTCCTGTTTTTACAGTCAGCCTTTGAGATGAGCTTTGAGGTGGGGTGTCTTCACTGCTGAGAGAGAAGTTGATTTTGAGAGCAGAGGGAGCAGGACAAACTTGAAATGCACCCTGCCCTGTTGCTGAGTACCATAACTGCACAGCAGCGGCAGCCCTGTCAGCCCAGGGTGTTAAAAGTTTTGCATATGAATGGGAATATTTTCTGGTGGCAGAGGTAGAGCTGGGGAACAGCTCACCCTGCTTGGACTGCAGAGCAACTCCTCCCTTTCACCCCAGGGACAGTGTGACAGGAGGAAGCCCCCAGGCTCTCTCACTGTCGAGTGTTGATGGAACTAATTTTTCTTTTAGCACAGTGGCAGTGACATTACTTTCTCACCCATGCTGGGGTGGCCCATAGCAAAGGACACATGGACAAGCTGGAAATCAGAGGTGATGGCAGTTGTCCCATGGGCAGATGCCTTGGCAGGGACATGATTCTCACTGTTACACTCATCCGAGCCACAGTCTGTGGTGCACTACCAAACCTAAGGACCTTCCTGACCAAGTGCACAACAGAACACCACCAAAGTAAAACTTGAGGTCTGCCAACAATAGGCATATTGTTTGAGTATCTCTGTCACTCCTAATTCGGCATCATACTGGTCTGTCTTGTCACTGTGTTTCTTGAACCTTATATAGCAAGTTGACTCCTTTGTGTCAGGTCCCTCAGTTTAGGAGAGGATCTGACCTACAAACTAATTTACTCTGAACTTGTACAAAACCACATTTGGCCTTTAGGTAGTGTCTGAGCCTTGCACAGCCCTGCTGTCTTAGTGGTCCTCTCAGGGATATGTCTGTCCACTGTGGGGCCTAGCAGAGGCAGCTCTGCTATCAGAAGTTAGAATGCAATGGCAGTAAACCTGATCTGAGCACCAATTTCTCAGTCTAGTAACTGCACGTGTCACCACACCCTTGGAAGTGAGACTCCCGTAACAGCAGCCGTGTTCACTGCAGCTTCCGGCCGATGAGTCACAGATATAATGAGCTCTTCTCTAGTTACTATGTTGGGATTTTTTAAAGCTCTCCCAGCGGGTGTCTGCAAGGCGCTGCACAACCTGAACTAAAGATGGGATAAGTCCATTTGAAGCACCTGATTTCACCCCAGCCCAGGCCATGTCCATTAGCAAATGCTATGGCAGCACTTTGGTCATCATAGGAAGGCGAAAACACCCTTCCCCAGCTCAGGCACAGCTTTCCTCTGGGTGCAGGGTCCCTGCAAAGTGGTGCTACATCCCACCTGCTCATGCCTCCCCCTCGCTGTCACATCAGGGGTCTTGGTTGCACAGCCTGTGAGTTGCTGCCTTGCCAGGGTTGGGAAGCTGTGTTTTCCTCGGTGGGTGTGGCTGAAGCCAAGAGCATCCCAGGACTGGTTTTTAGTGGGGCATTGTGGTTTGCCCACTGGGTTCTTCCTCTGCCACAGCAGCAAGATTCCTTGTAACTCCTTGGATTCCTAAGGAACTCCATTGCCAACAGGCCCCCCTCAAACTTGACTTTGTTTTAAAATTACATTTGTTCAAATCCCTGCAGACATGACAGCTTGGTCCAACTGGCAAGAGAAAAGAACTCTTCCTGGCCCTGCTGGACAGCCTTGGGGAAGCCACTCCTCCTTTCCAGACATCCTCCCTCAGACGTTTTCTTGCTCTGCTTATTTGAAATGTTTTTTTCAGGCAAAGACCATATCTGATTAGATGATACTCAACAAAAGCATCCCTCTGCCTCAGTACGGCCCTCCTGCCATGGTGCTGAGTAGATGGAGAAAGTAATGAAAAGAGAGAAACACCCTTATTGGGTGATGAGGGGAAGCAGAGAAGAAGAGGGGATCAATGAGAGAGAGAGGCATGAAAAGAGGAATAGTAAGAGACACGAAAGCTGCAGAGGAGAAGCATCAGTCTGGAGGGAAGGGATGCTGGTACAGGAGGCTGGGACCTCTCCTGGCACTGCCTCCCAGGGTCAGGGCTGGGAACCCCTGAGCTTGCAGAGGCTGGTGGGGCCAGCATGTGAAATGACTGCTGGGGGAGAGGGAAAGGAGAAGTGCTGAAGGAAATACAGCCACAAGGTGTATCTTGTCTTAAAGCTTCCTGGCAAGGCCTACTGCTGGCAATGGGCAGCCACTGCCCATGGTTTCCCTGAAACAGCAGGAAGTGGTTGGCAGAAATCCTGAGCCCTTGTAAAGTCAATGGCTAAACTGCCCCAGGGTGCTATGGAGCCTGTCAGTCTCTGAAGACTGGGGCCAGAAGAGGCTTCTGCTCTCTTGAGGAAGGTTTTTGGGCTTGACTAGAATAAGTTGCAAGATGCTACAGATACAGATATGAATACTCAAATCAGAAAGACAGCCCAGCAGGAAGAATCACAGAGAAAATACTGCAGCTCTAACTCTCCTCCATTGTCCTGCAGTTGGAGGTCATTTGTAACTTGGGCATGGGAAGTTTTAGCTGTTTGCTACTTCCTTCAGAAATGAGAAGGAGCAAGCCACACTCTCCTGGTTATTGTGGCAGCTCCCTTTTATGCTGCATTTCCCTGGGACTTAAAGCTATTTCCTTACCCACTGTTTCCAGTCAGCCTCTCCGGATGCCTGTTACCTTGACAGCCCTTTTTTCTTTTATTTTCAGGAATTAAAAGGCATCAAAAGCTGTCCTCTCTCTCGAAAACAACTGTCACCAGAATTAACACACCAGTCAGGCTAGTGATGAATGGTAATGACTCAGCCTCCATTGCAGATGCACAAAGAGGAGTTGCTTTGATTCTTTCCAGTTTGCCACATCGTCCCTTGACAGCAGCCTCACCTGCACTGCTCACAGCATGTGATGTTCCTCCAGAGACCTGTTCCCCAGGGGAGCACAGTGCCCTTTTCCTTGAGATAGGATAAATTAACACAGACAAAAACAGTTCACCTCACATGGATGCCCAGGTTTCCCTTCCTCCTGCTCCATCTTTGCCTTTGGGGCAGCAGGATTTTGCCCTGGCAGTTTGTCTTTGCTGCTTACTGATCTCAACCATCAGCCTAACAAAGTGACTTCCTCCCGGCTTTGTTTTGTAGCATATCTGGGGTTTTTCCCTTCTGTACCCACAAGAAGTATTTTTTTCGCATACTTGTTGAGCTGCTCTGAAACACACTAAGTTCTTTTCACCTGTTGGCATATAAAGACCCACCCCACACCAAAAATAAAAGCCCCCARTCAATTTTGCATCCACTGCAAAACTCTCACCTGCATATTTTTCATGTAACCACATCTGATGCTGTTCTCAGAAAAAGCCACCACCCATCTTCTAAGAACCTGTCAACAAAAAGCAGGGGAGCCTGGGGAAATGTCAAAAACAAGGGTGGATCAAGCAAAAGGAGACAACTTCTACACCAGCTTCTTCAAATTGCTCCAACATTACTCTTCATCCCCTGCAACTTAGTTTATTAAGATTTCTGATTCAGAAAAAAGTCAAGTGTTCTGATGTTTTATCTTCAGATACAGGACTAAAAGCCATTCCTAATGAAAAAGAAGTGAAAAATTGTGCCATTTAGAAGTTTTGGGGATGTTTTAATTCAACTCTACCTTAAATTACCAACACCTCCACAAGCAGCAGGAGAAATGAGTTGGCCATTTTTTGTGTCTGAAACAACTCTGCCCCTATTCACATCTCCTCCTGCTGCAGCACTAGAAAGATTCTCAGGTTACAGAAAGTTGCAGATCACAGGAGTAGTTAGTGCCCTGCTTTGAGGGCTCTAAATAGCCCCTCTGAGGCTATTTTGGGAGTGAAGTTTACATTTGATGATCCCATCARATCTACATGGACAAAAAAGGGGGGGAAGAAGTGATCAAGGAAGGGCGGATGACTCTGAGGTGGAGACAGTATGAAAGACAACGTAGAAAAAGGTGGCAGACACTGGTCAGTTTGGGAAAGTGAGTCTTCATATGTATCTGGAGTACTTGTAAAACTTTTGCTCTGGATATTGCTGCACTGTCAGTCCTCCAGCAAAACATGCTCCTCAAAAACCTGATAAACAGAGTAACAATAACTTGTCTAGTTGTTAACTCATTTGCAAGTTACAGGGACTCCAGGGACTTAGATTATGTTTAGACAGTCTGTGTCAGTGTCTGACTGAGCTTAGTACAATTTTTTCTTTCCAACTCTTGAAAGTTTTTGTACTTTTTTGCCAAAAAATCTAAGCACTTTTTTTTTTTAATTTTATGTAGGGATATTCAGTTCCAGAGAAAACCTGGGAAAATTTCTCCCTTTTACTGTCCAGAAGGAGAGTCAGCAGGCCAGGCCAGTAGAAGACATGACTCATTGCACTCAACTTCACAGACATTAAGGGCCCTATGCACAAATCTTCACAAGGCTGTGAAATAGACACCATGCATTTTGGAGAGCTGAAAAAAGGGCTGTCTCCAGGAACCATTCACACAGCAGACAGAACAGTGGTTCCTTAGGATCCCTGTAGTACATCAGCCTTTTGCTCAGTTCTCCAGCAGACACACACTGCAGTGAGCAGGGACCATGGCACACGTGTTGTTGGCGCCCTACTGGTGTACATTCATGTTCCCCACCCTTCTGTGAGCAGAGAACCCGTGGCATGCCCCACGGGTGAGCAGCATTTGTGTGCACTCAAGTGTGACACTGCAGTCTACAACACCAAGCACATCCCACCAGCACATCAAAGGCAACTTCGGCTTCTTCCGAGACAGCATTTTTTCATTCCAGTATCACTTGGCCTATTATCTTCTCATAGCAAAATATTATTTCAGTTCAAAGGGAGAAAGCAAACCATGCTGGATGAAACCCCTACAGAATGAATACAATCTTGAAAATTGTACTCAGTTAAGTAGTTCCCAAGTGGCTCATTATCAAAAGATAAGAAAATGGTCAAGCATGATTTTGCAGGGCTCAGCCTTGGATCTGGTATTATTCAATATATACTTTAATATCCTAGATGATATTTAATATCCCAGAATAGATATGATCACACTCATTACAATTGCAGATGCCAGGCTTCCCAGAATATGTACACTGTAGGACAGAATCAAAATTCAAGCTTATAGTTACAAACTGGAGAAGCAGTCTGGAAACAATTAAATGCAACAGAATGATCTGTCAAGTATTATGCTCCAGCAGGAATAATCCTTATAAATGCAGGCTGAGGGATRGCTACTTTAGTAGCATGTTTTCAGAAAGAAGGCAAGAGACAGCAAAAGGGGGTTCAGCACCCAAAACCAGCAGACAGCTGCCATCAGGTGTGATCAAAGGCAGAGACACAAAAGTATTCRGCAGCGTTTGAGGTTAATAAGGCCTCTGCCAAGGCAGGACACTGCTCTCAGACATCTCAGTTCAAGGAGGATAGAGACTGTTGGGTGATGTTCCTGAGGGGAACAACCAGACTGTTCTGAGGGCTAGGAAATGGGRAATTAATGAAAGGTTGGAGAAACTGTAGCTACTTCATTTGAGGGAGAGAGAACAAATACAGGAGATAAGAGCAGTACTCAAGCCCTCTTCTTCACCTTTGTTGTGAACAAGGTGTCAGGAAGTGAGGCTGCAGAATGGAGGAAGCAAATCAGGAGGCAGATTAGGTAGCAAACAAGCAGAAAATAGGAAGAAGTAAGTTTGGGAAAACCACTTTCCAACAGCCAAGACAGTGAAGCAGCAAAAGACAGTGCTTGGGTGAGTCAGTGCTGAGTGAATCAGAGTGCTGCTTTAACCTACAAAGCACATCCAAGGCTCTTGAAGAACAGAGCAGAAATGTAGCTATTGGGAATAATATAAGAATGATTGATTCTGAAGTCTTAGGGGAGGGCAGTGGGAATAGGGAATCTCTAGAGGTTAGACTCAGTGCTGTGTTGCTAGAGCAGCTATTGAGTAATACTGGATTTCTACTTGTTAAATTTATTTCTCAGTGACACTTAGCCAAGTGCTAAACTTTCCCACTGCTTGAGGGGTCCAGCACATTCCAGTGGCTCTTGACTGGGATGGGAATATTTTTGCTATTTCAAGCAATTTAAGTATCCCTACTATCTTTCTCCTTCTGTAAGAAATCTTCATGTCTGGTTGCTTTTGTGTTCATTCTTTTTCCTAGTTCTTTTGTCACCTATTCCTCTGTAATCCAGTGAGGTCATTGTCATCAGCAAAGAATAGAGGATGGATTTTTCATCCTTAGATGATTAAATCCCATGAGTTTCTCTCAGAAGTACCTCAGGTTATTTCTATAAATTGTTAAAGAGAAGCAGTCTGAATACTATAATAATATGGGAGCTTGCTAWCCCCAGCATAACTAACTATGCTTAATCCTGCCAAGCATCACAACCTTATCCAAGCATCACAACTAATCCAACTTAGTAAAAGTCAGATATCAACTACATAATACTTTCATTAATGTGAACAAATTTTACAATTGACCCAAGAGGTCTAGACAATATTCTAGTGCCTATGCCAAAGCCACAAGACCATCTCAATTTTCTTTGCCATAATTTTTGTTAATAACACTTTTTTTCTCCAATACTAACTACCTTGGGTGTTGGAGGAAGTACAGACAAGCAAGTCATCTCATTGTTCAGCTGTATGTCTTCCGTCCCAGGCAAAGGACAGTGAAAGGTGATTCACAACATTATTTTAGTAATATTTCAAAAAATATATGAGTTGCCCTTCTTTTCCTTTAGGTAGACTATTGGAAATAGAGTGAAAGCCCTAGTTCATTTATTTTAAACTCTCAGGTCTATCAAACAAATGATGTCTGTGGATGATCTGCCTTTCCTTCACATTAATAATTCTGCCTGTGGACTATTCAGTTTGGGGGCCTTTACTTCATAGTTTACATGATGTTTCCAGTTTCTCTAGCTACTGGAAGGAGTTCAGGAGCTGGTCTGCCCCCCTAGTCTTTGCTTCTTCTAGCTCCAACCAGCAGTGTTCTTTCTGCTTCTGGGAGAAAATTCTTGACAGAACTTATCTAGGGTATTTTGCAAGACAATGTGGGTTTTTTTCCTTTGCCAAAGGGTGCTTTTTAAAGACATTCTCCCATATTCAGGCAAACTGCGGGTGAGATGGGCAGCTTCAGTTGTGAGATGGCTCAGACCCTGCCTGGGGCTGCTCCCAAAGGAGCAAGCGTGCACTTCTCTCAGGAAGTCTGACTTAGCTGCTTCCATCTCCAGGACACTGCCAAGTCTCAGCATTTCCCCCTTGCCTACAATGCATTCTTCTTCTCCTCAGTCTCTAAAATGCTATAAATTACTGTTTAACATCTCTCTTGCACAGCACTTAGCAGAGACAAGTGGACATAAGGAATTGCTGCTGCAAATAAAGTGTGAGCAAATAAAGCTGCTGCACACAGGAGTATGAGATTCAGTCAGTGTGAAGAGTGGGTGCATAGACTGTAAGGGTATCAAAGCCCAGGAATTCCTTTGTTTGGGATCCCCCTGCCCCCCCAGCTTTAGCTGTTATTATGCCATAGCACCACAATTAAATTACTTAAAGAAGGCAGATGTATAGGACATTGCTATGGGATACTTAGGATTGAAAGGACAAGGGAAACTTGTCTGTGTGAGCATGGTGTGTGGATGGGGTCAAATGGGGGACCCATTGGTTCGGTGGAACTTCCTCCTGTGAAGGGACTTTGGGCTCAGCAGTTAAATCTCAGGCAGTGGGAGTGTGATTGTCAGAGTGGCACCTAAATTGTCAGGTGGGAAAGTTTCACTAACACACATTCTATATCTCCAAGAGCTGAAACAGATCTAAACCTTGAACTTCCTCTGTTTTGTAGGAAGGCATCACTTCATTGTAGCTCACACAGGTAACGGCAAAGATAGTGTAACAGCTTCACCAGTGAGGTAGTTTGGTTTCAAACCCAGTCCGTTTCCTGTGAAACTTTTGCTGATACTGGCCCTGACTTAGGTGCTATCTCCCAGGCCAAGTGTCCCTGAAACCTGGTGCCAAGGTCCCAGGGAATCTGAACATTTAATCCTAAACAGTGGCAATTTGAAGACTCAAGCTTTTGATCCTTCCCCAGTTCCAACCCATACACTGCAGGTGGCCACGGCACAGTCAGCAGTGGGGTTGTATTAAAACTGGAGCATCCTGGCTTTGGAAAAACAAGGAGCTGTTTCCAAAGGATGGATAAGCTTTTACATTGCCTACTGTGCATGTGTCAGCAGAGGAGAACACTTTCATTAAGGACAAAAAAAGGTTAAATTGAGATGGGCTTATTCTGTTCTGTATTTCAGGTAGCTTTTTGAGAAATTGTTCTGAAAAATGTCCCTGTTTTGTGTTTGCAGCCTCTTGGTACATTGGTAACACTATGGTACCGAGTTCTCTGAATAATTGCAACAGCAGGATTTACTTCTCCTTTATCTGAAGCCCTAGGAAAAAGCACAGCTGGGAACGGAACCTGTGGTAAAGGAAATGGCCCTGCAAGGCATCCCCGCCCTGTTTGCCTTCCTCCTTGAGCAAGTGATACAGGGCATGTGCAGGGGCTGGATGTGCACATGGCTGGTAATAGCTCTCCTGGAGATATTGCTTCATTTTTGCTCCTACAAAGTAGGGCAGAAAAGAGATTTTTTTTTTAATATTTTTAGGACAGTGTCTCCCTTTTTGCAATTTGTTGAAATGATTAGCAGCTCAGAAACAGTGTAATGACCACGGCAGACTTATTTGGCATTTTTGGGTTTGGTTGCTTTTCACTGAAGAGCAACAGTCAGTTCTCCCTTCCCTGCAAAGCACAGAGGATTCAATTGAAGGAATGTGGACTTGAGGTCCTTCAAGAGAAAGTGGTTCACTACTTTCCACATCCACATCTTTCAGAAAGAGATTCTGGCAGCTGGGTGGACAAACAATGATAGCATTTGTGGAGTACCTTAGAATGAGGAAATCTCTGCAAACACTTGCATGCATCTGCAGCTCTCTACTCTGAAAATATAAAGGAAGAAAAGAGCAAATTTTCCACTTTTAAATAATGGCAGTTGTTGGCTATGGTATCCCAAACAGACTTCACTCATAGAAAGTACCTAAAACCTTTGATTGTCTGTACATGGCCAGGATTTTGGGTCCCTCYTGCTGCATTGCTGCACTAATGCTTAGCTGGCTCAGGGGAAGATCACCACCCACTGCATCAGTGATTCTTCAGCAGCCTTGATTTTGCTAATCAGCCTGTCTTTCATCCTGGCCCTGTTTGCTGAGAGAGCAACTTCAGAGAGAGCGGTACAACACAGAAAAAGTAAAAATAGCAACAAGAGTTTCTGCAAAATGTGGCACTTCATGCAATTACTTTTCTTCCTGTTTGCATCTCCTGAATTTTCTTTTTCTATCAAGTTTAACTCTTGTTTAGAGACTGCACACACACATTTTGAAACCAGTATGAGGTTCTTCTAAACAGCAGTGCACTGTGGAGTTAGTTTCTCACACTAAACAGAAAATGACTCAGTCTGATGTTAATGAATTTTAGTATTTTACACAACAGGAAATTTGGAAATCATATTCATGGCTGATGAAAAATAACAAGCTGGTCAAAAAGAAGGAAAGCCAKAAACAAACAGCATATCCCTTTGGGGAGGGTCTTTCTTCTAAGACAGGAGAGTGTTATGGTTGATCTAATATCCCTGACACAGGTTTCACAACTGCAGAAGAGACAAGAAATTTGCGATAACAAAGTAGTGATCTACACTGACTGACAAAGCAGCTACTGTGGAAGACACACCGGCATGCCCTACTTCATGCTCTCTGCACAGMGTGCTGCAAAAAACACTGTGAAAAAACTTGGGGGTGAGGGGGAAGTATATTTTACCTCTATTTGACTTCACAGTCCTAGAGATGGGCAGAGAGATGATACTGCTCAGGGAGCATGGCAAGGATAGAGCAGCAGAGTGAGGACTGGCAGTGTGTCTTGCCCAGGACACAGCAGCTCACCTTTGCCATCCCTGTGGTGTGAGACAGAGCCCAAGGAAGAGCCTCTCCCCACCTCTCACAGGGTGTCTGCTYCTTGCCACAGCACCCTTCCCTCCTGCCAGACCCTGGGCTGGTGTGCAAGGGAATGGTACCCCTCCTCCCTGCTCCTCTGCAGAGTATGGCCAGGCTGGGAATAAAATCAAAAGAAAAAAGGAACTTTTTTTCTCCATCATGCATCTTAGCAACAGCACCTACACAAAGATCTAAGTATAAGATCTTTTACCCCCCACCTTTCCAAGCAATTAGCATGCCGAAATGCAGAAAGAAACAGGATGGCAATGTCAAAACTGACACGTAGGAAGACCATTTCCTTTTTGCAAGGGTTTCACAGTGTGGACCAAGCTGGCTGAGAACAATTTCTGAACCTTTCTCCTCCCCGTGGAGAATTGCCTCTGCAGCAGCTTTGGTAACCCTCCAAAACYGCCTGCTTTTGGTGACTGGCACTCTCCTGGTGGCTGATGCCCAGAAGGTCTCACATTTTCAAAGTAAGAAACCCCAGCCCCCATGGACTGCTCTCCAGTGAAACTAGGTTGCTTAAAAACATCTGAGAAGGTGGGAAAGGAAGGCTGCCTGTTTGAAGTAGATAGGCTGTCTTTTGGAGCAGAGCAGAGAAGAAAGGCAGCTGGTGACATATTCAGTGCAGCGCTGGCTCTGTCTGAGCCTTCTTTTGTCGGCCAGATTTTAAATTAATCTCAATCTGGTCTCTGGATCTTGCTGGCAAGTTTTCCGGTRAATTTAAGACTTAGAAGAGACTAAAGAAAGATGCTAGGCAGACAAACTTATGTTAGGGCTTCCAGGTGTGGCCAGCATTGCCTGGGAAGTTATTTGTGAAAACAGAGGCTGCMGTGGGAAATGTGGGGGGATCTCCTCCAAAGCCACACAGCTCCTCTGTGCAGGGGAGCAGGCAAAGCCCCCTGGCTGAAACACAGCCAGGCCTATGCAGCTGGCCATGAACCAAATCTGGTTACTCTCACGAGCTGATATTCAGGGCTTGCATTTTGAATAAAGGGTTGAGWGAATCCAAGCCCTTTGGTTTTGCTGTGTTTTCCTTCCTAAAAGCAAATAATGATGTTTTTTCCCTCTTAGCATACGAGCAATGTTATTTCCAGCCAAAAAGTATGCGGTTCCAGCCTGCAGATGATGAATGGAGCAGAAAAGTTGCGGGAGGATGTTGCTGGAGGTGGGAAGGAAATACCTGAAGGCAACTTCTCATACATGTGTGAACCTTGTCATACATGAAACCTCCACAGAATTTTAATCTTTATTTCTTCATATTTAGTGAGATTTTCCCTCTGAGTGCCTTGTCAGTGATAGCCTGATTCTRACTCTCCTTGCACAACAAGGCTGGGACGCTGCCTAATGCCAACCACCCAAACACCTCTTCCCAGAGCGCCCACTTGTYCCCGTGCCACACCTGGGGATTAGTGACTGATTAAAGCAAAGCAAAAGGCCTTCTCTTGGAGGTTTTAAGGAAACCCTATCTGGTCCCCAGTTGCTTTAGCATTCAGTTAAGCAGTCCATCACTGCTATGTTTGCAAGCCCAGCTCTGTAAGTGTGTCTGAATACAGCTGCTTCCATTTTCTAGGCCAAAGGCAAACTTTTGAGGCAGGCCATAAGCCTCCAATTAGGACTTTAGAGTAGATTGTGTTTTAGAAAATGCAGTAACTTGTGGAATGAATCACTGAATTTGAAGTTGCTAGATGATTTTTTTTCCTTGGTGGTCAAGGTTAAGCATAACAAGAAACTCAGCGTAGGAGGATCACAAAATATGTTAACAGCATAACAGCAACAGAAGGACTGACCCAGCCCTGAGAGTTTGTGGATTTTACTTTTTWAATTTCTTTTTGAGAGTGAGAGTGAGCTACCAGAGCAGCAAGCAATACACTGAGCTTTCAGCCCATGCTCTCCTGTTCCTTCATCTCTCACCTTCAGTCACAGTCAAGTGACTCTGCCTGACTCTAGTGAGCTCCAGCAAGTGGGGGTGACAAACCCTTCTTGCTCAAGCCCTCTTTCCTGGAAACTGGGAAGGCAAAGCAAAGCTGTACTGTACAGGATAGCCTCCATCTGTCAGACCTGACTGTGGGTGAGCTGTCACCCCTCAGCTGCTTGCTCCCCATAAGCAGAGCAAAGCCACCTGAGGCAGGGACACRTGTTCCTCAGTGGCTGGCTTGTGCTGGTGGAGAGGACAGCTACAAGAGCTGGRGAGCTTCTGTGATCCAATCCCCAGCTTCTGGCTCTTAGCTGGCCTTTCCTAACATATACATGACAGTAAAATTACATTCATTAAAAAAAACCTTGCACAATGCAGAAGCAAAAAGGTCACCAAAACACTCCACTGMACACATTTGTCCCTTTGGGGATGGGAGGCAAGAATAAGGGGGCTATGGCAGCTGCCAGCCACAGTGCCTGCCATGCCCCTGGAAGGTGCAATTGCCATGGGGATGAGCCCAGCTGGAAACCTCAGCAGAATATAGAATACAGCTCCTTGCAAACTTGCACTGTATTCATTTAACCTGAATTTGAGGGAAGCATATTGAGCAAAGCACTTTGCAAAGGAGTAGCAGCCCATCCTAAATAGCAGGGTTCTCTTTATCTCCCATTTCATAKCCAGTGCTCAGGAGATCCAGATCACAGATGCTCTGTGGGCAGTGCCCACTGCCTGTGGATAGCATCACCTCCTGATCTGCRTGCAGGAAAGGCATTACAAAGCAGAGCTGGGCACTTCTCTTGCCTGAGCTGCGTTTAAGATGTTGCTTTCTGCGCTCCAACACAAAGAGGTTCCCAAGAGCACATGAATATATTATAAAGCAGCAGAACACTCAATAATTAATTTTCAGCAAGAAGAGGGTTTTATTTCAACTGGAATGACATAAAAAAGCCTTTTGGATTCTCACAGTCTGTAAGTGAAAAGCTGGGGTGATTCAGTCCAAAGACTGTTGTGCAGAAGGCTCAGATAACATGACCCAATCCCCATGCACTGACACCCTGACTCTATTTGGCAAAAATGCAATTTTCTGCACAGAAAATACAGTATACACCAAGCAGCAGATCACTTTTCAGTCCTTTTCTCTTACTTCGCAACTAGGAATGGTCTTCCAGGTCTTTCATCCTTTCAGTCAGAGTTGCAGCATCCTAGAGGATCATCCCACTCCTTTTCACCAACAGCAAGCATGTGATGTTGCTCCCTTTTCATATCCAGTCGACTGGTAGTTGGGAAATATAAGATTTGAAGTGTATTAAGGCAGGAGTGGTTGATTTATGGTATTGCTGCTATTTTGCAAGTGTTGGGAACAGATAAATAATTCATTTGATTAATTACCCAAATACAAATGGAAGTTCATGAAGGATCACTGTCTTGGGACAACTGACTCAAATAACTCTAGCTAGGGACACATAACTATTTTCACCAGTACTTTGGGAGGCAGAGGGCAGTGAAGCAGCTCTGCTTGTGTCAGGAAGATGCCTATATGCCACAGCTAGTTTAAGAGAACCAACAAAAGACATATGAGATTTGCTGAAAATACACAAAACTGTCACGATCAAGGGTAGTGCTACAAAGCTGGTTGCTATGAGAACTTTTCTGCATGCAAAGATACGYAGGATTCTCACTGAATGACTTACAAACTACTTATACTAAATTTCTCTCCTCATTTATTGTCTTTGCTCATTTCACTGCTCAAAACCCAACATCAGATAAATGACTGCCTCTACACAATGCATTAGAGACTGGATTTTTTAGTGCTTCCATTCTGTTGCTCTGTCTGTCATCCCTGGCAAGTCCTGCCAGAGTAGTATAGCTCAGCACCAGGGTGATGGGGCAATGAACACAGCAACTCTTCCTTGCACAGCAGCACCTCCCTGCACACCCCCTTCCTCGGCTCTGCCCCACCAGACCAGCTGAGCTGCCAGCAGTATGTGCCAGGGACAGACCCACTTGTCACCTAAGGGGCTGAGAGAGGCCTGAGAAAGCTGAAACAGCTATGCAGCCCCCAGACCACAACCTAAAAATACCAATAAAAGCCAGCTACACTGGCTCCTGGTGTCACTGTTGAGGCTGAAACCAGGGAGTTTTCATGTGAGGGTGGCATTCCCTCACCGATTTATCCAGCAGGTGTGGAAATTAGGGATGGAGAGGCTCTCTTTTTCTGAGCATACTGTAATTAAAGTGCAGTAATAAAAGCCCAACTACTGTGTGACTGTGGGCCAGCAGCTGGGCTGGTRCCTCACAGCAAGGACTGAAGTGAGCTCRTCCCCTTTGCCCAGCAAATCCAGGAGCAGAATGGGGTGTGAGGTGCTCCTGCTGGAACTGTGCTCACTCCTGCTGTTTCTGTGTTTCAGTTACAGTAGCTTTTTTCCAGTTGCTCTCAGCCTGCTGATGCTTCTGGTGGGAAGAAGCCACCTCTGTATCATACCAGCCTTCTGTGAATTTTTATGGAAGTTATTTTAGAACTCATTTCAGCAAGTTTCCTCAGATTTCTCGAGTTCTGAAATGCTATGTGTTCCTGTAATAAGGATGCCACTCATAGCTAGAAGCATTTTTCCTACATTATTTATTCATTATTCYATCTGATGAATGTGGGATGTGTTATGAATCCATGGTAGGAGATCTGGAGGTAAACTCATTTGCTTTTAGTACTATGTGATTAAAAAGAGACTCTCTGCTTGCGTAGGCAATGAAGGTATTGAATTTCTCTTATCACCAAGATGGTGAAAAACTTGATTCCTTTAATTTCCTCCATCAAGGAAGCAATGACTGCCAGCACAAGCACATGCAGTGTGATCTATTCAGAAGATACAGAGTTGCCAAACTAGATATGTTCTCATCACTTGCAAGACGAAGAGCCAGGAAGTAGGCATTTAAAGGATAATATCAAATATTTAGGAGATAAAATCTGCACAGAGTGTAAAATGAAAGATTTAATCTGAGTCTTACCTTAGAGAGTTGGGTTTGTTTTCCTCTCTAGTATCTGCTGCTCAAATTCAAATGAAATGTTAGAAGATACTACATTTGGGTACAGGCAATATAGAGTTCAAAATTTCCTGGTTCAGGAATGTTGTCATTCAGGGTTTTGTTTCTGTCTGTGACAGAAGTACAAGCCTTAACAACCTGAAGTGGTCAGAAGTTTCATGCAGGTTTAAAAGGGGTTAAATGAAGAGAGACATCTTTTTGGTTTCTTCGTAGTCCTACAGCTTCACCCTACCTTTCCAAAAAAAGACCCCAAACCAAAAACCCACAAACCTCAGCTCACTTGATAAAACAGCCTGCCCTTTCTGAAGGTGAGCATGTGGCTGGCATTCAGGAACTGCAGGGTGACAGACATGTAAAAATAGAACTGGTGTTCTTTGTCAAGGAGCGTATTGGTAACTGCAGGCAGTACCAAGACTTTTGCCTGGACATGGAAAATAGAACAAACAAAAGATGGTGCTGCTTGGAGCACTGCCTGGACCTGCACAGAATCTCAGAACCATGGAGATGGGAGGAAGAGTCAGATGGGCATGACCCAAATAGCCAAGAGATGGCAACACTCTAAGGCAGAAGGCAGTTCTTTTCCAGACGGCTGATGCATTMATTCAGCAGTCAGTCACAGGTCCTGGGAGGCACTGAGGTATTGTGCACCAGTGTCCCAGGGGACAGACTGTGTAAATGTAGTGCTGGGAGCAGGGCTAGAAAATGCCCTGCATGCCTTCACTGCTTGCTCAGCCCTTCTGCACTCAGCCCTGGGCTCTCCCTCTGCTCCTCACACCTCGGTCTGAGCCCCACAGCGCTGCTGTCACCTGCCCTGGGCACAAACACACCCCCAGGGCCAAGGACCCAGTGGAGCTGTTTTTGCCTAGAGCTGTCCTCTGCTTTGCTTGCATGGTTTCACTTCTGATCATGCTCACAATGTTCTCTTTAATGCATTGTGGCACTTTGTTTCTCAAAGTATTACTTGCACAGCTATTTTGCTGAGTATCTTCGTGCTGAGGAAAGAACCGGTACAGGAAGATCCGAGATTATAACGTCCTTTATTCAGTYGTCCCTGGAGGCTAGGAAGCCTGCAAGCTTCACATCCCAAGTAGCACAGAAATAGCTGCTTTTAATGGCCTGATGCACCAAAAATCCATGCTGGCTGCTGGAGCTAAGATGTCTCCTCTGCTCCCAAGCCATGGACAGGCCAAGGAACCACCACACACAAACCACTGTAGATGGAAACTGAGCAAACACTAGTCCCACCGAGAGTAATGCATGATGCACATACTTTCAGCATTTTGGTTTTGGGCTAGCCTCCTGGCTTTTCCTGAGGGTGAGGAAGAAATCCTGGTCTCCCACACTCAGCTTTTGCCCCAAGCCCATCCTGGCACATGCAGACACTCTGCAGACAGCAAACAAATCCTTCAGCCAGAGACTTTCAACAAGGTGCCAGTGACATTCCTCAGGGCAGTCCAGCAGAGGTGACAGCTGGGACACCCACTGTATGAAGCCTCACAACCTACAGCAGAGAGCAGCAGGCGAGGCTGCCGACGGTCATGGAAGGATGGTGGTTGCATCCATCTCTGCTGCTTCCAGAGTAGCTTGCAGAAAGCTACAGCATCACACCCCAACAGCAGCATCCACAACCACTGGGTATGAAACAACCTCGTGGCTGCCAACAGACTGAAGGTGGGTGGAGAAACAACTCTTCCTCTTATGGCTTTCTATATGGTGGAGAGGGAAGGAGGACAGCAGAAAGAGTGGGGATATATGTGTCTTCAATCACCCCAGAGAAATTGGGAACTGATGCCTTGCAATCAGCCCTATTAAAAGGAGTGAAATTTCAAACTGTGTGAGAAATAAAAGTATATTGGTACAGCTTTCTSAGCAAAACTTCACCAATGGAAATTTCCTCTCCTGCTAACAAACAGTGGGAGATTTTTTTAGTTTGGTGTCAGGAGTTGAACTCTGAAGACAAATTTTCAATTGTCTACACTTTGAAAGGATGAAAAAAAATAAACCAACAAAAAAACCCCAAAAACAACAACAACAAAAAAACCCCAAAATGTCCATGGTGGGAATACAGAGCTGTACACATTTTGGTATACAGTTAATAAACTTATCTAAGAACAGRAGACATAATTTTTCTTTTAAAAAGGTCAAGTTTAACTAACATAAATATACTATGCTGGAGAGCAACTGCAAATCCAGTGAAATCACTGTTAGCCAAACACCAGCTCCTACTGGCTATGCAATCTCTTAATCCGGTTATGGGCTGGAAACATTGTTTTCAGGAAGACAGTTCATAATTTGTAGATAAATCATGGGACTGTAGAACTGCAGAAGCAGAGTGAGAAAGACCCACAGGTATCACAGCTAAATCTGGATGCACCTTCRCCAGATTTTTCCGCTGAAGGAGAGGACGAAGAGAAARAGACAAAAGGAAGAAGGAGTTTAAAGAGCTGGTTGTGTAGCATCAGCTAAATTAAGCCCCTGGACCATGTAAGCCTCAGCAGCTGTGTAGGAGGCCTGAAAGAGACACCTCCTGACAGAAAGAGATGCTGAAACCCTAAATGAAAGTTGTAGTTTACCTGAAGGTGAAAATCTCTTTCTCAGAAAAGACCCCAAATAACTTTCTGACAAGACATCTTGTACCATCTCAGTGAAGTTAAGCAATTTAGCACTAGAGGCACAAATCRCCATCAGTCATAATTTCCTCTTGATCTGAAAACTGGGGTCATGTGTGGAACTGGTAGGGCCCATCTCACCAGCAAACACTCAGCAGTCATGTAACTCTTTTGTGAATATTTGCGAGTTGAAAAAACTCAGGCACAGATGAGGAACAGGTTTACCTAAAAAAGTTTGTCATCTGACAAACCCATGGCGTTGAATAGAAGAGAGTGATTTCTTGCTGAAGCTACTTGGCAAGATGTCSTCTCAGGGCAGATGCTGAACATGGTGGTGCAATTGCCAGGAGGTCACTGCTTGACAAAAATTTCTTTGCCTGCCACATGCAAAATTCTTTACTTCTCCTGACAATAAGYCAGTCTTTAAAGAGCAGGAAAAATATTTAAAGACGGCACAATGAAATAAATACAAATTACTGCAGTTTGTATTTATTATGCAAATCCCAGGGTGTGTTCTACATCGTGTGCCCTCTCGTTGCGAAATAAACCCTCAGCAACTTTCCTCATCAGCAGAATTTTGGCAATCCAGGAAAATAAAGTGCACTAAAAGCTGAGAATCTCATTCATAGAGTAACCTAAAAGAAGAGCCCTTCAGCATTTTTATTTTCCTTTTAGCAGAAAAGCCTGATTGTAGAAGCCACAAAGCCAGGCGGTGAAGACACCAATTGATGATGATGGGGATGGAGTCCTGGCCTGTGATGTGTGGTGTGGAGCAGCCACACCTCCTCAGCAAGAGACTGTGTTTCTGCCTCCATCACCATTCCTGTGGCTTAGGGAGGAGATGAGCTTCTGGAAGCTCTCCTCCTGGCTCCTCCTGTATCCTGCATGGCATCTATCTCCCACCTCGGCACCATGCTGGGAGCTGTTGCTGGCTGCTACCCTACACTGAATGGGGACATTTGTTAAGGACAGAGGTACAAAAGAAAAACTTAGAAGCCTAGAAAATTAAAGTGGAGTTGGAACAGACAGAATCACAAAATCACAGAATTGTCAGGGTTGGAAGAGACCTCTGGAGATCATCTACTCCAACCCCTCTGCCAAGGCGGGGTCATGTAGAACAGGTAACACTGGAATGTGTCCAGGTGGGTTTGGAATATCTCCAAAGGAGACTCCATGACTTCCCAGGACTGCTTGTTCCAGTGCTCTGCCACCTTCAATGTAGAGAAGTTCTTCCTCATGTTGAGGTGAAGCTTCTTGTGATTTAGTTTATGGCGATTGCTTCTTGTCCTGCCACTAGCCACCACTGCAAACACTCTGGCACCATCCTCCTGGCACTCATCTTGGAGATATTTGCATGCATTAATGAGATTCCCTCTTCAGCCTTCTCCAGGCTAAACAGGCCCAGCTCCTATGGTCTCTCCTCATAAGAGAGGTGCTCCACACTCAAATTACCTTTGTGGTCTCCACTGGACCCTCTCCAGTAGCTCCTTGTCTTTCTTGTACTGAGGAGCCCAGAACTGGGCACAGCCCCCACCAGGGCCGAGTAGACAGGGATGATCACCTCTCTTGACCTGCTGGCCACACTGTTCCCAATGCATCCTAGGATACCACTGGCCCTCCTGACCACAAGGACCCATTGCCAGCTCATCACCTAGCAGAACTCCCAGGTCCTTCTCTGCTTTCTGGTAGGTCAGCCTCCAAACTGTGATGGTACTTGGGGTTGTTCCTCACCAGGTGCAGGACCCTGCATTTTCTCTTGTTGAACCTCATTAGAACATTTCTCTCCACCCAATTCTCCAGCCTACAGATGCTACTCCAGACCTGCAGAAGTTATTTCTTCTGCCCCAAGGTAAGACCACTCTACACAGATGTTTGCTAAATTGTTCCCTAACACCTTGGGTTATGGGGATCTTGGCCTTTCTCAGCAGTCTGTCCCAGTGCTCTGTGGTCTCCACCCTTAAAAAATGTTGCCTAAAATCTAARCCAGCTCTGTCTTGCTGCAGTTGAAGGTGAAACATTGATGCAATGTTTACTTTTAGCAAGTATGTTGAATTTATGTTCATTTTAAAGGAAATATATTGATTAGGGATTTTCCCCTTATTTTTCTTGAGCAAGATATTTAAGAAGATCTTACTTGCAATAATGTCAAGCCTTCCCCTCAATTTTGTTGACAGTCACTTGTCAAAGGGACGACACAAGAGTTAAATGAATGTTTGATTTCATGTCCCAGCCTCAGCTTTACAACAGAAATGGACTACAGAGCAGAAACTGCTGGGTTTGTGCCAGGGGGTGGATGCAAAGTGTTGGTCAGACAGGTTCACTGCAGACTGGCTGGCTCTGGGACCCCAACCAGGTGGGCAGCAGGATGACTACCATGTGTGAGCAGCCCCCTTGGTGAAATCAAGGCACAGCTGCTCCCAATCCCCCAGCCCAGTGCTACCTGGTACCCCCACAGGCAGCTTTCTCCCTGTCCCAATGCCCCTCTGTGCCCTGCCAGGGGCTCCTCCCACGTTGTCCTGTCCTGACCTCACAGCTGGGTCTGCACACAAAAAAACCAAAACAACAAACCCCAAATGAACCACACCTGACACTTGTTGCTGCCAGGAGGGGAAGTCTGGGATGCTTAAGTGTTGCTGCAGCCCCTGTGCTTGGCACTGGTTCAGCTCTGCTTGTAGCTGGCCACTTATGATAGCAAACATATCTGATATCACGTTGTACATGAGCTGTAACAAGCACACAAGCTGCTGGGAGGTACAGGGCATGGCAGAGAGCAACCATGCTTGGATGAAGCAGTTTTGAGTGGGTCTTGGTGGGAAAGCTCTGCTTGTACATGACATAGAGGGGCAGAACATATGCTATTTTTGGCGGGGAATGAATTGGTTAATTCAGCTAAATAACATCCCTAATCAGCTGCTGCTGGTAGTTCCCATAAGAAAAGGAAATACTTTACATAAGTAAAAGCTTACTAAAACTAGTAATAAAGAAAATAGAAGACAGGGAGGTTCATATGTAAGCCAGCCCACATTCTAGGACGTGCAGTGCCCAGCTGCAAGTGCTAGAACTCTCCAAGTAAGTGCAGAGAGATGATGCTATTGCTTTCGCTATTTGCTGCTTAGAAATGTCTCACTGAGAAAATCAAGGGCAGTCATAAAATAACAGTGAGTTGTTTATTTGCATGACTGTCCCAGCAGGAGAGTACTGGTTTGCGTGCAATTTGAAATCCCAGGCAGGATGGGATATAAACTAGGGAATGCTCATCCAAGATTGCGAAGTATGTTCCAGCAGCCCTAGCAGCTCCTAGGGGAGAAAAACTCTCATAAATGAATGTTTTACTTGTCTCACTAGTATCACATGGAGTTTTTGACACAGGGATTTTCTGTGCGTTATCAAGATTTTGGCTGATATAAAACATTTCTTAAAGCTTTTTGAAAGCCATTTCTCCATGGCAATAAGAGGTAGGATTCAGAATGACTATTAGGACCCCACTGCTACTGGCTTGCTTTATGAGGGTGTGAAGCTCACTTTCTGTAGGAGATGGGATTGGTTATTCCACGTTAGCACATGGTAGGGCAGAGCTATTGATGTCCAACTGTGTTTGAGTATTTTCTTTAGCCTCTCATTCAGTGCCTGGTGGATCATGCAGTGCTCACCCTGCCATGGCACAGTGCCATCAGTGCCCTGGAGCAGCAGCCTCAGCTGCTCCCAAGGTAGGTAAATTAGGCACTCCGGGTTTACTCCCTGCTTTTGTCTGCGACCTCAGCACCTCACACTCCTGCCTCATCCAGAGGATGGTCAGAGCTGCCAAAGCTCTTCTCCTAAAGCCATTTTTCCATTGGTTTCTGTTTGTCTCTGCCTCCATCTCCCTCAACATATTTACACAAGTACATTTTGTGCATAATGCATCATTTTGGCGTGTGAGGTGTTTCACTGACCCAAGACACACTATGGATGTTCAAAGAGTCATACTAGAAGGTATGCATCCTATCTTGTATGCCAGTCCTTGAATTTAACTCAGGATAGGGAGCTAAGTCTCTGAGCGTGTGAGTGCAAATGAATCCATGGATTACAATGCCTGAGTCTCACAAGGATTAATGTGTCTTCCATTGCCATGCAATGTTCTCTCACATGTGAGAGCCTTGGTGTCCAAGAAAGAAGGCAGAACAGCAAGCAGTTAAGAAAAGGTGTTAAAAATCATCGAATTTGTAATCCTCCTAAAGTACACAACGTTCTTCCCCATTAAGGAAGAAGAGCCCCAGGATCAACATAAAGATTTGGGCTGTTACATGATGTTCTCCATCTCTGAGTTTATCTGTGTGCCAGGAGCAAAGGCAGCAGCGCAGCTGTGCCGGAGCTGCTGCGGGTGTTTCCAAGCGTGCGGCTGGCAGGCACTGAGCGAGCGGAGTCGTCCTTAGCAGCACAGCTGAGGACGCAAGGCAAGGCTCTGTCAAGGGATCTCCAACCATCGACGCCCTTGCTATGCAAGGCAGGCATTCTAATTAGCAGTGAAAAACAGTTGCTGGTGGAACTCCCTCAGGACACCCCAGCTCTACAGAGAGCTTTCAGGAATCAGGAGAGGACATTTACTACCTATTTGTGCCATTGCATCATTTAGGGACACTAGTCAAAACTCCTTATCTTTTATACCCGTGTCAACTTGGCTCTCTTGGCAGGACTTTGCAGCTTTTAGACAAGAAATTCTAGGATTGGTTAAAAAGATTTATACTCCAAACCAGATAAAGTTAGAGGGGTCATCTTTATGTGTAACGTGTGGTATATTAAGGTTAGGGGAGCCAGATTCCAGCAGCTCAAACTGTAGCTACAAAATCTGTGCCTCTCCTCAAACTGGATTTCTGGAGCAGCCCATGCTCTGTCTTCATTAAACAAGAGAGCTCTGGACTGCATGGCCTATGTTCACAGATCGTGAGTGTAATTGTATGTAATTTCTGACTGTGATAAAGAATCGTTAACGGTAAAGATTAACTATGGAAACAACAGAGATAAGATCAAAATAACTTGAATTTGGAACACTTGAAAACTTGGCAGAGAATCCACTTAGGAAGTTTACATGGCAGGAAGGAGTGTGATCCCCCAAATGCTGGGGATTACATTTCCAAAATTACAGCAGGGAAATGCAATAACAACTCCATAATATTTTGATTAGGAAGGAAGCAAATAACATACTGCAGGATGCTGCTGTCATGGCACACCCCTTGGCATCACCCTCTTTAAAGGAAAAAAAAAATAAAAAAGGTGGGGAAAAAAGGCAATCATCCCACTGCTTAAAGATAGACAGCAGTAGAAGTCAATGCTTGTCCATGTTTACCAAAACACAGTTGTAGCCAAGTAGAAAATCTCATCTTCACATTGGTTGCAGCCAGTGACAGTTTCTTTGGGATCTAACTAGTCTAACAGGCTTTCCTCCCCTTTCATGGAAATTCTCAATGTTCCTCATTTCTGGTCAATCTCATTAACTCAACCCATACCCTTCACTGGCTTCAGGCTCTCACACAGTGACGTGCAGAGAGGAGAACTCAATAATAATGATCACTTGTGATGGTTTTGGGGTTGAGGACATTTGAGACTGAGGCTGAAGATGCAGCTCTAGCAGGAACTGTTCTGGCTTTGTGCACCAACTTTTTCTTGAAACTGGGGTGTTAAAATAGCACTATCAGTTCCTCTCTCACGAGTGCCCACCACACCACCTAAAATAGAAAAATGTCCCAAAGCCCATGTGTCTGCCCAGGGCACAGCAGGAAGCTGATGTGCTATTCTTTCCAACACTGAAATATCAGCACTCTTTGCATCTACGTTCTGTTTTCATCCTCCTGAGCCTTTCTTGATGCATGTCATGACATATCTTAAACATAAAAAAACCCCTAATGTAGGTCCACAAAATATTTCCAAGTACTAGACTGGGAAATAGAAGTCATAGTTCTATTATTATTAAAAAATAATAAATGCAATTGAGACGCTGATTTCATAGCAAACAATAATTCTTCTACGTCTTATCCTAGTGAATCCCCTAACATGATAGTTTCCTATTTCTTGTCTGTATGATGGAGGCTAATGATTTAATCACCCTTTTTCTGTCTAGCATTCCCCACTGCTCCATGGTTACAAGGCATGCTTTCTCTTGAGATATCTAAAGGATTAGTATTGTTAGGATAAACTCTGCAGTATTACTCAGCTCCCAGTACACATGACTTAGTTTTAGTCTGCTGCTTCACACCCAAAGAAGAGCTTCTCTGCCCAAAAACATATGTTCTGCATTTTCAATTTTATCTGCAGGCTGAAGAGAGAAAGTCCCCTTCACTCTTGTCTCACTGCAACTAATTTGATACTTTGAACTTATTAACTAGCATCATTGCCTAGTGCTAAGCAGTTTTAATGTGGGAGTGAGAATATGTCCTTCTCTCCCGTGAGGAGTCTTATTTCAGACCGAGCAACTACCTCACAGAGTGAGAACAGACTTGGAAGATGCTGAAATTAAGAAGAGCTGGGTTATATTCATGACCCCTCCATTGTACAGTTTATATAATTAGACATAATGACAAAGTTAGTGCTTGGTATCTGGCATCCGGTCCTCCCACAGATTTCAGCAACAGTGTGGATTTGTGGCTTTCCAGGTTCTCCTCTCTAAGTATTCCTATTGCTAAATACTGAACATCAGCAGTTAGCAAGTAAAACCACTCACAGATATCCAGCAGGAAGCATTCCAATCCAAACCAAACATTTGGTCAATTTTTCAACACTTCAATACTGTGTTTTAGCCATAACTAATCTACATGTAGTAGGTCACTAGATAATACACAGGTTACCAATTACACTGTCTTTATAACATTCTCCAAAGCAAAAGAGGCTCCAAAGTTAATTTTACCAGTCCTGAATCCCTCACGACTATTGTTGCAATGCTGATGAAGTGGCAGAGGGAACAAAAGGGAAGGAATATTTTCAGAATCTCAGGAGTTGTTACAAACTTAAGTTAGGCACATAAGAAGAAAGTGAGTGAAGTACAGTGGAAGCCTATTGATCTCAAAAGAGATCCCAAAGATCTCAAAAAGCATTGTGAAATCAGAATTTCACCTGCTTTCTTGTGTTGTCCTCTGTGCTTGTGCATAATGGAAAGGCTAAAAAAATCAAACACACCAAACCCAAATAAAAAAGAAAGAAGGTTGTTTGACCTACAGTGCAACTTTGGTGGAACCTGCCTTCCTCAGTCCCTGGGTAGCACTGAAACTTAGACGAGCCAAAACTGCTCAAGGGTTACAGGCACCAATATTTTCACCAGTAAGCACAACCCCACAAGGTTTCATACTGACTTCCAGAAAGGCTACCAAATATCTCAGCACCCCTCAGACATGAAACCATTTTCAGTGCAGCAGCGTGGTGTCCCCAGGCAGTAGGAGGAGGCTCCCTCACAGGATAACACCATTTATATGGACCTTATGGTAGTCCTGTCCACTCTGCTGTTGACAGTAGCACTCATCTTCTCCCACACACAGCCCATTGAAGGAGCTAAATCAGGAAAAACTAAGCTACAGAACAATTTCCACAAGCAGCTGGGTCTTCTGGGTGGGTTGTTGGCCTTCTAATGCACCAGCTTGTGCGTACGGCACATGCACAAAGCAGCTGTGTTACTTTTGTTATTCAGCATTTACACTTGTCCAGGAATTTTAGTCCCACCTAAATCCTTTTGTAGCTCTGGACTTTAGTTAGCAACGTGTTCAAAATACTTTGAGTGCTTCTGGACAATAGCTATAGGTGCTTAGAGACAATGCTGCGTGGTGCCAGAAGCCTTGTTCTGTAAAGGGAAATCTAGCTGGGTGTTAATGAGTATCACAGGGAATAAGGCTCACTCAAACAATCTAACAAATTCATTTCTATTGACATCTCCATTCATAGCTTCTCTATTTGTATGTATTTAACAAAGGAACATCGGTGGTAAAATAATGATAGAAAAACACAGGACTTACATTAAACTATTGTGGCTAATGTGCATGAAATCATGAACTGAAGTAATGAGACCAAAGTCAGCTTCCTCCAGATCATGCCAAACCTTGACCACAGTAATGATGAGGTACAAATTGCCCAAATGTGGAGGAGCACTAGCATGAATAACTCCAGCTGCATATCTGAGTGCATTTTCCTTCCACTCATGCATAAAGCTCTTCCCTGTGAAGGATCAGGACAGTGTTAACTGAAAACCAGCTACCCTTTCCTGGTACCCAGTGCTGTTCACTGCTCTGCTTTGCTTCCCTCATGCTTGTCATCCTTTTCTGCTTTCTGAAAATGGGTATTTCTAGGATATGAGCAGTCCCTGGCCTGGCTGCCTGCAGGGGTACAGGGCCAGCACAGAGCATCCACACTCCAGCTACCAGCAGTAGCCATGCTTCTGCTCTGCTGGAGAGCCGTGCTGTTATAAAAATCACAGCTCTCAGAAAAACATCTCATACAAGATGACAAATGCCTTGCTTACAGGCTGACACACTATCTGAACAAAAAATATGTTTATTTAGCCTATCTTGCTCTTTAATTTGATTAACTGCAACATCCCAGCATGGGTTTTTGGCTTCAGTTGATAATTGTGCTAATTTTTCCATCTAAATTAAGCTGTGTAATGCTTAGGGACAAAAATAGTCACATTAAGATGTGTACTAGAATCATGTTGTACACATACTACGAGCAAATCCCATTGTGATGCTCTTCAGCAGCCTTTCTTATAGCAAGCAAACAGGAAGGCATTGGAAACATGGCAGGAGTTTTTTCTCTGCAGAATCAAGAAAGGGAGCTGGAATTTGTCCACCCAGGCACAGCATGTTGGAGGCTCATTTTTGTAAGGCTGCTGATGTCTCGTCCTCTTGTCTTCCCCAAATGTGTTTCTCTAGACCTTATGCAATGACTTGAGAAGGGTCTTACAGAGACAAACTTGTCCCTCAGAATTAGTGGGCAGGAGGTCACATCATCTGTGAGGAGATGGGCATAAGATTTGAGCCCAATTGGGGGTGAGCTTCTAATGAAAGGGGTCTTTGTAGGAGCCAAACTTTGGTGATCCCTCTCGAGACCTATGGCTAGAAGTCTATATAAGTTTTGAGAAAGATAGTCACCTTTCAATTTCTTGTTTCCTGTAGCAGCACAGGAGCAGCTGCACCTAATGGAGTGCAAAACTCTGGCAATAACTGCAATGACTGCATACACAACTAGCAGGGTTTGGCTTCATCTGAGAGAAGATCTGGATCCCCTGTCAGTGGGCTTGAAAACCAGGCTCCCGCAAAGTGGTCAACTGTGATTGTCACTAAGGAGGTCACAGCAAGCTTAACCTTCAGCAGATAGAGCAGAATGTTTTAGTCCTTTGTCCTTTTATGGCCTCATGTAAACGAAAGATGGTAGAATTGCACCACTCTCCCTCAGCTTCACAGGGTGGTTTGTTTACTTTGAGTTCTTTTACATTCAAGGACATAAATGCTGGACAAATTGCACCAAATTCTACATAACCTGGAGGTAGCTGAGCACCAGATAAATCACACTGAAAATCCCAGCCCTCAGAGTACCTTATTCTCTTCCCCCTCAAAGGGGGAAATATTCCTTTGGGACACTTCAGGATTTTGTGCTGCATTTTTGATGAGCCAATTTCAAGTCCACCAGTGAGGAAAATAAGCAGTCACAGTCTCTGGTGGGACTGTCAGGGACTGGAAGGAAAAGGTGGCAGGTTTATCTCACAAGTCAGGGAGCATGGACTATTCAATCCCCTGATTGTTTGCTGTAGCAAAAATGTGCCACCAAAGAGCCGTGACCATCAGACTTGCTGTACATTGTGTTGGTAATCCAAGTGGATTTAGCAGCACATGCAGGTTTATCACGCATGCAATTGATTTGCATTTATTGAGCTTTATCCTGCTTCCAATTGGATATTTGCAATACCAACCTGCATATTTTTCTTTAGACCTACTGTTTCTATGTGATTAAACAATTCTCATGAAGTAACTGAGACTAAAAAACAGCCTTCTTGTTGGCACTTTTTATGGAGAGCTTGATTAAAGAGGTCTGACATAAACAACTCAGCATCTCTGCCCCAGCCACACTGTAATGTTTCCACACAAATGAAATCATAAGTTGGACACACATTTTTGCCCTGAAGGAATAAATGCCCCCCAAATCCCATCTGCCACCACAGCAAGGTTTTAAGCTTCTGCTTTTCAGCAAATGCAAGAGCAAAACCTGCAAAAGAAATGAAAAATCAGAGTAGAAAGCAATTTCAGGAGAAGGATTCTCCAGGGCTGCGCAGAAGGGCAGCTCCCCCATTCCTCTCCACGGGGAGGTACAGCACCCCCAGATCCCCCACTCTCACAGGTGTGTCCACCAGAGCAGCCCTCAGTGCACACACAGCACGGCAACCTTGCTCATGTTACCATCATACACACACACCAAGCCCATGCTGGAAAAAACAGGCTTAGAAGAGCCTGGACATCTGGTTTTGCCACTGTTTGTTTTTTCTAAAGTAAATTATATTTAATGAAAATACCTGAGACACAAAGTACCTTGTTTTCATCTTAATTAGCAATTATGGTTGCTAATTAAGGCAATACCAAAATAATTGTGTCATAGTACAAAGGAAATGCCCATGTTTCTCTGTGCCAGGTAAACAAGATGACGATCTTCAGCCATAGTTCCAGAACAGAAAATACTCTACTAATAATTCTTGCCGGGCTTAATTTAACATGTGTATGAGAGAGAAGAACTGTGTAGCTTTTGATATATGGTGAAGGCCACCATGTCATAAAGATGTAGGGAGAAATCACAACAGTCCCTTGTCTTAGAGTTGAAACACAATTAGCTGAATAATCATCTTCAAGTGATCTCACATTCCTCACTTTCTACAGTTTTCAAAAACTTCTTTGTATGTTAAAAGACGTACACTATCTTATATTTATATGTATTACATATAAAGTATAATCTATAATTCTTTTGGTATAATTTTCTTCACCTAGTGCCTTCACATAGACACATCTTTGACCATTTACCCAGGGAAACACTCACTGAACAAGACTTATTTCCTGCAACCAACTAAATGGTCTTTTTTTTAAGAAGCAAAGAAAGGCATATCCTCCACAAAAGCTAATTCATGCAGCATGACTCTTTGTATAAATAGTGTAGCAATACACAAGTGTTGGAAGTAGCACAAAAGATCCTTGAAAACACTTCTAATTGATTAATTCAGCAGGGTAGCACCATGGAAATGATTGATTTCAGTCAACCAGACCTCCCTCCGACCTTTTTAGAGCCTCTGTTGATGGGTACTTAAATGGAAAAAATTTAAATACAAATGGCAATATAACAATAGCACCCAAATTCCCATCATTTTAATATATCAAATTGACTGCAACAGGTTTAAGATGCCAAAGGACCAAAGCTTTTTTTAAAAAATGTACCTTTAAAATACTGAGAACTTTAATGTCAGTAGTAATGACTGATCTCAAATGACTGATCTGACTCACAAATAATACGTGACCGTGTTCTTCTCAGCTAATGATGAGGTGTAACAAACCTGGTGATAGTGACTATTAGAAAGGGTAGAAAAAAACACTGTGGTACATTTCTTTGAGGTCGTAAAAAAATTGAGGTCATGAGGCTAGTTTCCTGTATAACTGTGATTTATTGCAAGGTTTGCAAATCAAACCAAGGGCAGGTACCTTACCAACACTTAACTTAAACTGAAGCTGCCCTTATTTTGACAATCAATGTAAAAATGTAAACAACATGGGCTGATGTTTCTGCCACTCATCTGGAGTCTGGGGACAGGTGATAGCTCCACTGAAGGCATACAATTATGAAATACCTAAATGAGAAGGACTATTTCTAAGTGTTTGATCCTTCAGACTTGATTCAGGCAAACTCCCACTCCGGCTCCAGCCGACCTTCAGAAACCATGCAGACCTGCTGCAAAGGGAAGTGTTTTCCCTGCCCTTCCTTTGGCTGAATAATGTTTCAACATAGTTCATGGGTTTAGAAATAAGAACAGTTTTTAGAAATAACCACTTCATTGCTCTTCCAGAGTACTCATGTGAAATATTGGTGTGCTGATGACAGAGGAGGCAGGCAGTGGCTGTGAAGGAAACCCTTCTCCATGGGATAAGAATCACTGCTGTCTCCTGCCCTGAAGTAAACCTCTTCTTGATGAACTTACAGTTTTTTAGAAGCTCCTTGGCTTCCCTGCATCCCTGTCCTGAGCCCAGGCTGTGGGGGTGACATGGATTTCCCACATGGATGTCTGCACGGACAGCTGAACAGTTGAGGGCTCAGCAGGGCCAGCAGGACACTTCCCAGTCCCCGAACTGAGAGAGAAACCAACCTTTGTCCTTCCTGGCAACCCAATCTCATGTTAAATACACTTGCTTGGTCATATGCTCGGTAGGACCTGCCTAGATTAGCAAGGGAAAGCATGCAAACTCATGGTCATCAATAGTATGTAGTACCTTCTGCAGAAATTTGCAAAGGGATTTTTGTTTTTTGACACCTCTTTAGGGTGTAAACCTGCTAATGTGATTTCTCTTCACAGCTTCCAGTGGTGGCTGGCTTTGACCAGCTCAGCTGTGTTGTCAGATCCAACCTGTACCATCAGGACCTGCAACTGTGGAAAATTTCACTAAACAAGTTACAATTGTTTTTTCAGATGTCATGGCCGGGACTTAGTCAGGCTGGCAAGGCCTCAGTTTTATATGCATGTGTTTGTTTCAAAATCTACTAACTTATTTCCTGCAATCTCAGCTCTGATTTATATATGCATTCAAAATCTCTTGCCCTTGTGACTGTAATGCAAACTGTGAAAATTTGATTCAGAGTGTAACCCAGCAACATTTGCCCAAGCTATGAGCTACTTGAGGAAGTGTCAGTACTGATGTTCCCTGTCCTCTCTTCCCTGTCCCATAAAAAATGCATGGGGAAAAAGGGGCAAGTATTACCTCATATGCACCCAAAAACATTCCAAGCAAATGCCCTAAGCAGAAGGCATTTCAGTTTGGAGTGAGGACTGGCACCTCCTAGAGAAGTCCATCCTTCCTTCTACCAGCTGGCCCATTGGCTAGGAGGGAAGTACAGCATGGCAGGCTCACAGGATTGCCGTGGACTGTGAACCAAGTATCTCCTGTGGAAATTCCTCCCTGCACATTTGCTGCCTTTTCTGTGGCAGCTGGTCACTGTGCAGGGGGGGTCCACTGGCTGACAACATGCTGTGATGCTTTTCTCCTTATCCTTTATCCCTTGACAATTTACAGCTTTCCAGCTGCGTGTCAGAGAGCTCTGCATCCCACCTGCACATTGCACAGAAATGGGATTTTCCTGAGATCCCCCTTTAGGTCCTTGCTGTTGGGGGCCATGGCACCACACTTCTCAATATTCAGCAGATAACTGTCTTCTTGGGGCTGCAATAATTTAACTTTTTTTTCCCCAGTACAGGTGCATAGGAAGCACCATGGAAGCATGTGCCTTGGTCAAGCTCCCAAGTCAGTCCCTGTCACACTGGCTCATGAGATTGTACAAAAGGCAATCGGAAATGGCTTAATCAAGCTTACTATGACAAGCACAGCGTTAATGAGCAATAAATAGCTCACTTGAGAGCTGTAGGCTTACCTCAGGACAGCTTTCATTACAGAGATACCATCAGCTAGCACTCATCTAAGTGTCAAGAAGATGGCAGTGGGGTTCAAACTAGGTCCTTTCTAACCCAAACCATTCCATGATTGAACCAGAGGGAGGTCAGGCACTGGAACAGGCTCCTCAGGGAAGTGGTTACAGCACCAAGCCTGACAGAGTTAAAGAAGGATTTAGACAATGCTCTCAGGCACATGGTGTGACTCTTGGGGCTGTCCTGTCAGGAGTTGGACTCGATTATCCTTATGAATCCCTTCCAACTAGGATATTCTATGATTCTACAATAAAAGGTGGTAGTTTCTCAATTGCAGCTGAAAAACTTGATGCAATGCTTCAGTGTTTCTAAAGAGCATCTGAGTTTATTAAAATGCCCCCAAATGCATGTATAGGTAAAATATTCATTAATTAAATATTAAATTACACTGAATTTATCCAGCACTCTTGCACTAGAAGAGCAAAGGATATACAAGCAATTATAGGCAAATGGAATTGCTCTGTCTACATTCTTCTTAGAAGTTTTTCTTTTTTCCTGCTTCAAGGTGATTTGACATTTTTGGGTTAGATTTTAGGAACTCAGTGCAAAAGCCTGGCTTTGTACTGCCACTCCAAACCAGAAACTATTCAATTATGCATCAGCCCATCCCCTCCCCAAAACTAAACCCTCTCAGAAACTGAACTTGAAAACCTTCAATACAGGTTTTAAATAGAAAGGGTAAGTAGGGTAAAGCTGGTTGTGGGAGTTACTTTATCTTCCATATTTTCCATAAGATGGTTCCTCTGACCTGGCCAGACTGAAGTCTGTTCATCTTATGAAACGTACATAACATACTCCTACTAAGCAGTTTTTCAAACTTGGTGACAAAGTTATTGCTATTATTTTACTGCAGACTTTTTCCTTGATAATTGGAATATGCTCATCTTTTTTTTCAGTTTTGTTCTGGTGTTCTAAAATCTGTATGTTAAGAACAAAACTGGAAATTTGAGCTTCATTTCTGTATTGKTTTTGAATATGCTAGTTCACATGCAGAGAATTTGCCCCAGCAATTTGATTTCAGCATCAGAGAAAGCAGTGTAACACTTTTGGAAATTGAGAGGTTTGCTTGTCACAAACATGAAAGCACCTTTTGTTTGCTGAATTTTCTTTGTAGAATAACAGATACGAAAATAAGAATTGAAGAGCTCACTTCAGAAAATTTGGCAACTCTAAGTAAAGTGAAAAGTATTTTTCAATTTTAATAGCATGGTAGTAGTATGTCACTGGAGGTCTGTATTCCTCCCAGAATTTGCATGATGCATATTCCCTACAGCTGTCCATCTCTTAGAAAGTAGCTGCTTTCCATTATTTAATACAATGCTTTACAAATACTTCTGCAACTTGGATTCTCCTCAAGAGGAACAGCCAGTTCTTGCAGAGGTGCAAGAGTTCAGCCACAGGCAACTGCAGCCCATGCTGGGCTTTGAAGGTGACTTGCAAAGAGGACTTCAGGATCCGGTGTCTTTCTTGGAAAACTGCCACCAGCACTCAGAAGCTTTGAGAAATACAACTTCTACCTATGGCACAGGATCATAATCCTCAAGGTATTAAAAACCATTTCATCATAAACACCAAGCCACAGTGTCTACACCAGTGACATATTTATCCTGTTTGGGTATAAGTTTTCATGTGACAAGTGCTAAATTTTGTTCTTTTTCATATTTTAAAATATAAGTTACATGCTTTTATCTGGACTTCTCAAACCAGCTGCTCAGTGTAGTGACCACTCCATGCCTGGTGACTGTACTGATGTTTTTAAGTTTCTTAGGTGTCCTGTGCATTTCTTCTGCCCTGATGTCCTTCACTCTGCACAGGCATAGCCTGTTCCTTCTCATAATTTTCTGTTTGCTTTCCAACTTAGTTTTCCAATATATCATTCCTTACTCTGATCAAAAGGATTAACAGAGCTATAAGTCTTAATGAAAGTAGACATTATATTTGGCACAGAGTCACTGGTGCCTGTGCTGTGGACATTGTAACCACTCTGTTTAAATGACCAGCTTTAAAACAGCTCACTATTATTATTTTCAGGTACATCCTTACCTGTTTTGTAAAAAATGTTGAAACTTCTTTTAGAAGATCACTGCAAGAGGGATTTATCTTGACTAATTTTATCCATCTAAGTTTTGGAACTAGATTAGGCCCATACAGTTCTCAGGGAGGAGAGAAGCAGCAGTGATATGACAATACAAAATGTCCATTGATCCATTCCCTTTGTCTTCAGAGCAGGAGCTGAGGATGTTATGCTCAGACTTGGAGGTTGTGCTATGCCCTCTGCCTGGGAGAAGATGCTGTGGGGGCAGTTCCCATCTCCCCCATGTAGTGCAAGGCTCACACTCCACCCCTAAATACAGTCTAAGAGGGATTTAAATGGCACTGGCTCTAGGCCCACTCAGGGATTTATTTCCTTTGGATTTATGTATGGATTTTATTTTACAAACGCTATTTAGCACAAGGCATTAGGTAATGCAGCTTGCTCTGGAAATCTAGGGCTTGTGGGTTTTACTAATGTCCAGCAGAACAGTGAAGTCCTTACTTTATGAACATAGCAGTTTTAATGCAAGGAAAAAGGGAAACATTTGGCTGTTGGACAGAGTTACATCCTTGCAGTTCTCCTAGTGTTTGGTTTATCGTATAAAACAATATATTGTTTTATACCCAGGTGAAACTCATCATAAGACCCACCAGTGCTAGGAGAAGGTTGGTGACTGAACACCTTCCTTTCACTCAGCAGTCGTCTCCTAAGGTCAAGGCATCCTTGACAAGGCTTCACAGGACACCTGTAAGCTGGTGTTGTATGAGAGTGAGGAGCAGCAGAGCCATCCCTGAAGAGCCATTGCCCCAGCACACCACCTTGTAACTGATGCTGAGAACAAGATTGCTAGTGCTCTGCATGAGAGGTACCAGATTTGCTGATAATTCAGCTGAGAAAGGCTAAGGTTTTGTTGCATCCAGAAGGATGAAATGAAGAAGGGTTTGTTTATATGTTAAGCATATAATAATAGGGCAGAGCATAGTCCTCTAAAGGAAGGGATAAAACACAGCAAACAAAATAACTATTGCTACTGGTTTAAGTCACCAAAGGTTTTGTCTCTTTTCCTCAGGTAATTGCAGCCATCACCTACTTCTTTGGAAATCTTAATATTGGTACTTGTGAATTATTGCATGTAACACAAAGTAATCTACTACATTTTCATCACTATCTGCCCTGCCAGAGGTCTTCTGAACACTTACCATTAAGCTCTCAGGTTCCCCATTTGTAATGAATAATGACAACAAAGTTCCACCTTTTCTGAAATGCACTAAAAAATGAATGGTTGAGGGGCGACACTAAGAAAAAAAAAAAAACATGCAAATGTTCTTGAGGTTGTTTTGAAAGACTTACTGATGTGAAACTCTCAGTACTTTAATCATTATTTAAAACCTTGAATGCTATTATGATTTTCCAGTCACTGAAGGATGGAGTCTAAGCATTGCACGGGTACAGAATTAAGAAAAGCTCTGTGGGAAGAGGTTTTTCACAGCCTTGGGTGAATATTACTCATACTTGCATATTCTTCCTTCTACACGCCAAAGGTCTGGCGAGACAAAGAGCTGTGCCTTGGATGGTTTTGAAATCCATCAATCTCCACTGGTCCTGAAGGGATCCCTCTGAGGAAAGGTTTTTTGCCCATGCAAATATCACAGCACTTCAAGGGGCCCATGCCTTCAGGTACATAACACTGTGTTTCCAAAGAACATTTCCCTGAGGTAAGAAGAAAAGTACAGCTGTCCCACACTGCAGGAAGTCTACTCCTTCGCAGGTGTCCTGGTTTGAAAAGGAAGTGATGCTTGAACTGAACTCATGATGGAAACAAGAAATTTCATATCTACCAAAAGTTTTTTGGGAGTTTGGCAGTCAAACCAATAGGTGCTCAGATTTGAATATTGGCACCTGGTGTAGCCACTGAGGACACGGATACACCTCTGAGAACACAGGGAGTTAAAAGCAGAGAACTCCTAGGGGAAGCTCTCTTGGGTCCTGTCTGTGAAAGAGGTCAGACCTCCCCTGCCCAGCCATGGGCTGGGTGGAAGAAGGGAAGCCATGCGGCCGGGTGAGGTAGGGCCTTGGACAGAGAGGGGAAGTGAAGGCCCCTGCAGGATGGAAGGGTGGAGGAACACTGAGAGGCAGCAGGCAGCCCCCCCAGAGAGAGACAGAGAGCCTGTGCTTGTGCCACCTTGAAATTTGGTATCACGTGCTGGCAGCATGGCCAAAGGAGAAGGGGGGGGGGGTGCAGCAAGGGTGCAGCGAGAAGGTGCCCGGCAGGGCAGAGTGGGAGTTCTGGACAGGCAGAGCCTGAGATTTTAACTCTTTTCTTGTATGATGGAAACCTTACAAATGCTGATTCTCCTGGAGCTGAATGAGGAGAGAGATAGAGATGAAATAGGAGGAAACAGGCCAATGTGATGCAAGTTTGTGCAAGTGGAAGATGTCCAAGAGAAGCTGAGAAGAATCCTAGGTGGGAGGAGATGATGGAGTGGCCTTTGGTTGGACTTTTCTTATACAGCCATGGATGGAACCATTTTTCCTGTGACACAAAGACTGCGTTTAGGGGGAGACAATGGCTTGGAGCCAAGAAAGTTCAGTGTTGTTATGTGAAGGAGTGCATGAACAGAGATGACGGGTGAGRAGGGTGGTAGTGCCGTCCGTCTTCAGGGAAGAAGAAGATCTCTGTTCTCGAGACCCCTCAGCCCCAGGGGGTGAAATCTAGGGGGGACAGGTGTCCCAGAAGTGAGAGACTGTTGCTTTTTTGGAACTGGGCAAAGCATCCTTAAAAGGAAAACCCTAGAAGCAGCTCTGGGCCATGCGCAGTGGTGAGAGCACTGGGCATGGAAGGAAGATGTCACGATGGCAAATCTTCTCCGGGCAGTGCCACGTGTGACATGGAAACACAAGAGTTTCAACTGTGTTTCCAGGGGACGCCTATGGTACAAGAGGGACTCCTCTCTTCTTGATGAACTGAGAATTGATTATCTGAAGGGTCGTGATGGACTGAAAGTTGGTGATCTGAGTGAGGGGTGGTAACTGAATTGAGAATCCAAGGTTTTGTCCTACTGTGATGTATTGGAAATTTGGTGGGGGGAGAAGGAATGTTTTTGGAAGGTTTTCATTCTGAGCTCTGTGTGTGTTTCTTTTTATATATAGTTGTAGGTTAATAAAGATTTTTTTTCCTTATTCCAAAACTGGAGCCTGCTTTGCTCTATTCCTGGTGACATCTCACAGCAGACACTAGGGAAAATATATTATCACAGGGGCACTGGCATTGTGCCACCGTCCAACCATGACATTTTTGGTTCCCTGACCGGGAATCGAACCCGGGCCGCGGCGGTGAGAGCGCCGAATCCTAACCACTAGACCACCAGGGAGGACAATCACCTCTATTTCCAAAACAAAAGCATAATTCAAAATTATTACATTATTACCAAGCATGAGTAGGACAAACAGGACACTTTTTTAAAATTACCATTCAAGTATAGTTTAAATCCAGACTCCTCTATTAGCTTATAGATTATTTCCATTTATGAATATAAACAATATTCTTGCCTTCCTTCCCTAACACCAGTGACTCACATCTTGGGGTTTTTTCTATAAACCAATAGCACATATCACAAAATAAGGTAAATTTTTGTATTGTGAGGCTATGCAGTTCATGTACAAATTATGCTTTTGACATTTTTCTTTTAAACATGACATTTTTGCTCCTGGTTTCTTTCTCTTCTCAGATTTTTCATGGCAATTAATTTTTTTTCAGTTGGAAACAAATTGAAATACAAAGCAGACCTTTTTCTTTCTAAATTGCACAGCCAGTTTGCATCAGAAAGAATAAAGGACTCTTCACAACATTACTTTAGTAGGTCTTGCTGGTGAAGAGAAAATGTGCCTAATGATGAATACTTAACGAGATTTTATTAAAGCTTGCCATCAATTCCTTGCCTTAAATATTACAGGTTGTGAACGTACATTAACACCAGAGGATACAGCTTCTAAGGCCCACCCTGCACAATAAACACTATGGCTGGATCACAATAAACACTGCTGCCCAGAAACCTGGCAGCACTCCAGGATGAGTTTGTGCTGATGAAAGTCAGTGCTGCAAGGGCTGGACCCAGACATGGACCTGGACCCAGAACTAGACCCATCACAGTGCTGGGGGTGGCCAGTGCTCATGGGGTGAGCAGTGCACAAACACCCTGTGCCTTGCCCCACAGCCCCACCTGGGGTTATGGCTCTAAACTAGTCACTAAATATTTCTGCTGCAGCTTCCGCAGCTCCTGCCTTTTCACCAAATGCTTTCAGCAATATGTGAAGAGGTACAGATGGGCCCAACCCTGCAGAATTGCTGAGACACTCATGACCAGAGACCTTGCAGCCTCTGAGTATTGGGGTGGTATGGCAGGACAGCAAAAGGCATCCAAATCAGCCCTTGGCCACACAGCCAGCACAATTTCCCTATTTGCCGACCGGCATCAGGGACATACAATCCTCCTTCTCAGTGTGAACTCTTAATATTTTCTGTGGAAACCCCATCTGCTAAGGTTCACGCAAACCCAGAGAAATCTCCTCCCCACAGRTCCCCAGGGCTTTAACGTGCATTGGTGGCCAGAAGCCAAGTACATTTTGGGGAGTAGCAGCAAACAGCTGCTTTTCAGACTCTTCACAACAGTTTTAAGACTTGTTTCATGCAGTTATTACTAGCATGATCCAAGCTCAGCTTCCAGCCTTGCCATGAGCAGGACCTATTAGCCTGTTTTCTTAAGGAAACATTATGCACAATGATCATCCATATTTTTTGACCCACTGGCCAGCTTCAATCAAATTTGGCAGCCACGCAGCAGTCTTGGAGACCTCATGTTCCTACAAGGCTCATGAACCATATGTGTGGCTGGGACAGTGGAAATGGAAGGAAAAGCAGGCCAACCTGTATGAGACCTCAGAGAGCCCAGTGAGACTGAGATGCTGTGGATGACCCGCTCCAGGAAAGCTTCTCAATGTTTTTCCATCTGCATGGACACAGGAGTGTCCAGAGGAAAAGCAGATTTCAGTACTTCCAGCATAATTTTTTTACAACAGTATCATGAACTTACACTCTGTGTCCAATGTCTCTCTGTTGGAATCAGCCCTTGCTGCGAGATGAAAACAGAATTAATTTTGCAAATGTCAGAAGCCTCTCAGAGGGTTTCTCTGGTGCCAGCTGCAGTTGCTTCCCCTTGGTTGGAGGGACAGCCACATCCAGCCAGGCAGTGGGGAAAATGAGGAAACTATTGCTCTCTGCTTGAAAACGAGCCTTTGTTCAAAGCAGTGTTTTTGCCATGAGCACACGTGCCTGCAGGGAGCTTCCTCCAGGGACTCGGCTGTAAAATGAGGCCACAAGGGCAGGCACAGACGGACTGCAAAGTCCCCCGGCTGTTTCTYTGAATGGCTGCCTCAACAAGGAGGTACAACGACAGCCTGTGCTCAGAGACTTCAAAAACCAGCCAGCAGTAGCTTCCTCACTAGGTTGGGTTTTTTTTGTTTTTAATTCTAAACTGCACATTTTAAAACAGAAGATTAGCATGTCTCCTGTAATAGCAGCAGTTTTGCTTCAGTGCCTCAGCAGAAGGCAGCTAAAGAGGACAAACTGAATCTGGACACGAGGAATTTGCAATGAGCAGTCCTTCCTCAGGACTGGCCTCAGCACAGATCACAGAAAGCTGTGCTTCTTCACTGATCCAGGCTAAAGCAACCTAATTAAAGATGCCAGAAGTTATTTCTAGTAACAAAGCAAACAAACACTCTTCTGAATGATTAGCATTTTTCAGACTCATTAAGAAATAAAAATAAAAAATCTTTATCCCATTCTTTTGGTTCAGGGCTGCAATGTTTCCCTAAGGCACAGGCCAGCTAAAAAGAGGGGTTCTGAGAGATGTGCAAAGATAGAACCATTGTCAACCAAATAAACCTCCTTCAATTATTCAGAGCATCTGCTGTTCTCGAATTTCTCATTCTTAGAGCTCCAGCTAAGTGGTGCATTTGGCAGTCATTCTTATTAACTCACAGGACAGCACAACTAAGGAACATATGTATTCACAAGATAATTGATACTCAAAGTGAATATTGTGGTAAGAAGTTTCCATACACATTTGCAAACTATCTGCCAAATATATATTTTTGAAGAGTAGGGAACTTCATATGGAAAAGGTGAATGTAATCCTAAGTAGACAGGAAACAAAACTGTCTATTTTTATACTTCATTAACAGCCAGAAAATTGACCAAAATACTCACAAAGGTGCAAGCATTAAAAACCAGTGAACAGAGCCTACAGTCAACTGACAACTAGAAAAATCAGTCTTACTGATATCTACTGGTAATATTTTGCATCTGAAAGGCACACTGGAGTTGATTTCATGGCAAAACAATATTTAAGAAGGTAGCTGTGAGAGCTTTGTGTCTCTACTGCCATGCTATGAATTAGAAAATTTCAAGAAGACCTTGTTATCTCCATGGCTAAACTAAGATACTGAAATGACATGAACTTCACACAGAGTTGACAGACAACACGGTCATTTTATCATATTAATTCTTCTGGAGTGTATTCCTAATGGCATTCTAATTCCAAGATCCCTTACACAAAATATCATCTTGATGGGAAGCAATGATGCTGGGCCAACCCAGCCCATCCTCCCAAGCCATTGCACTTCATCTCCTCAGGAGTGATTAGACACTACGGTTGATTGAACCAAAGAAATCCCCTCAGTTTCCTCAGTTGTCACAGATACACTGCCCTTTCTGTGTCTCTGCAGAACTGCTGGCAGTATTTCTTTCCAAGTTGCCAGCTGAAAGGGAGCCTGAATAAATCAGCTGGAAGTGGCTGGATCTCCATGTATATGGTCTGTCAGGGAAGGCAAGCAAACTACCTCCAGTAAAACTATGGTGAGATGGTGAATAATATACCCCAGCAACCTGCAGAAAGGTTATATATACATTTATATACATGTATGTGTATGTATACATACACACACACATATACATACATCATTGATGTGCATGGTTGCTAACCAGACAAAGGAGTGGGCAGGTTCAGTGTGTTTTTTGCACTGTGACTTCACAAATCACCGATCTGGTTATGTTCCTTTCAATCAGAAATTTTTTTGATTCCTTTAGCAGGTAAAAAAAAAAAAAGAGCGGGTATTATTGTGCATTTTTCCTTATTCCCCTTTCACCGCACATCCCGTCTTCAAACTCTCTTAGAAAAGTGAAAAAGTGCTCAGCCGCGCTAGGCAGGAGCCCTTTCACAGCATCCCGTCCCGACGCCGATCCTGCAGCCGCAGGGCTGAAGGTGCCACAGAGCCAYGGCCGTGCCCTCAGCAGCCAGGCCCCGAGCCCTGGGCCTGGGGAGGGCAGGCGGGCTCAGCCCGGCTCAGGGCCTCTCTCCACGGCCGTGGGATGGGGGCAGGCTCTGAGGGCAAAGGCAAGGGGTGGGAAGGGGTGCGCGGGGAGCTGAGACGCGACACTTACTGCAGAACTGCCTCCGCCTGACCCCGCAGCGCCAGAGCCGCGTCCGCACCCAGTGCAGGCACGGGGACAGGTCCATGGCTGCGGGGGCCGCCCGTCCCCGGGGCCACCGGGCACGGCCCGCTCCCCGCCGGGCAAACCTGCGGCAGCCCCCGGCCAGCCTCCGGGCCGCCGGCAGGATGCGGCGGGCGGCCGCCGAGGCCCTGCCGTCCCTTTGTCGCCATGCCATGTTTTATGCATGAAGGTAATTTCATCCCGATTCTCCGCGCCCGGTGTCTACGTGAGCTCCTGCGACGTGGAGGAGGCACRGCACCGGTCCCTGGGGAGAGCGAGCTCCGGGGGAGGCAAGGGGCGAGCGTCCCCCCTGGGCCGGGGAAGGCGCCCTGGCAGGAACGGGGCCTTTCCCAGAAGTTTACACGTGAAAGTCTGCAGGAGCTGCGCTGCGGGCACCCTGGAACCAGGAGAGATCCGAAGATATTAGGGAGCCCTGCAGAAACCCATGTGCACTCTGGTCACAACATCATGGCCCGCGTCTGAAACATCAGCCCTGTTGCTGCCTTCTGAAGAAACAGGAGCATGTGAGGGCAATACGGCTTTAGCACGTCCATGTCCGTGCTCCACTGGTAGGGGTGGTCAGCACTTCTCACATTCTAATTTCACTTTTGCTATATACAAAATATAATTCCCAAAGTAATTCCCAGAGTAATTCTTAGAGTGACTCTCGCAACACTGTCACTGCTGCCTGAGGCACTTGTTTTGTAACATAACTAAAAGTCTCCTTCTCTGATGAGTTCATGCCACCATACAACTTCACAGAATAATCTRAGTCAGAAGGGATCCATGAGGACCATCGAGTCCAGCTCCTGGCCTTGCACAGGACCATCCCCAAGAACCACACAAGATCCCTGAGAGTATTGCCTAAACACTTCTTGAACTCTGTCAGTCTTTGTGCTGTGACCATTTCCCTCGGGAGCCTGTTCCAGTGCCCAGCCACCATCTGGGTGAAAAATCTTTTCTCAATATCCTGCCTAAACCTTCCCTGACGCAGCTGCAGGCCATTCCCTYRGGTCCTGTCACAGAGGAGAGATCARTGCCTGCTGCTCCTCTTCTCCTCATGAGGAAGCCATACACTGCAATGAGGTCTGTCCTGAATCCCCTTTTCAGGGTGAACAGACCAAGTGACCTCTGCTCCTCCTCATATGGCTTCTCCTCAAGGCCTTTTACCATCTTCGTTTCACTCCTTTGGACACTCTCTAATAGATTAATATTTTATATTGTGGCACCCAGAACTGCCCCCAGCACTGSAGGTGAGGCTGCCCCAGTGCAGAGCAGAGCAGGACAATCCCCTCCCTTGCCCGGTTGGTGATGCTGTGCCTGATGCTCCCAGGWCAGGCTTGGCCCTCCTGGCTGCCAGGGTGCTGCTGACTCAGATTCAACTTCCCATTGACCAGAACTCCGAGGTCCCTTTCCTCAGCRTTGCTTTCCAGCATCTCATTCCCCAGTCTGTTGGCAATTTAAACCCTGCTCTCACACATTTAAGCTTTGCCTCAACAAATACATTTGTAGTGTTTACTTTAAATGTTCCCTATATCACAAGAAAGAGGTTTACCCCCCCCCCCCACACACATATTGCACCCCTTTTACCAGGCAAGAGCAAATCTAAGATGTGGGTCTGGAGTACATAGGCTGTRTTGTAAATGACCTGGCTGTATCCTAGCCAGGATTCCAGAAGCTTTTCCCTTGCCACATACAGCTGAGACCACTGAAGGCTTGACTTGAGGACAGCAAGGCCTGCCACATGCRCCAGTGTAACTGGAGAATGGTGGATGGCCAGGTTTCAGGTTTCCTTGCCATTTGAATCTCACAGCAGRGTCATCCAAAGGGCCATCGTGGATTTTTTGCTCTTGACATAGGCAGGTAAATCTTGTGCTCTCATTGTAATGATAGGTAAAACCCAGCAGATGCCTTTGAGCTTCGTTTTAAAGCTCTTTGGATTAATCCTGATCCAGACTAAATGTAGCATTTTGAATCCCTATTGGGAATATGAAAAACTCAGTGTTATTTGTTCCTGAAGATTACATGAAACCCCAGGAACGAGCCCATAGCTCATCCAGACTGGGAATTCACACTGGATTCTGCATGACAACCCCAAGCAGCCTAGAGATTTACAACCAAACCCACAAATCACTGTCAAAYCAAGATATGAAATTCCACTGACACTCATTACATTTTGCCAAGCAACAGTCATGTCAGACTATTTATTTGGAGCTGATCAGAAATGAAAGGAATGGATGGTGCAGAAACACTGAAAAATACGAAGAATCCAGGCTGAGTTTTGTGTCACTGCATTTGGAGACTGGTCAGAGTGATTTGGTCACATGGTGGGCAACACTGCTGGCATAACAGGGAGCAGCTGACCCAGGTTATGTTCCCCGCAGACTTGTTTCCAGTATTTCAATGGGCACCATCACCTACTTCTATCAAGAAAGATTCATCCAGTGATGCTTGAGTGAGCTGMAATTGTGGCTGTCTGTACCAGAGTGAAAGGGATTCCTGGGTCACCATGGCTGGCTTCAGCTGCTTTGACAATCCCAGCATATTTCCGGGTCTTTAATAAATTATATCTCAGAATTAGGCTTCCTGTCCTYTTTTACTTGAGGAAGAAGGAAATAGGAGTGCAGGGGACTTTAGGTGGCAAAAATTCACTTCTTGATTAGAATTCACCACAGCTGTGGTCTCAGTGTCATCAGTTACCTGCACTGATGCTGATGCACATAATTTACAGCAATAAATTAAATATTTAACAGCAGGTATGTGTGGGTTGGAAATAGAAATTAGACCTGAAGTAAGAAAGGTATGACAGCTTTGGTGTATTTTATGCTTTAATAGTGCTTATAATTGTCCTTCTAGAACTGTACAGACAAATAGAATACTGTAAGAGATGGGCTAGGTAGGATTCAATTTTGCTTGTTTAAGGAAAATACATTACAATGACAAGTATATTTGTGCTGATGATAGCTTGTTTTCTTCAGTATTTGATGTTTGTCTTCATCTAATTTTTTTTTTAACACAAACACACCTAAGCTTAGAACTGGCTATTTGTAGATGTATTTTTACCTTAGAGTAGGCAGAAGTCCTAATTTTTACACTTGGTTGGTTCCAATTCAGTATTATTTTTTCATAACATCCTGTGTGATTTGCAYGCAGTCCTCTGGCACCAGAGTGCAAAGGAGAGATTCAGAAAAGCTTAATTATGCACATCATTTTTGACACTACCACCCCTTCAATTTTCCTCCTGTAAATGAATGATGACATGTCAGAGTCACAAGGCAGGGCACTCAGCATGTGTGTCTTTCTGCATTTTCCTTTRAAACCTTGGTGGAGAGGAGGAGACATGCAGTTGCAYGGAASAAATAGGAACTGTTGAGCTAGTTTGCATCCAGTCATGGTGCTCCTGTAACTCCAACCTACAAGAAAAACCTTGGCAACAGCTRATGAAGGCATCAGCCAACAAAGGCAACATCTTTTAGTCATCASAGAGTTCCTAAGGTTAAATATAACTGCTCAATCTGATGCTTGCCATTGACCTCCAAGTGCAATGTGGTTGTCTAGCAGCTGCTGCTGTTCCTYTGGAAAGACAGAGACCTCCTGCAGATCATGACAACCACAAACTGCTGCCTCAAGCCCTGACATGTGGCTCTACTATTTTCTTCCTTAACATGCTGCTGGTAAACAAACACAGTTCATGAAACCTTTTCCTCAGCAGAAGGGATCTGYTGTGTGGCTATACTCCTCCCAACACTCTGAAAGGCTTTGAGGTGCTCTGACTGCAACGTAAGCAAGAACTTTTCAAGATARCAAACCATAATCCTGCTAAATGTTGGAGCATTTTACTTTGGCATGTAAAACTTCTGTTTTGTTGTGCAGTAGTTTTCAATCTTGTTTAATACTTGAAAGCAGTTGATGTAGTGACATTAGTGGATGTCAAGAGTACACAATGCACTCTGGAATGGAATAAGGAACATTTCAGAGAAAGCTTCCACTTAAGCCCCTCACTCTGTGTGCTTCAGTTCGATGATTCAGTTAGCTAAATCACTGGCTAACAGGGTTTATAAATACTGCAAGGGGGGAGCCGGGGGAAGGCAGGATTGCTGGCTCGGGATACARCCCTGGCCGCTCAGATCCCATACTGCAGTGCAGTGCTGTGCTCTTCTTGTGCCACCTACTGACCAGYTCCTCCTGGCTTTCAATTTGGAAACGGAACATTTTCCAGTTTATTTTTAAATACAAGTACTTGGTGTTGGATTTTGCCCAAGTAATTAATGGCTGATGAATACAGTCAGTCTTCATGCCTTGATAACATCCTCTAATTTCGAGCTGAGCCACCCTATCCTGCACTAGCGGGCTCAGTGCAAGGAGGATGGGATGGGATGRGATKRTCTGTGTTRTTCATCATGTCAGRTCCAACAGTGCTTTCTCTCTTGAAATATGTAATACCTTGCTGAAATCWTTACAACTGCCCAGATGTTCAAAATCAGAAGCTACCTGGAGAGTTTGCCCTCTGTCCATAGGTGCTGAGCTATGGCAAGGGGTTGAACTCTCATTCCCATATCAGGGAGTGGTATTGAAATGCAGCCTTCAGGTCYTCACCCATGCTCTGTGTTAATAGAGAAGGACTTTCCTTTTGGCTCTCCAACCCTCTGAAATTTGGAGATACTCTGCAGAATTAGGATAATACTTTCAACAATTTTTTAATTAAAAATGAAGGCAATGGCTAAGTGGATGTGTGTTTAGCTGTGGGTTAGGTTTAGATGTAGGTTTAGCTGTACAACTGCCCATTTGCATTTATCTTGGGTAGATGGTGTTGGCYTAACATTGTGAGTTGTTCTGCCAGAGGTGAAACGGGGGCTTAAACAGTTGTAGTAGGCTTGGTATTGCTCTGCAAATGTTTGTGATAGCCACTGTCTTCCTCACTCTGGCTGTGGCAGTTTACATCCTGGAGGCTTCAGGTTGAAGAGAGTGGTTCCAGCCCTCATCAAGAGCTGACTGAAACCTGTAAGGAGTAGCACATTGATAGGACAAGGCTGGGATTGGGAGTCTTGTATGACTGTGGCATCAATAAGTAATTTCTCCACCACAGTACTGTCAGATGACTGTGCAGGCTGTAGTATTTGCCCCATCAGAGCAGGTGGTTGTTGTTCTAGAGCTTCTCACAAGGAAAAGTGCGATCAGAATGACACTTTTTTCTACATATGATTTTAAATGACCACTTTGCTCTGGGCCCAAAGCAGCCTTGACCACGCCAAGGCATGATGCTGGAGAAATTGCTTCCAGCTGCAGTTATTTCCTCCCACTTGTGCTCTCCTCCAGCTGCACATTTCAGTGGGGCCATGACATCAATGTGTTTTAAAAAATACGTGGAAAATAAGCTTTCAGTTTTCTTTGTTGCTAAATGGGCTGGCTGCCTCTTGCAACTCTGTATTAAATGAGAMGATATGGCAGGATTGTTCACCCTATAATAAAAGCATGATGTAAATTTCATATACTCTTTAAAGGGGAGGATGGCAAAGAGACCATGGATAAATTTTGTATTTGGGGACACAATATTTTTTTTCTGATTATTTAAAGCTCAGTATGTGATCTTAACTAATGCTTTCTTCTTGCATTTTGCTTGTTGGCCTGCAGGCAATTTCTTCTAAAATTAATTGGATTAATCATTCCAGAAATCTCAACTGGATGATCCCACATATATTCAATATTTTTAGAAACAATTGTAAAGGTTGGCAAGCATTTGGATTTTGTTGCCAATAAACTTGGCACACCACTGTACACAGAGAAGTTTTTTTAGGTAGCTATAAGAGATTTCCTGTTCTGTGCTCAACTATCCTGCAGGACCTGCCACAATGCATAAAACATGTAGGATTTAGAAATCATCTAATGCTTCCCATGTGCATACACAGATTTGAGTCAGAAACACTGCAGGAAGCTCACCTCTGGAAAAGAAAAAAGCATTCAAACTAGGTTGCTGGCCCAGAATAACGGTGGGAGACRTGACAGTCATACCTCTTGAAATATTTATCTTAGCTTTTTCTCATCAAACATTGAAAATACAGCTGCACCACTTATGGGTCAATAAATAAATACTGTACTTCAGACAAAATTCTGTTGTTTCCTTAATCTTTTCCTAAACTTCCTTTTTTTCCACTTGCAGAAAGTTACCCAGTGCAGTGAAACCAGTCCATTAAGCCAGGCTTTCTAGCTATCCATCCTCTCACAGGGGTGAGAGCTAAACCAGCTGCAAAATCCTTCCAGATGGGTAAAACCATGGTCTATAGGACTGTGTTTGTGCAAAGAAGGATGCCTAAAATAGGAGTTGCTGTGAGAGTGGGGTTCAAATGAAAGCTCCCAAWATGACTTTACTGTTGTCTTCCTCCTTAAAAAAGTGCACCCAGACAGAACACCAGAAAGTACATGCCAAATTTGTGTCTGTTAAGCACCTTTGGAACACTTTACTAGAATGCTTTTATTAGATAAGTAGATCTCACTCTAAAGGCCTCTTAATTAAGAATAAGTATGATTTTAAGTGATATCCATTCCCAAATTTATTGAGCTGCTTTCAGTCTTTTTCTTTGAAACCTGCTCCCTTACTTACTCTTTTAAAGTATCATTTTTGATAGCCTTGCTAATCAATTCGCCTGTTAATTTCATCTCAAATTTCCTGGGTTTAGCTGTACTCTTCATTCTTGTAACTATTTTTTMTCTCCTTATTCCTTTTAAATATATTCTGATTGCTTACACATTGCTGTTTTCTCCAGCCCTGACTATATTTTATTATTCTGCATTTTTCTCTTTAAAGTTACCTTTTGGCAGTTATGATTCCTGTACCAAACACAGTGCTACAGGAACTTCACAGGCCAGAAATTTATGTCTTTCTTTTTCAGAGTTATGYTCTTGCAAGCACCATGGTATATAGTCCCATATCAGGGACTACAAGGGAAGCTCACACCCTGTTTGCACTTCAGTCTTTGGAATTGACTTTCTATAAGTAAATTTATTTCCTCGGATTCAGATTTCAGATTATTACTGTGCTTCCAGAATTTTTAATAATATTCTGTAGAATAAGAAGTGGTTAATTGTCTCCGATAATTATAACATTATATAATTATGTTACCTTAAACCAGAGAAAGAGGTAGCACTTAGTCTAATATTTTCAAAGATGAGTTATTATTTACCTCTCATTATTCCTTAAGATAATTTGTCTGTTTTAATGGTCGTGTCAGAAGGTGCTGCTCACCTCWTGGAATGGACATAAACTAAGAATCACCACCTCTTGTGGCTAATATTATATGGAGTCTCTGTGCAGTCATTTGCCTTCGTGATTTCTGACTTTGTAAATCTGATGGAGACCCTAATGGCATGACTCAAAGGTAAAGAAAATCTAAACCTGTATTCTAACCTATTGTATTCTCAAACTGAGGTTGCACAAGAGACCAGGTAGCACGCAAATGGGTTCAAATTTCTCTATAGCTTGACAGAAACTTTTTCTTCCACTGGCTCATGACCCAGATGCTTTTACTAACTGACTGCCTTAGAAAAGCATGTCTCATTAAACATTTCTGGGCATTGTTTCTGCCCCACCTTGCWCCCCTCTGAAACAGATGACTGTATAAAAATAATCTTTTAGGCTTATTGCAGAGAATCAAAGACTTGAACTCGGTGCACTGCTGTGAAGGCACATCAGTGGTCATCCAGAAAATACAAACAAATCATTGAGTCTGAAAAATCATGTTTCAAAAGTAGTTTGCCCCAATCCACAGGCACATTCTTTTCCTTCTGAAATTCTGAAACCTTCAGGCTTCAAAAGCTGAAACTTGAAAATTGTGTTCCAAATATTTGTAATAAAATTACAAAAAGAGGCATCCCATGCTTCCAGCAGCATGATGGCACTTGCATCATTATGTAAATACACTGTGAATTAGGCTTGAGTTTCTCTTCAAAATRAAGGTCTTGATCACAGCTTTATGGACAGCTTTCTGGTCTGAGACTTGGTTTGACATGTCACACAGCTTGCTCAGAGAATGATAGAAAAATTAGGATTTTTAAAGGGGCTTCTGGAGGGCGTTTGATCTAACTCCCTGTTCAGATTGGTTCAAATGACATTCCTCAGGGTCCTTTCCRGCTGTGCTTTGAAAGGTTTGTGTATCTTGGAATGATATGTGATGTCCAAAAGGGCTCCTGCCACAAGCTAAATATGCATGCAAAGCATATCATCCAAACTGAGAAGTCCAGAACMAACATTGCCCTTTGCTTAGAAAAGAGGCTTGGATGAGTCCTTCAGCTCTTATGTTCTTAAAGGTTCATTAAAAGCTGGTCTTAAAGCCCAAAAAGGAACAGAGCTCAAAAATCTGGGTTTGTCTGACTTCATTTGTTGCATGGATTAAAGTATCTGATATTGTCACTGTGGACAAGTGGCCATTTACATCATTATAATGGTCACACATGGAAAAGTCAGTGATTTCTTTCCCCATGGCATCTTTAAGAGATGACTGTTGTACTTTTGGAGAAGTTATGCCTTCTGCATGGGCAAAACAGACTRAGCTTGAGTCAGGTAACACTTTCATTGCCAGCCTCTGGACTATCCCAGTGAACTTTTCAAGAGCAGGAAGATGATTTGCATTGYCTTCCTCACTCTCTTTTTTTTACTTGGGCAAAGCTTTCAGCCAATACCTGAAGAAGTTAGACATATACTCTCTGGCATCTCTGCTCAAAATTCCCTTTTCCCATGCTGGAGGTACAAATCATTCTCATCTGACATCACCTAAACTCAATGGATGAGCAGAAATGCCTGTTTTCCCTCTTTCACTCTTGTCTTCCCAGCATCATCAGCTGTAACCCATTTTGCCTACCTGATATTTCTTGTCCACTATGTAGACACAGAGGACATGAGGTGATGTCTAATTACCTTTTTTACCTTTGAATATTTTGTTAGTGCGAAGCCCAGCGCACTGAGTTCCTAGGAATTGGTGCAATTCAAACAACAAAAATAAATAACCACATAGGAAGAAATGCCAGGTTGGAGTGASGGGTGTTTCAAGCCCATTGCACTTCCATTTCCTTGAGCTAAAAGCGTTTTGAGCCATGTTTTTTGCTAGTAGTAGGACAATTAAGAAATCAGTGATTTAAAGAGAATCTCAAAGGTTATTTGTTAAACTTTATGGTGGAAGCAGAAACACTATGCTGAAGCCAAAACTCATCCTGTCCCTAGATTAGGATGGCACTCTCACACATTTCTTCTGCTCCCTAGGCTAAGGTCTGCCCTGCAAAGGTCTGACAAGGTGCTAGGGGACCAGAGCTAATAGTCTCAGAAAAGTCTGCTGGGAGACTATCCTACTCCTGCTTGGCCAGTTCTTGCAGATGGTTTTATGGAGAAAAATTGTTCCTGA